>OU612046.1:127421140-127903640 GCA_914767935.1 Coremacera marginata
AGAACTGGACCTACATGTTTTATGCCGACTCCGAACGGCTTACGTTCTCAAGAAGCTTTTCATGGCAGTTTTTATTCTCTGAGGTTTGCCATTGTCTGCAGAGAGATGACGGCCGAACAGAAAAATTAATTCAATCGAAAAACTTTCCGTGTCAGGTGGGATTCGGACCAGGGTTCCCTCGCGTATGGGCCACACACTCTACCCGCTACGCCACGGCCGCCACTTGGTTTCTTTTTACCAACAAATTAATAGAACTTCTATAAATCAGACGATTCTCATCGTTATATACTAAAATATGGTTATTAATTTCATACGCTTACTCTCGACAGCTTTGCAAAAATTGTGCATGGTAGGACTATATCTGTGCCCACTTTTCAGAAATAATTTTATTTAATTTATTTATTTACTTATGTATTAATGTACTATAGTTCATTACAATTTAAAAATTATAACTAAGTTAGCTGCCTGGGCTATCGGTTAGAAATAATTTTAATTCCTGAGATGTGAACGTTTTGATAGACAAACTTGGTAGGTAGGTGCTATGGGTCAAATTGGCGTTCACTTTATATATAAATGTTGCCACGCCTACTTTCAATGCCCACAAATCCATAAAAAGGATATATATCAGGCTTTTTTTACAATAAAAGTCTAAACCTTGGTAGATTAGTTCATATGGATACTGCCAGAACCCTTAAAAAATGGGCGTGTCACACTTTATTTAAGACGACTTTTCAAAAATCATTGTAATTTCTGAGCTGTACGCGTTTTGATAGTGGAACTTGGTATATAGGTGCAATGGGACCAAGTGGCGGTCACTTTATATATAAATGTTGCCATACCTACTTTTTCTGATCATCTATCTATCTGTAAAAAATGTATGTATGTATACTAAGGCTGCTCACAAAAAAAAGGTGTTCGGGTCGGTTCCTCAAAATAATGCTTTATGTTATGATGATTCCCCAAATATTTCGACTGTAGCGATAGTCATCCGTGAGCTGGAATGGTTTGAAATAAAAAAAAAAAAAAACAAAAAGGAAATGGCCATTTCAGACTTTGACCGAGCTTCTTATGCGTGCGTGTTGTGAAATGTTTGAACACAAATGATCGAGAACTGGATCTACAAGGCTTATGCCGACTCCGAAGGGCTTATGTTCTCAAGAAGCTTTTCATGCCAGTTTTTACTCTCTGAGGTCTGCATAGAGATGGCGGCCGAACAGAAAAATTAATTCAATTGAAAAAACTTTCTGTGTCAGATAGAATTCGAACCTGGGTTCTATGGTATACAAGCCTCGCACGTCAACCAGTATGCCACGGAATGGTTTGAAATATTCTGTAAAAATCGAGTTTTTTATAAAAATATTTACTGGTGCGGTAGTTAAAAATAACAAACGGTCAGAAATAATAGTAATTAAAAAGTTCTTCCAATCTGCACTAATAAATTTTAAATTTTTACTCTACTCTATAAATTTAAATTTTTTAACTTTTTTTTTGTATTATTTTCACTAAAATGCAAATTAAATTTTTTTTTTTGTTTTGCCATTTTACTTTTAGTCAAATTATCTATGGATGATAAAATAAAGTGTAAAGTGAATTGCTAAATTGAATGAAATTACAAAAAAATGTACACATTTTTTACATTGTACAATTTATTTGACTAAAATTAGTTTAGGAAAAGATTCGTTTGAATTTTAGTGAAAATAATATGAAAAAAGTTAAAACAATCCAAAAAATCCGCATTATCTTTGGTCCAACGGAAAAAATATAAGATTTTTTGATGCAAAATTTTTTCCATTACTCTTATTTCTGACCGTTTGTTTATTTCTAACTGCCATACCAGCCAATATTTTTAGTCGAAATATTTTGTGGATCATCATAACATAAGCCATGGATTATTTTGAAGAATGAGACTGAACAAATTTTTTTCTAAAGAGCGTGAGGCGACTTAATGTATATACGTATGTGGGTATATGTGTATATCACGTAAAGGCTTCGAAACCGCTAAGCCAATTTTTATACCAAAGCGTTGAGAGGGTTCCTGTGAAGTCTGTTGCCGATCGTAAATGCACCTAAAATTTTCGATTTCAAACAGTTTTGTAATTATAGGTCGCAAAGCCTCGGAATTCTGTATTCGACCTCAATTTACACATGCCGTTGCACAGGTAACATTTTATGGGTGTTGGACGAGGGGCGTGGTACTTTTTCCTCACCCAAAATTTTCGGTATAGCTTTCGAAATAAGTCACACATTAAAAAAACTCGGTAAGAACTTACTATAAAAGCATGGCTTCACTAAAGCTACGCCCTCTTTAAGGGGATAAGCGCTGAGCGCAGCGAAGCGCGCCGGGTATAAGCTAGTATAATATATAATATATAATATATAACATATAATATATAATATATAATATATAATATATAATATATAATATATAATATATAATATATAATATATAATATATAATATATAATATATAATATATAATATATAATATATAATATATAATATATAATATATAATATATAATATATAATATATAATATATAATATATAATATATAATATATAATATATAATATATAATATATAATATATAATATATAATATATAATATATAATATATAATATATAATATATAATATATAATATATAATATATAATATATAATATATAATATATAATATATAATATATAATATATAATATATAATATATGATATATAATATATAATATATAATATATAATATATAATATATAATATATAATATATAATATATAAAATATAATATATAATATATAATATATAATATATAATATATAATATATAATATATAATATATAATATATAATATATAATATATAATATATAATATATAATATATAATATATAATATATAATATATAATATATAATATATAATATATAATATATAATATATAATATATAATATATAATATATAATATATAATATATAATATATAATATATAATATATAATATATAATATATAATATATAATATATAATATATAATATATAATATATAATATAATATATAATATATAATATATAATATATAATATATAATATATAATATATAATATATAATATATAATATATAATATATAATATATAATATATAATATATAATATATAATATATAATATATAATATATAATATATAATATATAATATATAATATATAATATATAATATATAATATATAATATATAATATATAATATATAATATATAATATATAATATATAATATATAATATATACTATATACTATATAATATATAATATATAATATGTAATATGTAATATATAATATATAATATATAATATATAATATATAATATATAATATATAATATATAATATATAATACATAATACATAATATATAATATCTAATATATAATATATAATCAGGCCTATCGTGAGTAATTTTTTCGCCTGGAATTGAAGAAGGGAATTTCCGTTTTTAAGATAACAGATAAGAGTTCACCTTTGTATTGCTTACACTCATGAATATTGACGGTAGTTGAACGATAGGCCAGTATATATAATATATAATATATAATATATAATATCTGTAAATAATCTATATATTCTTAGATCTCTTAGTGGATCATAAAGTTTAAATAGGTCAGAAAGTTCAGAACATTCAATTTTTCCACTTAATAGATTATAAACAAACATTAAACAAAAACGATCTTCTATCTTCTAATGATTGTAATCCCAGTAACTGACGCCTAGCTATGTAGGATGGAATATCACCTGACCATTGCAGCTTTGAAAATGTATATTTGGTAAATAGTTTTTGTATATCCTCAATACGTTCAGAACTCACCATATAATACGGATTCCAAACTATCGAACAGTAATCAAGTGTACTGCGGACCAGAGATACCAATAAGGCTTTAAGAGATCTATGGTCGCTAAATTCTGTTGTATTTCTTTTAATAAAGCCTATCATGGAATACGCCTTTGAAATTATTAAATCTATGTGGGCATTAAATTTTAACTTGGCATCGAAAATAACACCCAAATCTTTTATGTTATCATTTCGATTGAGACAACTGTTGTTTGTGAAGTATTTTTATATAATAGTGTTTATTTTCTTAGCATAAGATAGTACATGACATTTATTAATATTTAGAAAAAGATTTTTGTTAACACACCAACTATGCAAATTTTCTAAATCGTTTTGAAGCTTTAAATAGTCAGATATACTAGTGACTTGATTGAAAAGCTTAACATCATCTGCAAACATTAGGCATCTAGAGTGTTTTATAATCATTGGCAGATCATTTATAAAGATTAAGAATATAATAGGCCCGCTGTGTGATTCCTGGGGAACTCCAGAAGTAACATTTATAGTATTCGATTTAAAGGAGTCGATTTCCACAAACAATTTTCTATCACAAATAAAGCTTTTGAAAAAGTTTAGTAACGGATTTACTATTCCAATTTTTTTTAGTTTTTGTAGTAGAATATCATGATCTATTTTATCAAAAGCCTTAGCGAAATCAGTGTAGATAACATCTAACTGTGAACGTTGTTCTAATGCTCTAGACATACTATTTGTAATAAGCATTAAATTTGAGCAAGTAGATTTTCCGGGTATGAAGCCATGTTGACTACCACAAACAACTTTTTTGATATGCAAGAATAGTTTATTTTTAAGAATATAATCAAATATTTTGATTAAAAGAATTAGGAGTTAGCAATATTAGTAGTTAGCAAAAACTCCTTGTTTAACAATTGCTCTATAGTTGGAAACGTCACAACAGTTGCCTGATTTAAGCCTAGGTTCTAATCCACATACTTTCTAGCTGTCAAAACTTTACTGTTTTTTAGGCATGAGCTGAACAGAATTAGTAAAGGTTTGATAATATTTTTCGAGCATTGTTTAAAAAATATTGGCGGAAAACCATCTATTCCAGCTTTGCATGAATTTTTAAGATATATTATTGCCGATTGTAAATCAGTTTCTCTAACATCAAATGTGCTAATAGACTGAATATTAGAAATATTAAAATCGGTAAAGCGATTTGAATTTTTATGTTGCGTAAAGATCAAATTCAAAATCAGCGACTCTCTAATTCTGCCACCTCATGTAAAAAGTGTGTAAGACAAAAAAATATTTTCAGGGTCCACCCTAGTGTCCCAAAAAATTTATAAAATTCTAACATCAAATTCGAAATCAGCGACTGTCTAAAGCGGCCATGTGCAAAACGTAGTAACAAAAACATTTTCAGGGTACACCCTAGTGTCAAAAAAATTTTCAAATTCTACATCAGCGATCCTCTAATTCTGCCAGCGCACGTATCCCAAAACAAAATGTCAACTTTTTTAGAATAATAACCAATCAAATTTAATTTCAGACAATTACTGTTATTAGTCAACCTAAAAATTTATTATGCGGCAACCAAAAAAAATATTTCTAAAAATAACAGTTGTTTATAACAAAGATGCATTTTAACCGATTTTAATTATTACTTACTTACTTACTTACTTACTTACTTAGATGGCAGTGACAACCCGTGTCCGGATTTCGACCGACCTCATCAGCTCTCGCCAGGCGCCTCTGCTTTGCGCGCGCCTTCTCCAATCGGATACACCAAGCGCGGTTAGGGCTTCCTCAGCCTGGTCCATCCATCGGAGGCATGGTCTTCCTCGTCGTCGTTGACCAGCGACCCTCGCCTCGAGCACCTTTTTCGCTGGAGCTTCGTCGTCCATACGATGGACATGACCCAGCCAGCGTAGCCGCTGCGCAGTTATACGCCGAACTACGTCAATGTCTCCGTAGAGCTCATACAGCTCGTGGTTCATTCGGATGCGATAGTCATCGCCGACTCGAACAGGACCGAAGATTTTGCGAAGAACTTTTCTCTCGAACACCCCCAGAGCGGCTGCGTCAGTTTGCGAAACTACCCATGCCTCAACGCCATAAAGCAGCACAGGTAGAACGAGTGTCTTGTAGTTGCTTACTGAGCCCTTAGTAGCACCTATTAGCAATTATTGTTCTTCGCTTATCTCCAGGCTGATTTCGTTGTTATTGTTAATGGCGGTGCCAAGGTAAACGAACTCCTTGACTACTTCAAAGTTATAGCTGCCGGATGAAACGTGGGAGTCTAAACGCCGCGCTCCCTTGTTTGTAGACAGCATATACTTTGTTTTACCCTCAAGTATCGTCAAACCCATTTTGGCTGATTCCTTTTCGATAGCGGCGAAAGCAGCGGTAACATCTCTCTTGGTTCTGCCGACAATTCAATATCATCAGCGTACGCAAGGAGCTGGACACCTTTATAGAAAATGGTGCCATTACGATTCACACCGACCTTTCGTAGGATCCCCTCCATGATGATGTAAAAGAAATCGCAGGACAGTGGATCGCCTTGCCTGAAACCTCTTTCGGTATTGAAGGTTTCGGAGAGGTCATTTCCTACCTTGACGGAGCTGCGTGTGCTGCTCAACGTCATTCTACAAAGTCTAATCAACTTTGCAGGTATACCGAACTCAGACATTGTTGCGTATAGGCAATCCCTTCTCGGGCTATCGAACGCAGCTTTAAAATCGACAAAGAGATGGTGTGTGTCAATTTGATTTTCGTGGGTTTTCTCCAGGATTTGTCGTAGCGTGAAAATCTGGTCTATGGTGGACTTACCAGGTCGAAAACCACACTGATAACGTCCAATCAGTGTTTTTGTAATTGGCTTTAATCTTTCACACAGTACGCTTGAGAGAACCTTATATGCGATGGAAATAAGACTGATACCTTTATAACTAGCGCAGATTGTAGAGTCTCCTTTCTTAAGTATAGGGCAAAGTACACTGAGGTTCCAATCGTCGGGCATGCTTTCTGCTAGCCATATTTTGCTGATGAGCTGATGCATGTGCCTTATCAATTCATCGCCGCCGGTTTTAAACAATTCAGCTGACAGGCCGTCAGTACCCGCTGCTTTATTGTTTTTGAGTCGTTGGATAGCAACTCGAACCTCTTCATGGCTAGGTGGTGATACTTCCACTCCGTCATCGTCGATTGGTGGCACTGCACTGCGCTCTCGATGGGCGGCATTGGTGGAATCGCCGCCAGTAAGTAAATTGGAGAAGTGCTGTCTCCACAATCTAAGCACACACTGTGTATCCGTATTCAGATCTCCATTTTCGTCTCTGCAAGTGGATGCTCCGGGCTTGAAGCCTTGGGTTAGACGCTTAACCTGTTGATAGAATTTTCGTGCATCCTTCTTGCCCTGGTATACCTCTAGTTCCTCACGCTCACGCTTTTCCTGCTCTCTTTTCTTGCGTCTTAAAAGGCGCCTCTCTTCCTTCCTCTTTTCGAGGTAGTTTTCTCGCACGGCTCGCGTTGCAGCTGACTGCAGCGTTTTTCTGTATGCGGCGTTTTTTACTGCAGTTGCGATGCGACACTTCTGATCGTACCATTGGTTCCGAGGTTGCGGGCGCCGGAAACCAATGACTTCTTCAGCGGCAGCGCGCATGGAGTGGGATATATGCGCCCAAAGTCCACCGGCGTCGTCGAGTCCAGAGGTTGGTTGGTTGAGCTTAACCGAGAGTTGAGCGGAGTAGGCTTCGGCAGTCCGTTGTAATTGCAGCTTAGCGACATCTAGCTTTCGTTGCATTCCTGTGCGTATGTTCTTTGTATTGCATAATCGCATGCGGATCTTGGCTGCAACAAGATAATGGTCGGAGTCAATGTTGACCCCCCGAAATGTACGCACATCTAGAACACTAGAGGCATGCCTTCCGTCGATTACAATATGATCAATTTGGTTTCGCGTTTTTTGATCAGGGGACAGCCAGGTGGCCTTGTGGATGTCGAGGTGCTTAAATCTGGTGCTACTAACTACCATGTTTCGTGCCGCGGCGAAGTCGATTAGTCTTAGACCGTTGTTCGTAGAGGTCTCGTGAAGACTGAACTGACCGACAGTGGGGCCAAAGATGCCTTCCCTTCCGACTTTCGCATTAAAGTCGCCGAGGACTATTTTCACGTCATGAACCGGAAGGTGGTCATATACGTCCTCAAGACTAGCGTAGAAAGCGTCCTTGACGGCTTCGTCCTTTTCCTCCGTCGGGGCGTGCGCGCAAATAAGGCTTATGTAGAAAAATTTTGCCTTGATGCGGATCGTGGCCAATCTTTCGTTCACAGGTGTGAACCGAGAAACAAGGTGGCGTAGTTTCCAGCTAACAACGAATCCACATCCGAATTCGCGCTTCTCCGCATGGCAGCTGCAGTAGATATCGCAGTGTGCTTGTTTAGAGCAGCCTTGCCCTTTCCATTGCATTTCCTGGATGGCGGTGATGTCAGATTGTATTGTTTTGAGGGCTTCCGCCAGTTGGATAATGGCACCTTCCCTATAAAGGGTTCGGACATTCCAGGTGCATATCCGTAAATCATTGTCCGTTTTTCGTTTGCGGTGGTCGTCAACGTAATTGAGGTTCTTATCCGAGGCTGGTTTAGTTTTCATTGGGCAGTAGTAATGTGGCGGGACCCAAACCCTGCGCACTTTCCATGTTTAAGGTCTATGGATCAACCCGCCGCTCAAATTAGCCGTCAAATTGACGGATGCCAGTTTGCCGTTGCCCAGGGAACACCACTTGGACGTTTGAGTCGACTTGAGACGATTTCGACATGGATAATGCTGGCCTCGCCAGGTTGAGGCGGTCAGACACGTTGCCATGTGAAGGTTCGCCCCCTGTTGCCCCCCCCCAATATGTTCGCCCTCCTGTTTTAATTATTACCTTTAACCAATTCCAAAAAAGTTGGATAACAGTTATGTCCCTGAAAAATATACAAAAATCATAATATTTGTATGGAAGCCCCCTAAAGAGGGGTCGGAGGGAATGGGTTCCAAGGCAAAAACGTTCCTCTTAAAAAAGTAATGGGGCGGTCATACATATTAACCCTCTCCAGTCCCCCCTTAAGGATTAAATATTGATTTCATTAATAGTAGGGGGTTTGGGTTCTGTCTTCCCTTGTAGCACGAAAACCTAGGGTGACCCGAAAATTCTGACTTCAGACTCGGATTCAGCGGACCCAAAACCTTTAGAAACCCCTTGGAATTTTTTTTAGTGTTATACCGTATTTTAATTGATAAATTCCTTACATCCCACAATTTTGTTACATCCCTCATAATTTCATTACAATATTTGTAATGAAAAAAAAGTCAATATTTGTTAGTAAATATATTAAAACAAGATGCCTTACTAAATTAATTTTTTAAAAATGTAAAAACAAAAATAGTAATATCGCCTTTGTAACGATTTTTATCAATTTTTTATCAAATTAAATTAAGAATAACACACTATTTTTTAATTGAGATCGCAAAATATGTTTGAGACCACTCACAATTTATATTCGGCCGTTCTAGGCCTCAATGTTAAGAGAAACGTTCGAAAACAATTTCTGCATAATTTTTTTAAAAAATGTATGTCTTTTTATAACTCTTATTAACCACAAAAATTCGGATTTTGTGGAATTTTTTATATACATGTTTTTAAAACTAAAATACAGTAATCGTTTTGAGACTCCAAATGGCAGACTTTTTCCCATAGAATTCGATCCTCAATATTCCAAATATTCGTATATATTTGATACAAATAATTAAAAAATTAGGCATTCCCAAATACGAAAAATTTTTAAAATACTAGGTTTTTCTTTGTTCAGAATTGTATTAAAGAAAACTATCCTTTTTTTTTCCTACAATTTATAAAATTATATTCAGTTTTCGAGTTATTATTTTTTTTTTTTGATGTAGTTGGAACATTTGTAAAGAAATGTAAGTTAGTAAAAAATTTGGAAGTAAAGACAACTTTTGTGTTTTAAAGGTTTAAATATGTTTTTTTTTTATTTTTGAACTCATACAAGGCTCATACAAGCCATCTACCAAAAAATCTGGAACACTTAAAATTTGTTATTTTTTCTTTGCAGGTGCGAAATAAAGAGAACATTAAATTAGAAGAAAGAGAGAAAGAAGCAAAACGATTAAAGGAATTCGTTGAAGACTATGATGATGAACGGGACGATATAAGATATTATCGGTATGTAAACTTCCTTAAGTCAGCATCAGGATTATTTTCGTAGGGTTGGCTCATGGCACAGAATTTTTGTTAAACAAATTTTTTCTCAGACGTCATAAGAGATTCACGATCCAAACGCCCATGTTTATAAAATCAAGATAAAATTGTACAATAGACTACGTTGACCATATTTTTAAATGTTAATCTAAATCGACTTCGTACTTCGGATACAAGTACAGTTCAGTTTATTTCACATTTTTCTTAGACATGTTGGGTTCTTAAATGTAAATGTAAGAATCGAATTTTGAATTTATAGATTCGGAGAAAGAAAAACCTAAATTTTTAACACAGAAATATACACGTCTTGGTACTAAAAATATATACAAGTATTGTTACTCCATTCCCAACCTTAAATCCAGCACATCCGCCAAAAGCCACACCAAATCCTACTCCTGTGCGACAAAAGTGACTTCATACAGTTTCATATAAATCTGATCGAAGTCCACATAGTGACGGCAGGCAGGTACAGCGAGAAAACTGGCGTGTCCTGGATTCTCGCAGCTG
Source organism: Coremacera marginata (assembly GCA_914767935.1). Classification (NCBI taxonomy): domain Eukaryota; kingdom Metazoa; phylum Arthropoda; class Insecta; order Diptera; family Sciomyzidae; genus Coremacera; species Coremacera marginata. The sequence continues at coordinate 127,431,742 of OU612046.1, forward strand.
ATTTTGCGTGTTTGTCTAGTTTGCATATGAAATGTAATAAAATTTAGATGTAACGAAAGTTTTAAGGAATTTTTTTTAACGCAAGAAAGAATTTATATTAGATGCATTTTTTGTTTATTTGTTTCGTTGGACGAAACACACACACAAACATAGTAAGCAGCAGCGCACAAGTTTTGTATTCTTCTTGATATTTATTCAATCAATAAAACTAATTCTTTTTATTAAATGAAGACTTTATTCATTCAGCTACAATCTTAGACTAACTTAAATTTAAATACTTCTAAAGCTAAACAACTTCACGAACTCAGAAAGATTTCCAGCTGGAAGTTGAATTATTGCAAGATCTGCAATGTTTTCATTCATTGTGAAATTGAATTTTAAGTTAAACAAAACTTAAAATTGTTTACATTTCATTTTTAATAAACAATCGCTTTCATATTGCGAAAGCGATTGCTGGCTCAGCAGCCTTCGGTGTCTCAGCTGCAGCGTGGGTGGTATCTTCAGATATAACTCGCCTCCCCTCTGAATTCGAGTTCCTTCGAATTAATGTAAGTAACTTATTCTTTTTATAAATTATGAGCAACACCACGATGCAGATGAGTACCGAATAAATTATATTGTGTATCTTGTTTTAAATAAACATCATTAATAGTATCAAGATTAACCATTTTTGGTAGTTTTGACAATTTGGTTTGATTTTCTCGTAATACATTAATATTAGGTATAACAATATTTAATTTGCTTTCATAACGCTTTAAAGAGTAATTACTTATTTGTATTTCACATTTTTCAACCTTTACCAAACAGTTTCCCTCCAAAAAGTACGTGAAATTGTTACAAAGATTCGTTAAATTATTTTTAACATTGATCAAAATTAGATTTCCTATATCCATTTCATCTATTATGGTTTCTTTGAATTCTTTCCTGTTGCTCATAACTATTTTTTATCAAATTAACAATGCAATTATTTGATTCTAACATTTTTGGTAAATAAATTTCTTCATTTACAATTAAAGTTTTATTTTCTATTTTTACAAATTCTGTTATGTTTAAATCTATTTGCATATTTTTTTTTATTTGGGATAGGTATTAGACATCTGCACGAATAAGATCAAGTAAAAACAAGTAAAAAGAACAAGTAAAAAAACATTTACTTGAAACACGTATACTTACACTTTATAATTGTCAACAACCAACTTCGAGTGAGTATACTACAAAACAAAAGTAAAACATTCAAGTACTGTACCCAATACCGAAATGTTTTCATTAGACTAAATAAAAGACTGTGGAAATAATTCAAACAAACCTTAAAAATAATAAAATGAAATTTTTTAAACTTCAATATTTTTAAAATAAAATGAATAAAATAAACTAAAAATAAAGTAGACTTTATAGACATGATTTTTTAACTGGATCTTCATATCTATTTCGAGCGGTACAGCAAAATCTACTTGGTGTACTTGCTATGTTTTGAAAAGACAAAGTAGTCTCCCAAAGTTGTGTCGCTTCAGCCTGTGTTAGATTTGAAAGTACTGTACACAAGTTTGAAAGATACTATAAAATGTGGTACAGTACGAAGTGTGCACTTTGCTGCAGGCAAAACAAATGTATTCATGCAGATGTCTAATAGGTATTATATACTTAGTGACATATTTTTTATCGAAAAATTCCGGAATTAAAACTACAAATATAATTACATTATTTAATATTACTCCAATGTTACTTTTTAAATATCTTAATTTTAAACCATCAACGTTATAAAAATCAATTTCTTTATTGGTGAGTACAAATCGGTTCATTATGTTATATCTTGCCATTAAAATATTCTCTTGAATTTTCCCTAATCTGATTAATTATTAGCCAATAGCTATTATATTTTATTACCGGTAAATTTTTAATAATATCCTGTGAAATAGTTTCGAAATAGTTTCAAAAAAGCTTTGTTTGATTCTAATATTAAATGAACGTTTTGCATGAATTGTTGTATGTCTGTATTGATTTTTATTTGTTTATTGAGATTTCCGATTATTTGTTGTTGCTTAAGATCAGTTTTCCTGAAATAACCAAATAACCACTTAATGGTTCTGATACCTAAATTTATCAAACCCCTTCTATTTCTTGTATGAATCGTTATTGTTGACATTAAATGTTAAAGTCTATTATTTTATCTACTCCCTCATTTACCTGAAAATTCCTTGAAATTTCAGTTTTAACCTTTTGAATTGTTGCTCTAATATCATCCAAATCGAACACATGTATTATTTTGTTATATTTACGAATTATAGATATAGGTTCACTCTCTAATACCACATATCCTGCCTCAGTTTCAATTTTTGTTATTTCTACGATGGCCATAGCAGTTGATGTCATTATAAGAAAAGAAATTATTCCGATCATCTAAAAGAGAAATAAATACGTATTTAGGTACATACATATATTCAACCACTTTTTTTTTTTTTTTTTTCGACGGAGTGATTCTGTTGTTAGTTCACGAAGTCCTGTTTCTTGCTTATGATTAAAAGGTTTTCAAAGGTCGTTTAATTTGTGCAATATCGATCCGTTTCATCCGGCCTAGGTTATAATTATTATATTTTTTAGCAGTCTTATGTCTTTGTGCTTGAGCGTTTTTTATGTAAATATTGTCAGGGTTATATGTCTCCCTCTGTGCATTTATTCTTTTAATAGCTTCTTGTTTTCTTTTATTCATGTCAAGGGCAATTTTTGAAAAATTTAAATCAGATCGATTAATAAAATCCATGGGCTTAAGCTTTGTAGTAGAATGAATTGAGTTATTATAGTATCCTATTGCTCTGATTACTAATTCTTCTGTCTATATCTTCGTTGCTTCTTTTTATTATTCTTTTATGCTCTAAGAGCGTGGAATGCAATCTTTCAGTATTCCCTGTATGAGAATTTGGGATAGTAAAGTGTGTATTTATATTTTTTTCAGAAGAAAACATTTTTATAAAAGCATTATTGAATTCATTATCCAATATTAATGTTTCAGGTTTCCCTAAGTAAGCAATTCTTTCCTCTAATTTCGTTTTTATAGTACACATGTTTTTATCATTGATTTTGTGGGCAGTTCCTAATTTGGTAAATATGTCAATGGTAGTTAAAAAAAACTTTTTCTGAACATGAAATATGTCAGCATGTACAATTTGATTGGGTCTATTTGGGGTTTCAGTAAAGTTAAAATATTTCTTAAATGGTTTTCTGTCATACTTGTTTTCTGCGCATAACTTACAACTGTTTAAATATTTGTTAATGAATTTTATGAAATTTGGAGAAAAGTACTTAAATTTTAATTCTTCAAAATTTTCGCCCACTCGATGATTCGTTTCAATATGATTATTTTCAATTATCTGAAGCAATTGCTCTTTGTTTTCGACATCTATATCTAATTCAGTGCATTTTATGAATTTTAAATTATTATCATTTGAAAAGAGTTGGATTAATTTATTCTGAATTATATTATATTTAGAATAATCTAGTTCGGAATATATTCCTACAGTACCTTTGTTCAGTTCCTTTCTGAACAAATCGTTTAAATAATGATCATTTAGTAGATCATTCTCTTCAATATAAATAATTTTGTATTCACCAAAATAACCAAATTCCAGAATAATCCGTTGGAGAATGTTTCGATTTTTTTTTTCTTTATTTTTTAATATTCTTATTTGTTTTCTATACTTAGTAACAGCAGTCTCGCTTATGAAAAATTGTTCATTTAGGTTTTCCTGTTCACTATGTATTGTGCTCATACCATCATTTGTTAATTCAAATAAGGATTTAATATCCAAATTATCTTCATTATTATTACTCTCGATACTTGATTTTGAAATTCTGCTCAAAAAATCAGCCTCAAACTCTCTTAACATTATTCTCCAACGGATTATTCTGGAATTTGGTTATTTTAGTGAATATAACCATTTTAATGGTTGGTGGTCAGTATGTACCAAAAATTTTTGTCCATATAAGTACGGTCGGAAGTATTTCACACTTTAGGTCTACCTTTTTGCATCAGTTGTTAAAACGAATTTCTTATCTAAATCCGGATAGGCCAAAACAGGATACGTTGTTAGTAAAGTTTTTAATTTATTAAAAGAATCATTGTATTCTTGATCGTGTATATTTATATAAGTATTCTTTTTGAGATATTTTATCATCGGGTTAGCTATCATTGAGTAGTTTTTTATAAACTTCCTGTAAAAACCTGATAATCCTAAAAGTGATTTAATTTGCTTTACCGATTTAGGTAAACTTAATTTTTTTATGGGTTGGACTTTGTCTGGGTTTGGTGTAATACCCTCTGGGGTAATGATATGTCCAAGAAATTCCGTATATTTTGTAAGAAACTTGCATTTATTTAATTGGATTTTTAAATTATATTCGTTTAATCTCCTAAATATTTTATCTAGACTCTCAAAATGTTCCTTGATTGCCACTGAGAAAACCAAAATATCGTCCATATATATAACGCATATTTTGTTGATGTAATCATTAAGTACATGATTTATCATCCGCTGAAACGTAGCGGGGACATTTTTTAAGCCGAAGGGCATACGAATATACTCGAAGTGACCCAATGGGGTTGAAAACGCAGTTTTCTCAATATCATTATTGTCCATCAAAATTTGATGGAACCCTTTTGTTAAATCCAATGTGCTATAGTACTGTGAATGGCCTAACTTATCGAAAAGAGACTCCATATTTGGAATCGGAAATTTATCCTGTATCGTAACTTCATTTAGTTTACGACAATCCACCACTATTCGCCATTTTCTTATTCCATCATTATTTAATTTCTTTGGTACTATCCAAAGCGGTGAGCTGTACGGCGATTTGCTGGGTCTAATAATATTTTGTTCTAGCATTTCCTGAATTTGTCTTTCAATTTCATTTTCATGAATTTGTGTGTAGCGATATATTTTAGAAAATATCGGCTTACTTGATGTCGTTATGATTCTATGCCTTACACTATTTGCACTAGTTAAAGTTTGTCCTTCATTATAAAATGTTTGCGTATTTATTTTTAGAAATTTAAATAGTAGAGGTTTTTCTTCGTTATTTAGATTGTCATGCAGGAATTCATCTATCTCAATGGTCTGTTTTTCCAAACAAAAACTTTCTTCATAGTCAAATTGTAGTCTATTGGCACCTGTATCGAAATATATTATTGAATTTTTTACTATCAGTTCATTATTAAGAAAATCTATTTGGGCACCAATTGGTGTCAAAATGTTATTACCAATTATGCAATTGAGTGGTTTATCTCTAAAATCAACGAGTTTTATGGACATAGTTTCATTAGGACTCTTAAATTCTGCTGGTAAATATACAATTACTTCGTCATATATAATCGATGAACTTGTGAGAGTGTTTAGTTTGAAGGGTTTTATTAATTTTCTTCGGTTTGAAATTTTGCCAAAAGTATTAAAAATCTCCAAGAGTTGTTTCAGAACCTGTGTCTACAAAACATTTTACCCGAGAAGACCCAAACGTTAGTGTTATTATTGGTAGTGTACATCCTGAGGCTGTTGAGGAAAATTTTCGCATTGTATGTGGTCGATCTCCATAGGTACCTGATTTCTGATCTGCCCTGAATTATTTTGATTCTGATTCCTATTTGATTGAATAAAATTTCTATTTGATTGATTGAAATTTCTATTTCTTTCATTAAAATTTCTATTTGGGGGATTAAAATTTCTATTTGATTGATTAAAATTTCAATTTGATTGATTAAAGTTTCCATTTGTTTCATTAAAATTTCTATTTGGTTGATTAAAATTTCTATGTGATTGATTAAAATGTTTATTTGCTTGACTATTTTGATATCCATTTTGCCATCTATTTTTTGTATAATTTTGTTGATAATTATTTTTTTTTATAGTGCTTTGGAGATAAAATGATTTCGTTCATTAAATTATTCTCTATTAAATGATGACAAGCCTCATTTACGCTTTGTATAATATTTTGAATGAACAGAGTTTTAATATTTAAATTTAAGTAGTTTATGTAAATATCAAAAATCAGCCTGATATTATTTGCCGGAGTAAAGTTATGATCTTTTACTAATTCTAAGCTTAATTTTGTATTCATTTTGTTCAAGCATTTATTCAACTTGTGGTGTAACTCTTCAATATTGTTAACATTTAAATTCATTGCTTCTTCTCTAATTGAAAAATACGATTCTTTAATACCGAACTCTTGCCTCAATTTATTTAAAATATTTGGCCATGTTGGATCTGTAAGGTTTTCAATAGCATGCAATGCTCTTCCTTGTATTTTATTAGCAAAAATAGTTTGGATAATTGTTTTATTTTAATCTTCGGTTAATGAAATTACTGTTGCTACGTCCCTTAAATAATTCTGAAGCGTATACTTAGATTCACCGTCAAAAACTGGTAAACCCCCTAGCATTAAAGTTTAGTTGTGCCATAATTTTTTTTCAATTGATCTTTATATATAAATATATATATATACATATATGTCGCAGAAACCTCTATTTGCGGAATATCTGCAGTATTAAAGGCATCCATTATCGTTAGGACAAGACACAGGTTATTCAGCAACACAAGATAGTCCCAATGGGTGCACGATATCTTTTTCTTCCACAATTCTTCTCTCAGTAATTTTTCCTTATTTTTTCAGTTTTCGTTTCTTATCATTTCTTTTTGAATTTCTTCTCAATGAAAAGTAGCAAGTATCTCCAAGTAAAGTCAAGTAAAGTAAAGTATTTTTTTAAAGTGACTAAATGTAACGTGCAACCCATGATTCTGTCCAAGCATTGTCAGTGCTTGTTGTGTTTTTAGCTTTGTTAACAGTATCGAACACTGCGACACGGCCATTCTGGCATGTCACACGTCCCAGTGTGACTGAACTCAATATTATTTCAATTTCTCGGCCTTTTCTGACTATACAAGGTAGTATTATTTTATTTTTTTTTAATTTTGTAGCAGATAAAAAATTATTAATTACAATTCTTATTCAAATTAAAAACAAGAATCCAAACAAATTCACAATAACAAAACTCGTAAACATAATTATTAATTTAAACATATTACTGATTTAACATTTGCTTTTAATCTTTCGCAAACTCAATTATTAATTCAATTCATAATTCATTTCTCTTTCCAACATTCCATCGCTTCCTTCCAACGATGAAGATTTACAGTGCTTCCATCCAGCACTCTTTACCGCTTTTCTTTTGCGATAGTATACAACTTAAATTACAACTCAACATGCTGTATATCAGCATCAGATAACTCATCACTTTTATTGAGGTCATCTTCCGGTACTTTACGCAAGCGATCATGTGAGTACTTGTAAATACGTTTAGAGTCCAAAGCAGCCAATTCATATCTGTCGTTATCTAAAATATTTATTATCTTAAATGGGCCCTTATACTTTGGTTCTAATTTTGTCTGATTGCGCTCGTCATTCTGCATTAATACAAAATCTCCTATCTTAAATTTGTTTACTTTGGCCTTTGTTTGATCAAATCTACCCTTGTCATATATTGCATTTTTCTTAATATTGGCCACAGCTTGCTGTCGTATTTCGTCAATGTCTATTTCCGGATCCCAATCATCTAAAAACATTAAGTCAGTAGGTCTAGCGATTTTACCAATTAGAAGCTCAAGTGGTGTAAACTTTGTCACACGATTTGTTGTACAATTCAATGCTAACTGAACATCAGGCAAGACATCCTGCCATGAGCGTTCTTTACTAGTTTCGACTGCAGTGAGCATATTTTTGAGTACACTCATAACTCGCTCCACCTGACCATTTGCACGAGAGCTACCAGTTGCAATTAAATGTAGTTCAATATTACTGGAATGACAAAAATTTGTAAATTCTGAGCTTGTAAAACAGCGTCCCTGATCTGCTATAACACGCTTGGGAGCACCAAACAATGACACGGCCGATTTTAAAGCTTTAATACTGCTCACCGTGTCGATTTGCATGGTGTGATGCAGAATCACAAATTTGTGAACGCATCAATTAGTACAAAAATATATTCTTTTTTGTCATTCTTACCACTTAGCTTACCTGTAGCATCAATATGTATAGTATGCCAGGGAATTGCAACTTTTGGGATAGAGTGAAGTTCTGCTTGTATTTTTCCAGACTTAGACTTAGCAATTTTGCAGGTAATGCAGTTTTCAATAAATTTTCTGACATATCTAGACATATTTTCAAACCAATATAATTCATAAATTTTTTCCAAAGTCTTCTCCCATCCAAGATGCATTAATGATTCATGAACAGAGTTAACAAGAGACCACCTAAAAGCTCGAGGAAGAATAGGCAAACAACGCGTTCTACCGTTTCGTTGTATTTTGCGGTGCAGTGTATTTGAACGCATCTCATAAGTTTTAATAACATCAGCACTAAGCTTATGTTCATTTAAATCAGTTATAATTTTGGAAACCTCAGGATCGCGCTGTTGCTCAGCTATCAACCAATTTTTAGAAAGATCTAAACATTAACTTCTTTTTGATCTACTTTTTTAAAGTTAGTGGATGCGATAACTGGCAAGCGGTTTCTGGAAAAGAAATCAACATGACACATCCGAGTGCCGTTGCGGTGAACAATTTCAAAATCGAAGGATTGAAGAAATGCCCACCATCTGTGAACCCTAGGCGTTAAGTCCAACTTAGTACGTGATGACTTTAGGGAGTTATACGTACAATCAGTTACAACAGTAAATTTTATACCATACAGATAATGCCTAAAATGCTTAATTGAATTTACTACCGCAAGAGTTTCCAACTCATAAGAATGATACTTTGATTCAGCAACGGACGTGCGCTTGCTATAATAGGCAACAACCTGCAATTTTTTATCATTAACTCGAAATAGAATTGCACCATAACCAATAGCACTTGCATCCGTATGCAGTTCGATAGGATAACCAGGGCTAATAAAAATAGTCAAAACAGGCTCATTTGTAAGAGTGGAAATGATTTTCTGTCTAATATTTTCATGCAAAGGCTTCCAATCGAGATTGCTTTTAGTTGCACTTGTTAGCGCATAAAGAGGCGCTATTGTTTGCGAGAATTTTGGTACAAATTGCCGAAAATACGAAGCTAATCCAATGAACTGACGCAATTGAGTAATAGTTTGCGGAGGAGGTAGGGCTACTAATGCCTCTATTTTTCTAGGATTAGGTCTAACCTCACCACAACTTACTTGAAAACCAAGGTATTCAACCTTTTTCTTTAAAAAAAAACATTTTTTTTATATTGAAAGAGAACCCGGCTTTAACAAGAGTAGCTAAAACAACACGAACTCGATTTAAACTTTCATCTATATCTACAGTGCCCACCACCCGGATATCATCAATGTAAACTATAGCGTAGGTATGTGCAAGTTCACAAAGAGCCTTAATAACAGCACGTTGAAACACTGCAGGAGCATTTCGCAACCCAAATGGCATCGCGACATATTCGTAGTGACCCTCTGGTGTAATAAACGCTGTCTTTTCGATAGAGTCCGGATGAACAGGCAGTTGGTGATAGCCACTGGCCAAGTGTAGTGAAGTAATAACCTCCATGAAGTCGATTTATCTGATCTGAAATTAGCGGTAACGGAAATCTGTCTGGAATGGTGTTATCATTTAATTCCCGATAATCTACACACATTCGATCTGTGCCATCTTTCTTTTTGACAAGCAATATAGGGCTGGCACTTGGACGAATAACACCTGCAGCAAGAAGCTCTTTAATTTTATCGCGAACTATGTCTCGCTCGACAGGGCTTAATCTATAAGGGCGTCGACAAACTGTTTTATTTAAATCTTTGAGGCGAATTTGAATTGACTCAACATTTGCAAGGGAGCTAGGAGTTGCATTGGTAAAATTAGATTTAAATTCATTCAAAATTAGAAGTAATTTTGGCTTTGCATCAACAGGGATATCTGTATCAATATTGTCAAAATTTTCATCACTTGACTTTACGTTGCACACATTGACAATTTTACGAGTACGAGTTATACGAGCATGCACTGGTGTTTTCACATCTCCTACAGACCCGGTTTGCTTAAATTTTTATTTTTGCCCGATTTTTCCGATTGTACGCACATTTGGACGATTAAATTGACAAAAAAAAAAAAAAAATCACGAAGTGCACGATATGTATTTGGATTTGAACGCCTATTTTCATAATAAGCCTGAATAACTTTGACGCGTTGCTCGATTGTGTATCTTTCCATGGTTCAAATTGAGTTAGTCTGAAATTGAGAAATGTCTAATGAAATGCAGAAAAAACTTGACGTTTAGGTGTGGTTCACATTCAACATCGGCCCTTAAAATTTAACCACCCTTTATAACGCTCCCAAGTAGTTAAAAATGCCACCGCAGATACCTGATCTCAACCTCATTGAGCACCTTTGGGATGAAGTAAAGACCAGGTTGAAAAATGCCAATCCAACCAGCAAACCCGAACTTAAGAGAAAAATTGAAAATATCTGGCGAATAGCCTATTTTCCGTGACCCAAAACTTGGTAAGATCGGAGCCATGACGTTTACAGGCAGTTCTAAATGCCGAAGGTGGAAACACAAATTACTAATACCATCCATTTATTTTTTGTTTGTTAATATCTAAACGTTTCGTAATCATTCATAAGGGGCTTTTTTAGTTTTTGTTTAAAAAATAACAATTATTTCTTTTTAATGGTTCAAATCAAATATACTAACTAAAATATGTGAACTGAAATAAAAGTAAAAACCTAGCTTAAAAAACTGATTTTAATACTGTAAAATTTAAAGGTTTTCATAACTTTTAATGGTGTATGCTCAATTTTGTAAGCAACTGTAGCTGTTTTACTTCATGAATGTGTAGTTAACAAAATGTGTACATGACTGAGGATGGTATTCCGAATGACAAATTTTGATTTTTTTTAATGTTCCACTGTGTATAACTTGAAAAAAATACACCAAAAAATTCAAATTATTATCGACATGCAATGTACCAAATTTTTACAAATATGTGAGTTTCGAAATGCGTCCGATTTAAGATGGAATCACCGATCTACAAGTGCACAAAATTTAATTAGTCTAGTGTGAAAGTTTAGCGATACACATCCTTTTTCATGATTAAACTACAATGGAAATCTGCACAGCGAAAGCAAATTAAATGAAACCATAAAAATAAATGAAAAGGTCCTAACTGAAGGCCTAATTGGCGGCCGAGTGTGTCGTGGGAAGAGTGTGTGGCCCATACGTCAGAGAACCCTGATTCAATTCCCACCTGACACAGAAAGTTTTTTCAATTGACTAAGCCGATAGCCTTAGCTGCTAGTGCTTTTAATATTTTATTTTAAATTTATTTTATAATAAAAGTTAATAACAATAGTCATAATTTTTCAATTGAATTGATTTTTCTGTTCGGCCGTCACCTCTCTGCACACAATGACAAACCTCAGAGAGTAAATACTGCCATGAAAAAGCTTCTTGAGAACATAAGCCGTTCGGAGTCGGCATACTTGCAAACTTGCAGGTCCAGTTCTCGATCATTTGTGTTCAAACATTTCACAACACGCGCAACACAACTGATCATAAGAAGCTCGGTCAAAGTCTTTTCGAGTGCTGAAATGGCCATTTCGTTTTTTTTTTTCGTTAGGCCCAATGTAATGTCATGCATTGAAAGAAATATGCCTATCAATGCGCTTCCTTCTGTTGCAAATTATTATCATTAAGGGGACATAGCACCCACAAATTTTCAAGAAATCAAATTTTTTTTATAGAATATGTTAGAATGAACCTTTAAAGATATGATTTTAATAGTATAAAAGTGTATACAGAAAAGCGAGTCAAGGTATTTTCAAATGAATGTCAAACTTTAACTCATTATGGACTGACCCATGTTCTCGTTTAGCTAGAATGATGAAACTTCCAAAAATATTTAGTTTGGTCTGACTTAGAAAACGTATTTCGTTAAAGACCAACGCTGTGTCAACCCGCAGGAGCCACGCATGTCAGTCAAACTTTATAAAAATTCACAAAAGTTAAGAATAATATTTTATTTTATTATTTTTTAGAGGCTGAAAATTAAAGACAAAAGCGTGGAAATGTAAGTCAACGTAATTGTTCAGCCTTGAGCGAAAACAGGTGGATTAGATAAATTCTTAAAATTTTATATTCTTTTTGGAGATCATAAAAATTACCTCCAGGTCATCACATGTTAATGTTCAGAATGACCTACGGATGGAAAAATCAGCATTTTTTGAGTTACGAGACAAAAAATGTAATTTTCTTATTTTTCAACCAATTTTTTTTTAAATCATTCCATGTCCGCTTTAATGCTGATTAAAACTCCGTTTTTTTTTTAACTTTTCTGAGGACAGTACTCCTGCATGCCGTGATTTTTTTTTAAATGGCAGCAGACGACGCGGGGCCAAAAAAATTTAAATAAAAATATTTTTGTGTACTATAAGGCCAAAAAAAAAAAAATCATCAAAGTTTCATTAAAATATGTGTGCATTTATTATTATTAATTATTGTTCTTATTACTATTATTAGTATTTGTTTTAAGGTGCTATGCCCCCTTAAGCATTCGATTTTCTCTCGGAACCTTGAGTAAAAAAAATTTTCATTTCAGAGGAAGAGAACTACAACGACGTTTAGCTGAACGAGTTCGTGAAGCTGATTTGGACGCTAAGGATCGAAGTAAGGAACAAGAAGAGCTAGATGAATTAAAAAATAAAATATTCAGTGGCGTGTTTGACAATCCAACTGAAGAATTTGAAAAAGCAAAAAAGGACCATGAAAATTTATATAGACCTCATATTCTCATAGATGTCAATTTAGAAATGACACAAAAAAAAGAACGCGGACAGAAATTTTCAACAGAAAAAAAAATTATTATTGAAAAACATCGTTCAAACCAAGAACTACGTAATATTGAGGAAAAAACTATGCCAAAATTCGAAACGAGTGATTCTGTGTCTAATGATAGTACAAACTCTCGACCTGTGTCTATTTGCAATGTTGGCAGTAATCACAGCAGACAGGGTTCAGAGTCACACGATTTTGACCGAAATCACTCACAAAACTATGACTCTTTATCCCAATCACCCCCACAAGGGCTTAAAAATACAAGTATTCAGAGTGTATCAATCTCTAGTCCCCCGATATCAACTCCATTTATTAGTCTTAACCTTGGAGTCAACGCTAAAAAGAAGAAAATAGAATCAACTGGTGTATTTAACAATGAAGACGATAATGAGGATGGTAGCAACACAAAGAAAAGGAAGCTTATTCCTCTTGGTAAGCACTGATTTTTTATAAAATTTTTAATTATATAATTAAGATTCTAAATCTTTTCAAATACATTAAATTAACATACAAGTTAAGTTTGCGGGTTCAAGTTAAGTCAAAAAAATGCTTTGCTGGAAACCTCAACTTCGGTTTTCAGACTGTAACCAACTTTTGGCCAAGACAAAAAATGTTTTTCCTGGCGAAACTCTTATTATTGCTAGGTTGTTGGTACCCAAAATGGGTCTAAAATAGTCAAACATTTTTTCCGCTTTTCTGTTCACCTGGGACAGCAGGATGCGAAAACGCACCCGTGGCAACTTAGATGCCAAAGAACTTTATACAAATTATATGGAAAATCAAAATTTTCATTATAGTTATATGTTTATTTAAATAAAAAACATAGCAAATTAGGTCATGTGTTATGCAAAGCGCTAAAACATTTATAATGCAGAAGCACATTGCACTTTTTTCAACGAAACAATATGATTGAAAAATCAGGTTAAGCGCCACGGGTGTGTTTTCGCACCCATCGATACCATTCGATATATGTGCATATATATCACAATGGCATTTTCTTCCCGTTATAAAGAAAATTATTTATTACTTTTTGATTTATTTTCATCACATTAAGGTAATTGTAAAACGTTTTCTCCTTTGCTAAGTATTTATTTTGGTTTTTTTTTTAAAAGTAGGTCAAAAAAGGAATATTTTTATTTGGTAGGGGTGAAAGAGTATGGCAGGGGGAATGTTAAACTCGAACTCGCAATACGAAAGCATTAACATCAAATAAAACTTCTATTTATTGCATATTAAAAAATTTTGGGTGCGAAAACGCACCCTTTGGCATGAAATGGGTTAATATTAAAACACAAGATTTAAGTTGACAATATTTAACCTGTTGAAATTTATTCTGACTTCACAGAGTTTCGGAAGTTTTTCCCGTTGTGGTTATTGTGACGTTATCCTGTCCTATAATTTCTTTTTTATACGGAGGTTTTTGTTTTCCTTTTATCTGTTTGTTCCTCCTCATCCTCTTTCATCCTCCTGTTTAGGCCAAAAATTTCGAAAACTTCCAAACCTCCTTTTTCGCCTCAAATCATCCTTTTATCCTTTCATCCTTTTTATATCCAAATTATAACACAAATTTTTCAACGATAATAGCCCGAACACATTGAACGCAAGAAGTGACGAACGCCGTCCCTTTTAATGTATTACATGTATTTCGAATGGCACGTATTTTTGGAAACTGTGACGACATTGTTCCGCGGCATTGTAATCAGCTTAATTTAAATCTAATTTGGCAGGCGACAAAAGAAAATTTGCTTCCATTGCTTACATTTGTCATCAGAGATGAGAAATCAAAATATTTTAGTATGGCTGCCATTTTCTGAATTTTTTGCAGAAACAGTAGCAAATAAAACAAAGTTTAACTCAAAATGAAATTTAAAAAAGAAATTCTTTGTGAATGTCGAAAACACTTGCTGCTGAAGTTTGCTGTTAATCGTGTCGACCCCTTAAATCATTGTTAACTTCTTGAAAATCTTTTAAATTCTGATAATTTATTCGTTGCGTTCTGTTAAAAAATATGTCGCTGGTTTTTTATTTATTATGGAGTGCACGGAGTTACTGTACATATCAACTGCTATATAGAGTCGCTCTTTTGGACTTACATTTTTTAACTCTTTTTCGGGGCAACGATAAATTTCTAAAATAGTGGAATGCAGCCTTTCAACTTGTCCGTTGACTTCACTTTTCTGAGTTGGAGTCGGGTAGAGTTCGATCCACAATGATGTAATACAATTTGAAACTAAAATTTGAAACTAAAGAACTCATGAACCCTCTTTCGTTGTCAGATACTATTATTCTTGGTGACGTAAAGTAATGTAAAATTTTTGTAAACTTTGTTCGAATATCAATTGCGTATTTGTTTTTAATGCTGAAAAATTTTTAAAATTTTGAAAATTTATCGATACAACTTAAGAATTTAAATACGCACATTTCAAAGATATCAAGATGAAGGATTTCACATGGGTATTTAGGTATGGGGGTTTCCTGTAACTTGGGTTTGGTTGGATGGCGATCGTATTTATTTAAACGGCATTTCGCACAATTACTTGTGTATCTCCTAATAAGGCTGTTCATGCCAGAGAAGTAATATTTTTCGAGAATTTGTTCTCTATTTTCTTTTGGATTCCTATGTGCCCTCTTGTGTTCCTCTTCAATTATGCTGCAGACCCTTTCTTGGTTAGCTACGTCCTCAACTAATCTTTGTGTCACGCGTATCTTGTAACTCCCAAACTTATCTAGGTAGACGTTTTGTAGCAAAAGTTCTGTGAGATTTGACATATTCAGTTCTTTCACCCTTATAAATTGACAATGGTAACCAGGATATGGTTGTTCCGCAATTCGCGAGTCTTCTCCTATTCCAAACATAATTTAATATTTTAATACATTTAGTGGCGCTTCCACGTGAAGGGATTATGTAGAATTTTGCTGTTCAGCGCTATGAATACTATCGTCAGTTTTCTTCATTGTCACCTTGATTAGTTAATTGGTTTACCTGTTTTTAATCACGAAAGAGCATCGTCCACAAAGTTTGATTTACCGGGAGTTTAAATCAACTCGTAGTTGTACTCTTCGATTCTTGCCTTCCAGCGCTTGAGCTTCACATTGAAGTTTCTATTGCCTAATGCAAAGGTAAAGGGCAGGTGGTCAGTGAGTATTCTTATTTTCCCAGCGCTATACAAATAATTTCTCAAATTATCGAACGCCCACACTATTGCCAGCATCTCCTTCTCCTTCGTCGCATAGTTTTCTTCAGTGCGATTTAAGAAACGGGATATGTAGGCAATAGGCTTTTCCTTTCCATGTTCCTGCTGGGAAGTACTGCTCTAATGGCATAATTGGATGCGTCAGTTGTTAGATTAAATGGCTTATCAAATTCTGGAAAAATATGAACTTAAGAGGAAGTGAGTAATGAGGTCATTAAACGCTGTGGATTGTTACATTCCTTGATTAGCTAGCTTTTACTTGAGTGTGCTCGCCACGAGTTAAGTTAGTGAGTGGTTTTGCTATTTTCGCGTAGTCGCGAATAAACTTCCTGTAATATGAAATAAGACCTATAACTCCTTTTAAGCCCTTCAAGGTCTCGGGTGGAAGAATACCATCGATCGCTTTAATTTTCTTTTGATCAGACCGAATGCCTTCAGTCGAGACTAGATATCCTAAAAATTCTACAGTTTTTTCCATGAAATGAGTTTTTTCTAAATTGACATTTAGTCCTGCCTCTTGAAATCTTTGAAATACTGTCTCTTTGTCCTTAAGGTGATCTTCCTCTGTTTTACTGAACATGATTATATCGCCTATGTAGACGAAACACATTTTTCCAATAAATTCTTTCATAACGTCATCTATCATTCGTTGAAAGATAGCAGCGGCGTTTTTAAGCCCAAATGGCAATCTTAAAAATTCAAACTTGCCATTCATGTTGGGAAAAGCTGTTTTCTTTATATCTTTCTCCTTCATCAGTATTTGATGAAATCCAGAGGTAAGGTCAATTGTTGTAAAAAACTTTGTTGGTATCCGCTATGGTCAAGGCATTAAGCCTTTTGAAGTCAAGGACCATGAGATACTGTTTTTCGCCGCTAGGCTTTGGCTTCTTCTAGACCACCCATAAGTTTCCCAGGAGTTTCCCTTTTGTATGGATGAATTCTATCTGGTCGGTTCGTATAGTTAAATCGTTTAGACTGAAATGAGTCATGTGGCTCCGACTTTCCCTGGAATTTTGTGTCATTATGTCTATATCATCGGCTTGAAGTAGAAGGGACAGCATTGTCATAGGGTATGGGCCTTGAGTTGAACCGGTTTCCAAACGATGGCTCGATTTTCCTAGGAGGTAATGGTAGTCTTGTTTCACTAGAAAAGTTCCTATTCATAGGAACCGTTACGCGATTTCGGGCATTTGAATGAATAATGTTGTTGCGTAATGTTAGATTTTGCAGTGCGAGACAAGCAGCACAAGCTTCAGGAAGAGTTTCTAGTTTTTGAATTATCAACATTCGCGATATATCGCTGTTTAGGCCACGAAGAAATACGTCTAGTGCTCGATTACGATAGGAGGCCATGCATCCAATTTATTTCTTATGAAAAAAAATTAATGGTTTACTGTAGCGTGAAACTCATCAAGTTTTGCGAACCCTTTTGGGACAACTGAGCAAGTTGATGCTCAAGCGTCTGCAAGTCCCTTTTATCTGCATAATGCAGCGAGAGGATACGTTTGATTTCCGACCATTCTTCGTTAAAAATAAAATAAGATACCATAGCGGTATCAGCATTACCCCTTATTTTTTGTCTAATATGTTTCAGTATTGCCCTGTTATGTCCTTATTGCGAACTATTTCGAAGTATTTCAGGATAGATTCTACGTTACTTATCCAAGAAACATATTGCACCGGATTACCGTCAAAGATTTGCAGTTCTTTCACACAATCCGGTAGCTTACCGATATTCTTTAGGTCCTGTTCGGTCCTTGGAGCGCACAATGCCTCATTTCTTCACTGGTTGTAGGAAAGTTGACAACAGATTCTTGTTCCATCAAATTGAGCCGTCTTTCCGTCTGAGCGATACGGCTGTCTAACCCCTTCAGTTGTTCCAGGATCACGTTTTCCACCCCGGTCGAATCCGTCAAAGATTTCTTTATTTCCTCCATTGAGTCGGCGTCGTTGATAGCCCTGGATCGGAGTCCGTACATGGATTCTCAAAATCTGAAAACAATTAGAAGCCCTCCGTTTTTCCTGGTTCTCCTTCTTTTATTTTTGTGCCTTGGAGAATTTAAATTAAAGCCTCGAAGGACTTTTGAATATTCAAAAAAGCCTACATTTTTCTTTGATCAACTTATTTTTGATAATTTTTTTTTATATCTTTTTGTTTTGCTTAGGTTTTCTCAAATTCTTTTTCCTTTTACTAAATTCTGAATGTTATTTTTTCAGCATTAATTTTCCACTTCTTTCTTTCAATTTAGGGTTTTCCCAAAAAAATTTTATTTTCACATCGAAAATGAATATTTTTATTCAATATTTTTTTTTTCTACTTCTCTTTTATGAAGGTTTTTCTTTTTTTGTAACTTTTTATTCTTTAAATTTTTAAAATAATTTTTCAATTCAGGATTTCCTCAAAATTTTTTCCCAATATTTTTATTCGATATTTTTTTTTTGCTTCTTTTTTATGAAGATTTTTACTTTTTTTTGTAACTTTTTATTCTTCTAAAACATCACTTCTTCATTCAGTATATATTTTTTTATATCTGTTTTAGGACGTTTTTCTTTTTTTTTTACCCAATAATTATCTCTTCCACTAATCTTCGGTGGACCGACATTGGAAGGATTGTGAAATCCGGTTTAGTTCCAAACGTTAAAAATTATAAGGAACCTACTAATGCACAACACCTCACCACTAGTATCTTTAAACCGTTTGATAAAAGTTCTTTCTGAAAAGGTTATTATCTGGTTCTTATGTTCACAGATGTTTAACCTCTTTTGCTCGAACAAAATCAAGATATGGAAAGATCCTTGGCTTTATGCCGGTCCCTGCTCGGGCGCCAGTTAAGTTCGCGAGTACAAGTTAAGTCAAAAAAATATTTTGCTGGAAACCTCAACTTTGGTTTCTAGACTTTAATATTAGAACACAAGATTTAAGTTGACAATATTTTAACTGTTAAAATTTATTCTGACTTTACAGAGTCGGTGCTAAACCTAACATTGTTTAATATCTTATAACTAAGCTTCAATTAAAAATACCAATAAACTAGGAAATAACCAATAACTTAAACTATGTTGCAATCCACGGTAAACTTGCTGCGTCGGCAATCCAACAGTGCAGGTAGAACTATGCTCCAATTTGCCGGCGCTTGTGCTGACTCTGCTTACCACTTGCGACAGCTTGTCGGCGCTTGTACTATTGCGTAGTCAGCATATTGGTGGGATTGCAGGGCATTAACTTACATATAGAGGCAACAGTTGACACCATCTAGAATTATTAAAGACCACAAATTAAAAAAATACTATTATTACCCAGCAGAAAATGTCATGCCTGATCAGGCAAGAATTCAGGCCTGACCGGAATGACGGAGGCCTGAGCTTTGCTTGAAAACAGCCCTAATTTTTGAAGCGAAGCTTTTTACTCCTCGTTCTGTGAGTTGCATGGAGTGAAATCTGAAAAATTTTCGACAGATTTTTTCTTGGAAATTTGATGGTTCCTTTGTTGCTAGCGCTTACTACAACAAGAAAATTTAATGCTTTAATACTAAATACTAATAATATTTATGAGCCGCCCGTGGGGATCGAACCCGTGTCTTCTTATGAGATTAATGAGAGTCCAATACACTATCCACCAAGCCACAAAGACTTGTTAGAAATGCTTGTTAATTCAATGTTAATTATAACAAAAGCTTGCTGCAGTAGATCGTCACCATCTATCAATAGACAGAGGATTGTGTATTTGCTATGCTACAACTAACAAAAATTTGCCGCAAGGTGTCTCCAGCATCGGTGTGTTTGTATTGTGAATGCGTTTGTGGTGTTGTTGGTACGAAGAAAATTAGCAATGCCCACAAGTGCGTTGACTAGTGCGTTTTTAAGTGTCAAAAAATAGATGATATCAATTAATATGGAATTAACAAACGCATTCATGACATCTAGAAGGTATCTAGAATGTTTGTTAAATTTTGTTTCGTGTGCGTTCTTTAATATATATTTTTGAAGCGAAGCTTTTACTCGTTCTGTGACTTGCTTGGAGTGGAATCTGAAAAATTTTCGACCGATTTTATCGCTAGGTAATACGCTGTTGAAGGAAAAAATTTGTTCAGTCCAGCCAAGTTCACAACTATGTGTGGAGAGTTAAAATGGAGAGTCGCTGGCATTATATGCCCGTATATGTAATTGGCGTGAAAATTTGACATTCAACAATAAAAAAATAAGCAGTAAATATGTTTTCTGTATATATGTAATTTATTTTATATTGTTTTAAATTTTTGAATTTAAAAGTTAATTTATTAAAAAGAAAAAATTTTTAAGCTATTTAATCTATGTAACTGCGAAAAAGCTTCGCTTCTCTCGTGTGTCCAACGACGCACCTGTTCTTTTTTTATACAAGTGTCCGTCTGTTCAGACCTGAAATTTGGTATTAAAACGAAAACGCCATCTCAGCCCTTGAAAGGACTTTGACCGAGCTTCTTATGATCAATTGTGTTGTGTGTGATGTGAAATGTTTGCACACAAATTATTGAGACCTGGACCTACATGATTTACGCCGACTCCGAAAGGCTTATATTTTCAAGAAACTTTTCATTGCTGTTTTTACTCTCTGAGGTTTGCCATTGTCTGCAGAAAGGTGACGGCCGAACAGAAAAATTAATTCAATTGAAAAAATTTTCTGTGTCAGTTGGAGGATTCGAACCTGGGTTCTCTGGCGTAAGAGTCGCACACTCTACTCACTACGCCACGACCGCCACAAATTTTGGACTGATTTTTTGTTTAATTTCAGGTTAGAATACAGGTCTGCAAAAGGGAAGCCTGAATTATATTTTAATTTCAGCCTTGAAATCGGAACTGAATAATAGAGGCATGATTATGTTAAGAAATTCAATCCTGAATTCCAGTCTTGACTATTAGAGGACAATTTTAATGTATAGTTTATAATTTACTGACCGGTGGCGTAGGTACGGGAGAATAAAGGTAGTATATCGCCCTATTGATTACTTACTTTCTAAGGTAACAACCCGTGTTTGGCTTTTTTTTCCGCCCTCATCACCTTTCGTCAGGAGCCTCAGCACCAAGTGCGATACGGACTTCCTCAGCTTGGTCCATCCATCGGAGGCATGGTCTCCCTCGTCGTCGTTGACCAGCGACCCTCGCCTCGAGCACCTTTTTCGCTAGAGCTTCGTCATCCATACGATGGACATAACCCAGCCAGCGTAGTCGCTGCACAGTTATACGCCAAACTAAGTCAATGTCTTCGTAGAACTCATACAGCTCATGGTTCTATCGGATGCGATAGTCATCACCGACTCGAAGAGGACCGAAGATTTGGCGAAGAACTTTTCTCTCGAACACCCCCAGAGCAGCTGCGTCAGTTCTCGAAACTACCCATGCCTCAGCGCCATAAAGAAGCACAGGTAGAACGGGCGTCTTGTAGAGTGTTAGTTTTGCCGATCGAGAGAGGGCTCTGGAACTTAGTTGCTTACTGAGCCCGTAGTAGCACCTATTAGCAATTATTGTTCTTCGCTTTATCTCCAGGCTGATTTCGTTGTTGGTATTAATGGCGGTGCTGCCGGATGAAACGTTGGAGTCTAGTTGCCGAGCTCCCTTGTTTGTAGACAGCATATACTTTTTTTTACCTTCATTTATCGTCAAACTCACTTTGGCTGATTCCTTTTCGATTGCGGTGAAAGCAGCGGTAACATCCCTCTTGGTTCTGCCGACAATATCATTACAAATCGTAATTTATGATGCACACCGGCCTTTCGTGCGATCCCCTCCATGATAATGTTGAAGAGATCGCTAGATAGTGAATCGTCTTGTCTGAGACCTCTTTCAGTATTGAAGGTTTCAGAGAGGTCATTTCCTGCCTTAACGGAGCTGCATGTGTTGCTCAACGTCATCCTGCAAAGTCTAATCAACTTTGCAGGCATACCGAACTCAGATATTGTTGCGTATAGGCAATCCATTCTTGGGCTATCGAACGCAGCTTTACTGTCTGAAAATCATGTCGTTGTCGTGATGGCAGGCAGAGAGCTGGCAGAAACAATGAAAACCTTATGGAAAATAATTGTGGCAGAAAACGACAACGATAACGTCAAGATAGATATATTTCTATTTTTCTTTGTCGTTTATTTGAAAGCTCTCTCTCGCTTCTTTCTTAAAATGTTGCCATATATTTATTAAAATAACACAAATTTGAAGCTTTATGACAGAAAAACAGTGTTTTTTTACCTAATTTTAAAAGCAGTAGATTTCGGCATAAATTCCAATGCATTGAATTGATAAATTTGTTACATAGAGGAGTTGAATCGATTTTAAAGGAGTAGATCTACTTCAATCAGAGCCTGATGAGAGCACTGACTCAAGTTAATTTGACGACAACGCCAAAGCTATAACTCTAGGCCAACTCTTAGCGATTTTCTCTTGCCGACACGACAACGACATGATTCTGGTCAGACAGTTGTTATCGAAAAAGAGATGATGTGGGTCAATTTGGTTTTCATGGGTTTTTTTCCAGTATTTGCCGTTGTGTGAAATCTGGTCTATGGGGGATCTTTCAGGTCGACAGCCACGTCATTCTGCAAAATCTAATCATTTTGCAGGTATACCGAACTCAGACCTTGTTGCGTATAGGCAATCCCTTCTCGGGCTATCGAACGCAGCTTTAAAATCGACAAAGAGATGGTGTGTGTCAATTTGATTTTCGTGGGTTTTCTCCAGGATTTGTCGTAGCGTGAAAATCTGGTCTATGGTGGACTTTCCAGGTCGAAAGCTACACTGATAAGGTCCAATCAGTGTTTTTGTAATCGGCTTTAATCTTTCACACAGTACGCTTGAGAGAACCTTATATGCGATGGAAATAAGACTGATACCTCGATAGTTGGCGCAGATTGTTGGGTCCCCTTTCTTATTTATAGGGCATAGTACGCTGAGATTCCAATCGTCGGGCATGCTTTCCGCTAGCCATATTTTGCTGATGAGCTGAGCTGATGCAATGCGCCTTGTCAATTCATCGCCGCCGGTTTTAAACAATTCAGATGACAGGCCGTCAGTGCCCTCTGCTTTATTGTTTTTGAGTCGTTGAATAGCAACTCCAACCTCTTCATGGCTAGGTGATGGTACTTCCACTCCGTCATCGTTGATTGGTGGTGCTGAATTGTGTTCTCCATGGGCGGCATTGGTGGACTCGTCGCCAGTAAGGTAAATTGGAGATGTACTGTCTTCACAATCTCAGCGCACACTGCGTATTTGTAACCAGATCTCCATTTTCATCTCTACACGTGGATGCTCCGGTTGATAGAACTTTTGTGCATTCTTCTTGCCCTGGTATACCTCTTTTTTTGCGGTATACCGCTTTTAATGCTCTCTTCTCTTGTGTCTGAAAAAGCGCCTCTCTCTCTCTCTTCCTCTTTTCGCGGTAGTTTTCTCGCACGGCTCGCGTTGCAGCTACTGCAGCGTTTTTCTGTAAGCGGCGTTTTTTACTGCTGTTGCGATGCGACACTCCTGATCGTACCATTGGTTCCGAGGTTGCGGGCGCCGGAAACCAATGACTACTTCAGCGGCAGCGCGCATGGAGTGGGATGTATGCGCCGAAAGTCCGCCGGCGTCGTCGGGTCCAGAGGTTGATTGGTTGAGCTTAAGGCCGGCAATATATTTAGAGCAGTGAAGGGCATTTTCGAATTTCCTATGCACATGTGCATAGGCTACTTTTCGCTGCCGACGCAATTCTATCACACCTACGCTAACAGTAGCCGAGTAATGGCTTTAGTTCGTGCTTATGAGAAGCTGTAAGCGTAATTTTGCTATTCAACTGAAGTTGAATCGAAATTTTTTTTTCATTTTGAATGGCTTAAAAATATCTCAAAAATATGTAAAAAAAAAATTTATAAAGATATCTTGAATATTAAGAAAGTTATAAGCTTGAAAAGAGACCCACGCGTGAGTTCGATATAACATAAAAATCACTTTAGTGCAGCTGCTATTATATTATACATTTGTTTTATCTACTCAAACCGGTATATTTGAGAAGTGGAACATTCCAAAGAATGTCAGCAATAATTATTTTGTGTGTATATATAGTTATTTTATTAAGTTTTGAACACTAACGTCTTCGTATTATTTGTTTCGTATAACTTTAAAGTCGTTTTTCTCAAAACTGCGTTTTTCAAAACTGCGGTCAACGTAGCTCAAAAACTCCTTGACCGATCCTTACAATATTTGGAAGGACATTTTTTAATGAAATTTTAACCAATCTGAATAAAACTGATTTTTAAAATAGCCTTTTTAAATAGTTTTATTCAAAATTCCAAACAAAAAATAAGTAAAAAATGCAATTTCCTTTTTTCCAAGTACGTATAAATTTTTAAAAAAACCTTTTTGTAATTCTGTCTTATTCAGATTGGAGATATTTTCATTACGTTTTTTTTTCGGGTCAACATAGGAGCCAGCAGAATGCCCTCAATGTGAAAAGACGTCTTTTACATCAATCGTTGTAGCCAGCACCATCTTTGTTTTTGGAAAACATAAAGCATTTTTTTTAAACATAAATGTTTATTTTATCAAATTTGAAAATTTTAAAACTCTAAACAAATTTTTTAAAATAAAAACCATCACCTCAACACCACTCTTTTTTACTCTCTAAATGTATTGCCGGCCTTAACCGAGGGTTATAATTGCAGCTTGGCGACATGTAGCTCTCGTTGCATTCCTGAGCGTATGTTCTTAGTTCATAGTCGTTAGTAGTTAGCAACATAGTCGCATGCGGATCTTGGCTGCAACAAGATAGTGGTCGGAGTCAATGTTGACCCCCCGACATATACGCGCATCTAGAACACTAGAGGCATGCCTTCCGTCGATTACGACATGAGCAATTTGTTTTCGCGGTTTTTGATCCGGGGACAGCCGGGTGGCCTTGTGGATATCGAGGTGCTTTAATCTCAGCATCATCAGTCTTAGACCGTTGGTCGTGGAGGTCTCATGCAGACTGAACTGATTGACAGTGATTGACGGAACTCATTGACGGAACGGAATAAAAGGTCATTGAATTCCATGGAACTGGCCATTGATAGATTTGAAAATTACGCACTTTTTAACTGACGAAAAAAAATGAATTTAAGTTGATAAAATGCTTTGGAAGAAATGCAATGTCAATACCAAAATATTGAAAAATGCTATTGATTTTTAATTAATTACAATTCATTGCCGTTGAGTCTAAATTTTCAAAACCAATGTTGATTTCAATAATAAATAAATAGAAATAATAGTCGTACAGGAATAACATTTTGGATGTGGGTTGTAATCTATATATTTAAAACAAAGTGGAAAAAAGCGTTTGTTTATTAGCGTGTAATTTAGTTGATTTATTTTTTAAAATGTAGATTACTATGATGCGAAAGTTATAGGATAAAAAACATTGGGGTTGCCACTTAGATTTATTTATTTTTACGAATTCGGTGGGCGGACACTATGTAAAAATGGATCACTGAAGCAGAATCCGTTGTCACTGAATCCAAATCCGTTGTCAGAATTTCAAAAATTATGTAGTTATTTTACCTTAGGTGCCACCTAAATTTTTTAAATTTTACGAATTCAAAATGACATATTTTTCCATTGGGCTGCCATCTAATTTTTTTATTTTTTCAGAGCTGGGACGAACACTAAATGGGTCACTTAAACCATTAAGCTTAAAATGGGTCACTGAATCCGTTGTCGAAACTTTAAAAATTATGTAATTTTTTTACCATAGGGCTACCACCAAAATTTTTAAATTTTTACGAATTCGGTGCTGGGCGAACATAAGCTAGAAATGGTTCGCTGAATCCAAATCCGCCGTCACAATTTAAAATTAACGTAATTTTTATCCACAAAGTTGCCATAAAAAAATTGTTTTCTTTTTACGAATTCGGTGCTAGGACGAATTGGAAGTAAAAATAGGTCACTGAATTTGAGTCCATTATCAGAATTTTAAAATTATCTCATTTTCTTACCATAAGGTTGCCACCTACATTTTATTTTTTTTTTTTAATTTTTACTAATATTTATTAAAGGATGTCAGGTTGATGTCATTTATACGGATTTTTCTAAAACGTTTGATAAAGTTTCGCACGTACTTTTAATCAAAAAATTAGAAAAACTTAGTTTCCACTCAAGTTTTTGAAGCTGGCTTGTGTCTTATTTATCAAACAGGCATTGTGTAGTTGCCTTCGATAATGTTTTTTTTTATTCATATGTGGCAACTTCTGGTGTTCAACAAGGGAGTAGTTTAAAACCTCTCCTATTTCTGTTGTTTATAAATGACATTACCTTAATGTTTTTTCATTGTAAATATTTACTTTATCATCTAAAATTTTTTTTAAAAATTAACAATGTAGACGACACTGTGCTCCGTCAAAATGAAGTTGATAAACTTTATAATTGGTGTTGTAGTAATGGTCTCTTTTTAAATCCCTTTAAACGCTAAATGCGTTTCTATGACTTTTTCTAAATCAGATACTTTCCGTCAGTCTGCGTATCATATTGCCAATTCTTCTTTATTTAGCATCTGTTCATCTATTTAAAGACTTGGGTGTGGTGTTTGATCATAAATTTACTTTTGTATATCATCTGGATTACATTATTCCTAAAGCCTATGCTATGCTAGCCTTTATTAAATGAAATAGTGCATGCTTTTCGTATCCATACACGTTCAATTCTCTCTTGTTTAATTTTCTCGTTCGGCCTAGATTAAAATATGCAGCTATTATCTGGAACCCTTTTTATGATTGTCATAAGTCTAGATCGGCTAGAAAGGATTCAAATATCTTTTACGAGGTTTGCTTTGCGTACTTTTAATACTAATGACGAATCTCCTTCATATAAAACCCGATGTCTTTTAATTGGATTCAACTCTTTAGTAGAAGATGTATCTTGTCTTTGCTTTTTGGTTTTGATTTACTTAATGGTTTGGTTGATTGCACTGCGTTATTGGAAATGATTATCTTTAATGCTCCTATTCGGATTCTTAGAAATTTCGATCCATTTTATCTTGATATTTCTTGTTCTTATTATGCATATAATGCACCTATTAATAGAGCTTTACAAATGTTTAATTCTATTAATTGCAATGTTAATTTAGATTTTTTCCATTTCAAGGGATCAAATGAGATTTCTCTTAAATTCAATCTGTTGAATAATGTTATTTTTTGAATAAATTTTTTATATATCTGTTAGTCTAGCATTTTTAGCATAGACTATAATTACTAATTGTAAGACTAAATAATGTATGAATTATAATCCTACTAAATTCCTTTTTTATCATCCATGAAAATCTAATAACTGTACTAATTTATATACCAACATATTTATGTAAATAACATGCATACTTTTATTTCAAAAGTTAGTTGAATAAACGAATTGA
This sequence comes from Coremacera marginata, assembly GCA_914767935.1. Lineage (NCBI taxonomy): Eukaryota > Metazoa > Arthropoda > Insecta > Diptera > Sciomyzidae > Coremacera > Coremacera marginata. The sequence continues at coordinate 127,459,158 of OU612046.1, forward strand.
AAAAAATCGGTTGTGCTGCGTATAAGTTACATTTGATCTGCTTATGGGCAGAGGTTATGGGCTTTTTGTCGTGCATGTAAAAGATATAAAAAGATAAAAAGATGATAAAAGTTAAAAATTTAAAGTATATTGATTAAAAATTGCAAATTTATAAATAATGGCGGAAAATGTCGGACAGATTGAAAAACTTAATGGCGAAAATTTCGCGACTTGGGCGGTTCAAGTGAACTCTTTATTGATCGCGTTGGACTATTGGAGTTCAATTCATGAAAGTTAATCTAAAGCACAATTCAATCAGAAAGCACAATTTTGCGAAGTGTCAAACCTTCAGAACTGGTGCATATAAAAAACTGCAATGCAGCTAAAGAAGCATGGTGCATTTTGAGTGCACTGTACAACACGCATTTTAAAATTTGACAAAAGTGAAAAGTTTTCAAATTAACTCAATAAGTTTTGCACAATTATTGAAGAACTTAAAGAAATTGAAATTTCATTATCAGATGATTTGCATTCTATCATCCTTTTGTGCAGTTTACCTGAAGACATGGACGGTTTTGTTGATGCAGTCGAATCACGCGATTCTCTTCCTACAGTCAAACAGTTAGTTTCCAAAATTCTTGCCGAAGAGAGACGACAAATCGAAAAACAGATTCAGGAAAAAGAAACGGTGCTTTCGATAATTTCTCGCGATAAAAAACCAACAAATGAACAAGCAAACGTATTTACAAAAAAAGGAAACTAAACAAAAGAAATAACATAGAATGTCATGCATGTGGTAAGCGTGGTCATATTCGATCTCAGTGCAGAAATGAAAATACAGAAAAAAATGCATCACATGTCGTTTTCAATGTTATTGAAGAGAATTTGCAAAGCAAAACAAAGAGCTGGATTCTTGACAGTAGAGCGACATCACACATGTGCAAAGACAAAAAATTCTTAGTGTCAATGAGTGAGTGTGAACGGAGCGCGCGCAAGGTATTGGAAACGTAAAAACTTTAACAAAAAATTGTGAAATCGAATTTAATAATACTTTATTTGTGCCTCGTTTGCACTCGAATTTCTTTTCGGTATCAAAAATAATTAAAAACGGTTTCGATATAAAATTCTCCAGAAAATACGCGAACGTAGTATGAAAACAAAATCAGACAATTTCCACTGCAAAAGAAATTGGAGGAACATTTTATGTTGAAGATTTTGAATTAAAAAATAAAGAAGGTGTAAACGCCATAACAAAAGCGACCAATGTTTTTATTTGTTGGCATAAAAGTTTCGGCCATTTGAATAGTCCAGATCTATACCAGTTGTCAAATAAGCAGATGGTGCGTGGTTTAAATTTACACAAACAAATAGACTTTAGATGCACTACGTGCGCATTGTGTAAGATAAGTGCAAGACCGTATCATACAAATTTCGAAATTTCTTCGAAAGACGTGCTTGAGTTGGTGCATACGGACATTTGTGGCCCGATGAACGTGGCATCGCAAAGTGGAAGCATTTATTTCATTACTTTTATCGACGATTTCTTGCGATATACTGAAATTAAATTTTTGAGAAAGATTCAGAAGCATTTGAAGCTTTTAAAGAGTATAAAACTCGTGTTGAAAAGCAGACCGCGAAAAATTTTAAGGCAATTCGTAGTGATAACGGCCGCGAATATATTAATTCAAGTTACAAATTTTTTTCAAAAACCACGGCATTATACACTAAACAACGGTAAGCTATTCGCTAAAACAAAACGGAGTGTCAGAACGATCCAATAGGACATTGGTGGAAATGGCACGCTGTCTGTTACAGGACTCGGATTTACCAAAAAGCGTGTGGACTGAAGCCGTAAACACGGCAGTCTACATTAGAAGCAGATCTCCAACAAAAAGTTTAAATTGCAAGAACTCCTTTTGAGAGATGGGTTGGAAGGAAACCTTCTGTGATGCATTTTCGCGCATTTGGATGTGATGCAGTTGTTCTCCAAGAGGGTCCAAAGCACGGAAAACTTGCTCCAGAGGGAGTGAAACATTCGTTTGTTGGCTGTGCAGAATTTACAAAAGGATTTCGTTTGTATAACCGTGAAACTAAGCAAATCACCACTGCAAGAGATGTTGTTTTTTTTTTTAAGAATGCTATCGAAAAAATATGGTTGAAAAGGAAGTTTTCGACGACAAAAATTCTTTGTTTAAAGTGATAATTCCTCATAGATATTTAAAAATACCCTCAAGCTGCGCACAAAATGAAAAGGAAAAAGAAACGGAAAAAGAACATTTTCAGATAATGCAGCAACAAAAACTGTGGAAATTGTTTTTGGCATCAAACGTAATCCTGATGGTGTCGTGGAACGCTATAAAGCCAGATTGGTAGCTAATGGTTGTGCTCAAAAATGTGGACTACTCCGATAGTTAACCGTGGGTTTATTACTAACGCTGGCATCAAAACACAAATTGCTGATAAATCACATTGACATCACATCAGCTTATTTAAACGGCGATTTGAAGGATAAAATCTAAATGAAGCAGCCGCCTATGTTTGAGAATCCCTCTATGAAAAATCCCTCTATGGCCTTAAACAAGCAGGCAGAGAGTGGACTAAAAATGTCACCGAAATTCTTCTCGAAATGGGTTTAAACCTTGTAGAGCAGACAGCTGTGCTTATGTAAAACGACGTGGGAATGGCATTAATTTAATTGTATTGTATGTTGATGATTTGCTTTTGGCATGCTCATCGGAAAAGAGCATGTAAAATATCATTGAATATTTAAATCAACATGTTCAAGCTGTCGGCCGCGGACCTATATCCTTCTACTTAGGAATGCAAATCGAAAGGGAGAGTGCTCGTGGTATGATTTCCATTTATCAAGCCAAATTTGTGGAACACTTGCTGAAAAAATGGAATATGACTGACTGCAAAACCGAACCAGTTTTCAGCGAGTACCAATCGCTTATTGGAGAATTAATGTATCTGGCTGTCATCTCAAGACCAGACATAGCGCACATAGTTGCCAAGCTGTCGCAGTACAACGCTTATGCTCACAAAGAACACTTTTTGGCCGCGAAGCATGTCTTGAAATACTTAAAGGGTTCTCCAAAGGGTATTATAACTTTTTCATCTCTTAAAGAAAATTTAGTATGTTTTACAGATGCTGATTGGGGCTCAGACTCAACAGATCGCAAGTCATATAGTAGTTCTGTTTTATTTTTGGCAGGTGGAGCTGTCGCCTAGGAGTCCAAAAAACAGCATGTGGTTGCGCTTAGCTCAATGGAGGCGGAATACATCGCCGTGTGTCAAGGGGCAAAATAAATCTCATTTCATCGTGGACTACAATTGGAGTTTAGTTTTGAGGATTTAGTTTCTGAGGCAAGAACGATATTTTGTTTAATAACCAGAGTGCACAATTTTTGGTTAACAATCCTACCACCCACAAACGCAGTAAACACATTGATATCCGCTACCATTACATACGCGAGAAATACCTGAAGGAGGAAATAGGCGTTAAATATGTGGCCACTTCTGAAAACGCTGCTGACATTCTTACGAAACCATTGTCAAGAGAAAAACATATAAAATGATGTATTTTGCTCAGAATGAGTTTTAACTAAAATAAATTTGTATACAATTAAATTTTTGATTTTTTGAAATTTATTGACCTCCAAGTATTGAGGCAGACTTTGTTAGACTAAATAATGTATCAATTCTAATCCTACTAAATTCTTTTTTTATCATCCTTAAAAATCTATTAACTGTACTGCTTTATATTCCAACATATTTATGTACATAACATACATACTTTTATTTCAAAAGTTAGTTGAATAAACGAATTGAAACTGTGCTGCGTATAAGTTACATTTGATCTGCTACACATATAAATACAAAAAAAAATTAAAATGGTGCTGGGAACACCAGGTGTAAATTAGTCGCCGAATCCGAACACGTTATTTGATTTTAAAAATTATGTAGTTCTACTACCGTAGGAATGCCAGCTAAATTTTTTTACTTTTACGAATTCGTTGCTGGGACGAACACCAGGTAAAAATGGGTCATTGAAATAGTATCCATTGTTAGAATTTTAAAATTCTGTCATTTTTTGTCATATGGTTGCCACATAATTTTTTTACGAATTTGTTGGTGAAAGAAAAAACACCAAAATTATGTACAATTTTTAAAAAAAGCACTATTGTTGCAGTTCATATAGACAGACTCAAACCAATTTTTCTGAATACAGAAACGTGAACACAGACACTTTTATTTATACTTACATAGCTATATGAATGGGCAAATCCTGACGTGTCCAACGTTTCATTCGGACTCGTCTTTTAAAAATTTTTCATACGATCCAGAGATGTTTTTGGGATAGGTGTATATTACACAAAAGCTATCTTTTGGTATAATAAAAAAAGATTAAACAATTTTTATTCAACTTAAGGGAGTATTCCTGGTTGGAAGGCTGTTTTTGGACCCTTTTTGAAAAACTTCTCATTTGAAAACGCAAAGAGTTATTTAAATTCTATTAAGAACATATTAAATTAATTAAAAAATTTTTTCCTTTGTACGAGGGCTGTTCAAAAAGGTATCACCCTTCTAAGTTGGGTGTCGAAAAAAAGGTTTGCTGCTAATTTAGGTAGAATGTTGACAATCCTGCGTCGATTGCACTTTGTTTCATCAAAATCGGTTCAGAACTACGGGCGCAATCTGGGCCGCAAGCTCGAAAACGTGGTTTCGAGATAAACGCGTTAAAATTTGAAGTTATTTTTTTGCATAAAAAAAAAGTTGTAATGAATAATTTGAGCATGCAGTTTTAGAGAATTCACATTTGGCACATATCACCAGATTAACAATCGCTCAGAAAACTGTATAAAACTCCAAAATGCAATTCTCCGTTTTGTTGTCAATGCTTACGTCTTCGTTTTCATTATTTTTAAATTTTTTTGGCGATGTACTTGTGAATTCGGTGTCCTCGAGTTTTTCAATTGCTACCAGTGTTTCTTTTATTTTTATTTCTATTACTTTTTCTATCCATTGTCTTTAGCACAAACAAAAATTTTTATCAAAACTGTACTTTTCAAAACTGAATGCGCGTGCGTCCGGTTTATAACTCAATTCAAAATGAACTAAACGCTGCCAACATTCTATTTCTATTACTTTTTCTATTCATTGTATCAGGTTGGCAACTAAGTAATTGCGGATTTTTTTTAGAAAATAAAAGACAATTTTTTCATGGAACGAAATAACTTTATTCTGTAATGTATTGCCCATTTTGAGCAATGACCTTTTGCCATCTTTCAGGCAGCATCATAATTCCACGTTCATAAACTTCTGGTTTTATCAGCAAAAAACTGAACCAGGTACGATTTGACATCATCATTATTATTGAAATGTTTACCATTCAAGGAGTTTTGCAAAGATCGAAATAAAAGGTAATCAGATGGTGCAAGGTCAGGACTATATGGTGGATGTGGCAAAACATCTCAACCAAGTTCCAATAATTTTTGCCGAGTGACCAAAGATGTGTGTGGCCTTGCATTGTCATGGTGGAATACAACACCATTTCGATTTGTCAATTCTGGCCGCTTTTCTTCAACTGCATTGTTCAATTTTGTTAGTTGTTCAATGTAGGCATCTGAATTGATCGTTTGGTTGGGTGGTAAAAGTTCAAAGTAGGCAATTCCTTTGTAATCCCACCAAACTGATAACATAACTTTCTTTTGATGAATATTAGAATGATATTATGAATGAATATTAGAGTTTTTGATGTTGTTTGAGCTGGTTCACCTGGCTTGCTCCACGATCTTTTCCGATTGACATTGTTGTAAACAACCCATTTTTCATCACCAATTATCAATCGTTTTAAAAATGGATAATTTTCATTACGTTTTTTTAACAAATCGCAGATGTTAACGCGTTGTGTTAAATGGTTTTCTTTCAGTTCATGAGGAACCCATATATCGAGTTTTCGTACATAGCAAAGTTGTTTTATAGCATACGTGAAGCTTCTCTGCAATCTCACGTGTTGTACTGTGACGATCCGAATCGATTATTGCTTTGATTTGGTCGTCATCAACTTCAACTGGACGACCAGAGCGTTTTTCATCTTTGAGTGAAAAATCACCAGAACGAAATTTGGCAAACCAATTTTGACACTGCCGTTCTTTTAAAGCTTCGTCACCATAAACAGCACATAACTTTTTGTGAGCTTGCGATGCATTTTTTCGTTTCCGAAAATAAAAAAGCAAAATATGACGAAAATGTTCGTTTTGATTTTCCATTTCCACACAACTGATCAAAAAAATTTTTTTACTGATTGACAGTTAAAGTACCAACTATCAAATAACAAAATGTGTTTGACATTTCGATTACGTCAGCAAACCTAAAGCCATCAGTAGATACAATATGTTGGTTCTGGATCAGGAGGCTCAGAGGCTCAAGCCGATGACGTCACTCCCTTTGCTTTAAGCGTTGATAATAATTGTATGCACTACATTATCGGTAGTGGTAGTCAAGCGAGTTCTTATCAGTGTTAGCATGTTTTTCTTAACCCTCGAATACCTAATAGCAATGATTCAAATTCTGCTAGCTGACTTTAGCTGAAATGATATGACTTGCTATATGAAAATATATGCATTAATATGGGTTGAAGCAATTTAGGTACGGCGAAGGTTGAAGGGGTTAAATAAATGTTTATAAATTTAATAAAGTCGGTAAGTATTAGGTGGGAGTCTTTGTTTTGAGCTTTTAAAATTGGCAAGTTTGGTGTATGTCTTTGCTTTAAGCTTTTAAAATTGGCAAGTTTGGGGTATGTCGTTGCTTTAAGCGTTGCTCATAATTTTATACACTACATTATCGGTAGTGGTAGTCAGCGAGTTCTTATCAGTGTTTGCATGTTTTTTCTTAACCCTCGAATACCTAATAGCAATGACTCAAATTCTGCTGGTTGACTTAGAAGTTTAAGTAGTAGTAGTAGTATAATAAAGCGGGTTCTGGAGATGCAGGGAAAATGTGCAAGGCGCTACTGGTGTGTAGTTGAGGGGAGGGGTGAGGGGGCGATGGGGTTATGGGTGGTGAGGGGAGTCGAGGTAGCGCGGGGTGGGGATGAGTGGCGTAGGGGTATGAGGGCAAATGGCGTGGGGCGAGTGGCGGTGGCACGCTGACGTCCTCCGCCCTCCGTCCCTTCGCCCCTCCGTCCGACCGTGCGTCCATCCGTCCGTTTGCGGTTTTTCGATAAGCATTTGTATAAAATATAAAATTTTTGTTTTATCAATGCTTAGCAAAATAACAAATTGTCTTCTGCGGTTTTGATAAGTAGTTGCATAAAATATAAAATTTTTTTGTTTATCAATGCTTGGGAAAATAATGAATCGTCTTCTGGGGTTTTTTTTTGATAATATAACCATTTAAAAAAGAAGCTCAACACTTTTTTGAAGAGTATCCTTCCGATGAGTAATATCCCACTCAACACCAAATTAATTATATTGAAAGCGGAGAGGAAAACCACATAATTTGGATGGAAGATCATGTTGGAACTGGAGGAAAACGTTATGTTTCTACCACAATGTTACAATGAAATGAGTGATGAAACTCTGGAGAGCTTAAACTCTGAAGATTTCTATATCGAGAGAATGTCTACAAATTCGAAAAATCCAAAGAATTTTGAATTTAATTTTTCTTGTGAGAAAAAATAAAATAAGTAAAGCAAAAAAAATTGTATTTATTTATTTATTTTTGTTTCATATTTAACATATTGGTGTGTAAAACTAAAAATTGTTTTTATTTCAAATGTAAAATATTTGTGCACTTATAAATATGAAATTTATTATCAATACATCGTACAAATCCAAACATTGATTTGTTACTACATATAACATTCTTCAGAGTGCTAACTTTTTTATATTTATATATAATTCCCATTAGTTACTTTAGAAATTTGTCTTCGAAAAACCATTCGATATCGCTTCCAATATCCATTTTAGAGGGAGCACCTTGCATCAAGTCATCAGTTTCATCATTCAACACTTCATCATTGCACCATTGTTGAATTATGTTTTTTAATTTGGACACTTGATCATTATTTTTAAAATTCATTTCAAAAGTTGGTTTTTCCTCATAACTTTGTATAGTAATTGTAAATTCATCACTTTTAAATAAATTTAAAACATTCAAATCTTTATGTATAATACATTTACTGCAACTAGCAGTTTGAACATCTTTTTGCAGGTCTTGTTGTTCTTTAAGACTTTTCTTGCGTTTTATTGATTTTCTTAGTTTTTTCTATGCAAGTTCCTTAATATCATCAATTTGTTTTTCTTCATCATGAGTTTTCTCAAATATTTTGTTAAAGTCTTCATGACATTTCAAAAGTTCACTCCTGACATAATGTTGTTGAGGTTGTAGTTGATGATCTTGTTGCTCTTCTTCATTCTTACTAATATAATTTTGTGTTTCCTCCAACTCTTTGTCCACTTTTTCATAATATTTTTGAAGTTCACTCAAAAAATCCATATCCTTGTCAGCACCCCAAAATATATCCTTATTCATTTTTTTGTTTAGCGTCATAATTTTAATTGAAACTGATAAATTTTTAAAAATGTTGCAACTATTTATAAGTAAAACAATTTTCAGCTCGTATTGTTATTTATCATTATTTTGCGGTTAATTTTTTTTTTATTTTTATGTATGAAAAGAACAATTTTTACAACGACTTAAATTATATACAGTAATTTCCGGATATAAGAACTTAGCAAAATGCTCAAAATTCAAACTCTTTATCCGGGAAAGTCTTTTATGAAAATCCCGGCTAAAAGCAGTTGTGGAGCTTATACGAAAAACCCGTTTAATGAACCATTTTTGGCTTATATAAAAAATTCGCCCTAAGAAACAACTTATAGGACGCTCTTATAGGAAACTGCATACACACCCTACTCGTATTAATAAAAGAAATTATGTTGTAATAACTTTTCAAATGAATATGTATTTATGTTAAAAAAAAAAGAAATGTTAATTCACATTTATATAAATAACAATAAATCATCAAAACGCTGCCAACTTTATATTTTATTTTATGCGGGGATTTTTGTATGAGTTTTTTCAAATGGTTCACAAATTTGCAACGTTTTAAGCGGGGCGATTTTTTACGCGGGAAATACTTTAAACGGGAATTTTCCTATGTATTGCTTATGGAGATTTTTCTTGACCTAATTTTGTTAACTTATAAGAGGGGAAATCCATTAACCGGGGGGCTTATATCCAGAAATTACTGTATATTTGTATAAAGTTGAATAATTTTATTCGCCTCATTTTCCATATGATCAAATGATGAACAACCACAAGTGTCTGGACCAGATCTGCAATTATCATCTGACCACGGGCAGTCTTCAAAATGTTCACCAAATCGAGAATTTATTTTTTTTCAAATTGTTTTTGTATTCTACGTATTTTCGTTTGAATGTTAACAAGTCTATCCTTTTCATCTTCGGGTATGATATGTGAAAATTTTTTTCAAAACTATAAATATCTTTGATGATGGACATTTTTTAAATTACTGTATTGTCATATGTAGAGTTTGATAATAAGCATCAACATCAATTATTGTTGGTTTTATAGCATAATTTGATCGTTCATATAATTCTTGTCTACTTTCATTATCATTTTGATTTATTGCGTCATTATATTGAAAGCAATAGATATTTAGTGTACGTAATTCATAATTGCTATAGTAGGAACATTTAATTCGTATTTCTAATGTTTGATATTTTAAATTAAAGTGACGATGAACAACTCCTGAACTTTCATAAATACCACCAATTTGTATTTCTTTCTCTATAAGATTTCTCCTTAAAGCCTCAATTGCATCTTCAATAGAAAATTTTTTTTTTGGATTTGGGCTATTTCTTTTATAAAGTTCTACATTTTGTTGATAGAGTGAGTCATGATAAGAAGGCTCTCTGTATGGATATCTCAATGTTGTGGTCGGTGATGGGGTGATCGTATTAATATCATCATATTTAACATTTTCCAATTGATGGGTTATGTTTACTTTTATCTGAAGAGAAGTATTCGGGATCTGTATGACAAAACTAACCTGTTTTCCATATTCAATAAAGTAAAAAGTAGTAGTATTTTCATTTCGTTCATGTTAATTATTTCTAGTTTGATAGCAGACAATATGACGTATTTGTAATATTACAGAAGCAATAAATATAAATAATAAAAGTTTTCTTAAGCTCATGTTTCTGTGTTGAATCTTTCCACGGCTGCAACTATTTAAGTAATAACCATGTGTAAAGTCTGTATATAGTCTTTTACATCAATGATTCCCACTTCCAATGGTTTATAATTTGGATCTTGAATTCTTACTTTCTCAATTTCACCACCACTTAGAATGATTTCTGTTTCAGTTTCCCGATATTCAAAACAATTAATGTTGAGTCTTTTCTCTTCAAATCTACTATCATAAGTACAACGGATTGGAATATCTATATTTTCATATTCAAGTTTAAAATGTCGATAAAATACTTCTTTAGAATCAATAATTCCACCAATATCACTTTCTTTAACAATTAAATCCTTACGGAAGGCTTCTATGGCTTCATCAACAGTAGAAAGTCTTGAAGGTATGCCTTGAGTTGTACTATCAAATTTTATAGTTGTTGTTGTTGTTGTTGTTGTTGTTGTTGTTGTTGTTGCTGTAGGCAATTATGTTCCTATTTCAGAACTTGATAGTTCATTTAAATGTAACGGTTCAATTTCTTTCAACAACAAAAATGATACATTAATTTTCAAGACATTATTATCAGGTAGAGTTAAATTAAATTCAATACTTTTAGAGTTTTGATTAATAATAATAGGTATAGTAGTATTTTCCAATTTCCAAAATGGTATACTATACACATTTCTTAAAATGATCAATAGTGCTAGAAATATAATAAAAATTATCTTATGTTTTATTCTTAGAGATATACACGCTCCTAAATTTCAATATAAAATGATAAGAATATATATAGTCTTGTTGGTTTTATATAGCAAGTTTTTATTATGTTTCATTTATTTATCATACAGATTATTACAACACATATATTCATGTAAAAGTAATGCTGATTTCAAAGCACATCGTATTTGAGACTGTTTACTTTTTTTATTGTTGTTGTTGTTGAAGTGGTATTGACATTGACTTGTTCTTGGATACATATTATATAATATTGATAAGTTAATTTCATCACATTGTGGAATATCTTCAATATTGAAAACAGGCTGTAGTAGAAATTCTTTAATCCACTTTTGTTTCTCCATCCCCTTTACATAAACTTTTTTATTCTTTAATAGTGATTTTAAATATCTTTGAGTGTTCCTAAATGAGTCGCTTCCATAGTCCCATTATAAATTGTGATGATTTAATTTTAACCAATTTGATTGTCGTTGATCATCTTCACATAGATCCTTGAATTCGAATGGAGCCTTTACGTGGAAACAGTGGAATTCATCTTCGCTTAAAACAACGGCAATCTTTTTAAAAACAAAGCGATTATCATAGATTTTAAACCCTTGAACATCAACAGTTGCAAACATTGTGTGAAATAAATAGCAGCAGTCGTCAGAATTCTTATTTATATAGAACGCATGTGGCCAAGGCCGTGGGCTGGAACGTCACCAGTTTGCGCAATTTTCGACGTGTATTTGATGAACAAAGTAAAAAACTAGCGATAACTTATGTTCACTTAAAATATATTCTCAGGCTGTAACTTTGGCGCAAAAAAAAATGTGCTTCTATTTCTTGCGGCTTAAAAGCTACAGCCATTTGAAGTTAACTGGAACGTCACACTAAAAGAGAAGTGGTCTAAGAGCTTGTACAACATTTTCCAAAATTTCGTAATGTTTTCAAAAACCTGGACTCGTTTCCCACTAACATATCGTAGGTGAAAGATCAAAGAATACTCTAAGCACAAAGAATATATAAAAAATTACATTTAAAGTTGTTTTGGATGCAAAAATGCGAAACTGGAACGTCACCAAAAAAAGACTGGAACAACACATAAAGTTCTCTTACTTAGCAGCCATGCAAAAACGACCAATGTGAATAAATAAAACACTAAAATTTACCTAAAAAATAAAATAAATTGTTTATTTTTTATTGGATCAAAAAAAAAAAACATAACTTCATGTTTGATTATACTATTCAGTAGGTACGTAAATTCTTTTAAAAACAATATTAAGTGAACTTATTTTCTCATAAAGTTGTAAAAAAAAATGAAATGAAAATAAAAATAGAAACCGAAATAAAAATAAAAAGAAAAGAGTATGTAAATAATTAATTAATTGTATCCTTCAAGAGAAGTGTCATACATAATTATGTTTTCATCAATGATTTGAATTTGGTGTGCATTCGAGATCTCACGCACAGTTTTAGCACGAGTATAAATATCAGCGGTTTTTAAATCATTGTTTATTGTCTCGAAGTCATTATCAGTCACTTCCTCGACTATAATTTGCGATAATGTGCGATTAAACGCTTGAACAAACTGAGACGAATTATTTACGATACAGTCGCGAGCTCTGATGTGCTTCCGAACAATAGTTTTAACTGTCGCACCAATCCCATCAATGCACCCTTTACCATGCGAAGTAGCGAAGTAATTCCAGATTTTAATTTGGAATCTTTCTTGAAGAACTGGAATAACAGCGGCGATAAACTTGTTCTTAAATTGTGAAGACGGACCATCACTCCAAATCTTTAAAATAGTCAGAGATTTTGGCAAGTCTGTTAATAGTTTAAATAAATAGGGCACAATTGTTAGTTTTGTATGGCTTAAGTTATCCGATATCATTACTTTTGATCGGAAATGTTCATTGTGGTAAAGAGCGCTCGTAAATAGGGTAAGCTGCCGCTGATTCCAATGCGCACTTTGCACTTCATCCTGCATTTCGCATACAAAGTTTTCGGCAAAGTCGATTTGAAGCACTGCTTCAGATTGGAAGGCGGTACTTGCTGCTCTTGGCCGATCAAAAGTTATGAACGTGTTTGACTGTGAACGTTTGATATAGCTGTGACGCAAGAAGTGTGGTGCAATTGATGTTAAGTGTGCAATCAGATTTACCAAATTACCATTTTCTTCGTGCTTTTCAATTCGGTTAGTGTTGGAATTTTTTTTCCATACCATCCATTTTGCATAACGATTAAAATGAGAAGAATCAACTTCAAGCACATTTTTTAGCGCAGGAACATTAATTCCAGAACAATTAGAGCATTTGCCGAACCAACAATTAACCTCGGGTTCTATGCACAAAAACTTGTTTACGAAACCTTGATCGTAATCAGGCACGGTTGGAACATATTTATGCAAAGCTGACACTGCTTCCTTAAAATTGGCATGGTAGATACACAAACATAAATGCTTTGGTAGATCGCCAATAATTTTAATATTTGGTGGCCGGTTTTCTTTAAAAAATGTCAAGCCACATGAGTCTGTGAAAAGAAAAAGTAAAAAAAAAAGTAACACAATTGATATGTGCTTTCAGTTACAGTTGTACTAACCTTTTCCAATGTTGTTTCTTTCCTGATCGAATAATCCATAAGCTTCCTTTAAAGTCAATGTCATGTGTCTAGTGGGCAAAAGAATTTGCTCACCTGATCTAGACAAATATTTCTTAACATCCTTGACTTTTGGCGATGTTACGGACACATCGTCCCGTTCAAAAAATTGTCGAATGTCGGTAATCAATTCAAGATTTTTATTTGATACGACTGGAACTTGGCTAGGCTTTAAATTTTTAAGCAATTGGCTTTGATCTTCCATATTATTAAATAAATTTATCAAAACTGCTGTTTTTTTCGATGGTGACCGCGGGAGAGCTTTCTTTGCTTTTGTTACTGCCTTTTTAAGAGCAGACTTCGTTTTGAAGGCTTCTTTTGCTCCATTTAGATCAACAATTTTATTTTTTTTATTTGCTCTATATTTTTGTGTTCTTTCACGACCAGCGCGACACCGATCAACCAATATTTGTTTACGTTGCTCAAGCGGCAATTTCTCTTCCCGTATTTTTTCCCTCTGACGTCGTTCTCGCAGTTTATCAGCTTTACGCTTTTTGTATTCTTCATATTTACCAGTGGCTTTTAATTTTTCTAGGTAATTATGATTTTTCTGAGCTTTGCTCAGGTTTGCCTGTAAGAATGTTGATGGATTTAATAATTAAGTAACACATGTTTTTTTCTAAAGAAAAAGACTGGAACATCACCATATTTTGGTGGATAATTACAATAATTTTGCCAATATTTTTCCCGAATTATATATTTATTCTTATTCTTATCAGAAAACACATCAAAGAAATTTAATTTTTACAACGTTTTTATGAGTTACACTTTGCTTAAAAAACTTTTTCATAAAAAAAAATGGAACGTCACAAGAAAATTTTGGATTCAAATCAAAGCCATCGAAAATGGTTCCAAATAATATTTTCACGTAAATATTAAATTAAATCAGTTAAGTACATTATTATTTCATAAAACGACTGAAAATTTCATTAAAAAAAAATTTTGATTTAATCAATTATTATTACCTTTTTAGCTGGTGCGATATTATCACTCATTTCTAATGCGAACGGTAAACTGCAACTTAATGCTCATAAATTTTGAAAATTTAATACTTCTCAAATGTACTCTCTGTGTTTTGTGAGGCTTTGGACTGTAAACAAACAAATGACAATCACAAAAGCGCTAGATAATAAAAAAAAAAATTTTCATTGAATTCCCCTTTTCCGCGGCCTTGGCCATGTATATATTTTTTTTATTAAATTATTTTTTTAATAACGTTTGTGAGCGGTACATATTCATACATTTTGTCGTGAATTAGCATACAATAAGCTGATGTACTTGGAGGTGCATTCTCTCGAAATTTTAATTCAATCCTAATATCTATTGGACCACCTTTTACACTCTCATTTTGATGAGAGACATCTAAAACAATTATTGGTGCAATATCAACAAAATTTTCTGGCGATAATAGTGGCTGTGGAGAATGTCCATAGTATCCTTGTTGAAATTTTTGATACATATCATAGAGTAAAGCGTAACGATTATGATCAAATCTAATGTTGAGGTCGTCATAGGGATATACATCAGAGTTAAGATGAACTTTTACATCCGATAAGTTACAATGTATAAACTTATTGGCTTTTTTAAATCCTATAAGTATATAACGAGGCCTTTCATTTTCACCTGCTAGTTTGACATTCCATAAAATATTTGTACTTTCTACAAGAGAAGGATTATGATAAACATCCTAGCTTCTAAACGATATATTAAGTGGTTGTTTACTATTTATTGTTTTTAACATTTTCAATCGGTTATCATCTGAAAGTTGAATGTGTGGTGCTTTCCATGTTATATTCAAGAGCTTTAATATAAGCTTATCAGTGGCAGTAGTTGAACTCATAATGTTGAACTCTTATCATCTTTAGACCGCATCAAAATCAATTCATGTTTACAATTCACAGTTAATTTGTCAAAATCTTCAGCGAATCCAAGTAAATTCTTTAACGGAACACAAAAATTAAAATGACCCGTTTTGAGTACGGTCTTATCTTCTTCAAATGGACACCATCCAGCGTTTTGAAGATTGGTACTTTCAAATGTATTAAGCGATACATAATTTTTCATATCTGATGCAATTCCCAATTGTCTTGTACGATCAATTTCTACTCCATTCATCTCATAACGAATTTCATCAAATAAATATGCTATACAGTTGTTTAAGAGTTTAACAGTTTTTGAAATAGAATTATCACTGTTGGATACAAATCCTTCAATATACAAAAGACTCTCACTTAATAATACATACAAGTCCTGGTTTTGTATTGGTATCCGTATTTCATCATTATTTTTAAATGATTGTAAATATGATGTAAAGCTGTGATAATCTTTTTTCACTATACTATCGTAGAAAAATGGTTTATATAGAACATTTATTACGTCACTCATATTGGGTTTTTAATTGTAATCCAATGCTTTCTAAAAACTCTTTGTTCGATTTAGTTAAAGAAATTCTATGTGTTGACCTTTTAATAGTAGGTTTTTTATTTGGATTTGATTCTTCTTTTGTTGTTGTTGTTAGTGGACTAGTGAATGGGTTGTTATGTAACTGGTTTTTATTAAAAACAATCATTCTTTATATTGGCTTTAAATGTAGTCTTATTGATATTTTTTCATCACGAAAATTAATTAGGTTACCACCTTGATCTACGACTTTAAGAACAAGAGTGCTGATTTGTCTTGTGTTAACTGGTAAATATATAACATTAACTGGTATTTCTGCAATTTTGTATCCTGGACTAACTAGAAGGGAGAACTGATGAATTGTATGTACAGATACATCATTTATATATGATCCATTGATAATATTACATTCAATTGATATTGTATTTATTTTAGAAATGTCTATTGGATTATCAGAGTAATTTATAACATTAGGTTCCAATATTCTTTTACTGAATCCTAGTAATGATCCAATTGAACAATTTCTATTGAAGAAAATTGGCTCCTTGCTACTACGAATTTCTGTTTGCAATGTGTTATAGTTTGCTTTTATATCTAGTAATCCAATGTTATATGATTCATATTCATCAACAATTTTCTCAGATATATCCATGAATTCATAGGATCCTATTGGTAACGCAATTGTATTATTACCAATATGAAACAAATTGTTTTCTTCATCCACATTTGGAATAGAATGATGTGAGTCGAAGCTAATCAAACCGCAAACATAATCTTGCTTTAGTTCTATATGTGGAAAATAATTTGCAACAAGTTGTGATGAATTTCCATTTATTGTTAAAGTAAACGACATGTTGTTGATTAATCATTAAGTAGTTAACTAAAATATATTTCTTATACATTATTACATTTATATTAAATCATTAACATCAATCCAAGAATTATGATCTGAAGAGAATCCTAACCATTTTACAAAAGCTCTATTATTACGTCTTCTTAAAATTTTTTCAACTAAATATGTTTGTGGAAATTTGGTTTTCATTAATTCATATTCATAGAAGCCTCCTTTGATTTCATTTCCTTGATAATCTTCAAGTATGTATGTAGTAGGGTTTGTATTTTGAATAATTTTGATTTTAAATATTTCAGTTGTCCAATTCGGTGTATAACCTTTTTCAAATGTATGTTTATATTTACTTATTCTAACATTATCATTTAACTTAAATTTTGGTTTATGAAAAATTTTTGGATTGTTATAAGCAGTTTTTAGTATAAATTTTTCATTTAAAGAATTTACTTCATTGGGTGGCATCTTAATAGTTCTATGAAATGTGTTATTATATTGATTAACTAGGTTTTTATAGTAATCAATCCATTTGTATGACCCATTTAAGCTAAACTCTTTCCACATCATCCCCTTTAAAGTTCTATTAAAGCGTTCCACTATCGATGATTTTAATGTTGAAAATGTTGAATAATGATTAATACCTTTCAATGTCATTAATCTTTTAAAATGTACATTATAAAACTCTTTTCCATCATCCGTTTGATGAGATGTTTTGGTATACGGTTACTTGTGTTGAAAATATTTTTCATTGCGGTTGTTACATTTTCTCCAGTTTTATTTTTAATAGCCTCCACCCATGCCTTCTTTGAAAATGTGTCAATAACAGTGAGAAGGTAACGATAATTCATATTGACATTACTATATGGTATCATTTCCACTAAATCTGCTTGCCATAAGTCATCAATTCCTTTTATAATTACATGTCGTCTTTTAAAATTTTTTCGTGCTTGCTTATGCAGCTCTTCAAACTATGGCTCGTTTATTATTCATTATCCTATATCTCGTTATTGTATAATCCTTTTATTTGTGGATATTTTATTTTTAATTTTTTAACATCTTCTACACTAGGCTGATTTTTTCCGACTACATATTTAAACAAGAAGTCTTCAACAGTCTTTAAATAATCGTTAACTTCTTCAAAGCTTTCCTTGTATACAGATTTGTATACAGATTTGATTTTATTATCAATTGCTGCCTCAATTAAATCTATATCATTTTTAATATTATCATTCAGTGCAACGTCCAAATCTCTTATTTTATTTTGTATTCCCTACTTCTTCAAAGCTTTCCTTGTATACAGATTTGTATACAGATTTGATTTTATTATCAATTGCTGCCTCAATTAAATCTACATCATTTTTAATATTATCATTCAGTGCAACGTCCAAATCTCTTATTTTATTTTGTAATCTCTTTGTTACACTATTTAGATTTTCCATGGCAGTATTTAGGTCTGTTATTTTCTTTTCATAGATGTTATATTATTTAGATTTTCAAAGAAAAATGTACGTGAAATGGCATCATTATTATCATTTGGTAAACCTAAGTTGATAACTCTTCATATGTAAATTCAGATTTTTATTTTCATCTAAATTCCAACCAATAGTATTTCGTAAAACTGCTTTGATATTTGCTCTACTATTATTATTATAATTATTTTTCGATAACGAAGAATGACCAAATTTATCAATATTTGAATACATTTTTAGTTATATAATTATATTAGCTTCTTTCAACTCTTCAATGATGGATATTATTTCGTTATTATGGTTATTATGTCCAGCAGTTGATGATGATATAAGTAATCTTAATCTTTCAACTAACTCATTAGGATCACACATAATTCGATTTATTGTTAATGGATTTTAAAACTTTAAGACCTTTTCCTCGTATCAATGTGTTTGGTAAATTGAATATTTTTCTTATTATACGTTGATATTTATAAGATTTGGTACCTTTAAGTTGATCATTTGAGTTATAATTACGCCTATGAGCATTTGTAGATAATAGAATATCTTTATAATTTTGCAAATCTTGTTTAGTGAAATGAAGTGGATTTGTGTGAAAAACTAATTCAAATAGACCAGGTGTCATCTGCCATTTATATTTTCCAACAGAAATTTTGTTTTCATTAGGGATTTTCAAAAGTTCTTTTCCATATCTCCATCTCCCCAAAGAATCTATATTAAATCCATATAATTTATCCAATTTTGTACTATCCTTAAGTATTTGTATGTTTTGTTGTAAAGAATTTTTTTTATTTCGGATATTTTGTAATTGTTTATGGTGTTTGTAGTCTGTATTTAATTGATCCGTAGCCTTACGTTTAAAATGTTTATGCCTTGTCCATAGTTCTCGATCATTTTCAATGTCTCCTTTTACTCTTTTTTCTTTTTGCACTTCATTTTCTATCAAACTGTTAATTTCATCATCATCATTATTTTGTAATTGCCTTATGTGTTTGTAATCTGTGTTTAATTGATCCTTAGCTTTGCGTTTAAAATGTTTATATTTTGACCATAGTTCTCCATCATTTTCAGTGGTTCTTCTTACTCTGTTTTCTTTTTGTACTTTATTTTCAATCAAGTTGTTAATTTCCTCATTATTACTATTATTGTTATTATTATTTGTTGAGTTGAGAATTTTATTTGATATAATAGGACGATAAATTTTTTTAATTTTATTTTTTAATTGTTTTTTAAATTTTAACTGTTTTTTTATTTTTAATTTCTTATCCGTTTTTTCTTTTTTGTTCGTGCTGTCAATATTTTTTGTTTTTTCATACCTAACAGGTACTAAATCATTACCAATATCGTGAATGTTGACGTTGGTATTCAACTTGGAGATTTTATGAGCATATTTCTCTTGCTGCAACGAACGTTTGTTCTTAGTTTGAAGGTCTCTTAATCGCTGTTTAAAATTTTGTTGCAACCCTTTGTTTTTTCGTTTTGTAATAATTTGTTTTTAAATCCTTTGTTTTGGCTCATTTTCAAAGTCAGATTCAGATTCTGTATTATAATTTATTTTATTTTTGTATTCGCCATCGTTATTTAGTATATTTTCATTATCAAAGTCATATTCTGACTTCACGCTATAATTTTCATGATCTTTATTTTCTGCATCAGCATATCGATTCTCATTTTTTAAGTCTTTATCAAAATCTACTGTTTGAATGTCTGGGTGTTTGGTGTTTGAACGTTGATAATATTTTAAAGACTTTACTAATTCATTTTCAATGTTGGGTTTTATCTTGCTTGTATGCTGATATGGTTTGTTGTGCCTTAGTTTATTTTTGTTCAATGAATTACCCTTTTTTAAAATTGTTTTATCATTCATTGTTGTGTCATGTGTTGATAGATATTGAGGATCAACATTTAAGTGCATCTTTTGAGTGGATTGTTGTGGTAGGTCATCATCAATATCATCCCAAAACATTTCATCAATATTTTCTTTTTTGTTTTTAACAAGTTGGTTGGCGTGTTTTTTTTCTTTGTTGTATTCATTGTATTCATCTTTATTAAGCTTTCCAATTATTTCATTCAATGGCTTTGAAATGGGTTGAAATGTATTTTCAAGCAACTCAACTCGATCTATTTCACCTAATTTTGTTTCCTTTAATTTTTTCTTTAAGATTTTCCGAGTGTTGGCAAGGTTTGTTAAAACATTAAGTTTTGTATTTTTCATGATTATTGTTTCTGTGTGCTGTCTAAAATCAGATCTGGTGTATATCTGATGTATATCTGGTGTATATCTGGTACCAATCTGGTATATATCTGATACTGATCTGAGGTGTAACAGGTGCTAATGCTAATTTTATATATGTATGAAATTGTGAAAACCTTTTCGATACCGACCCTTGTTTATAGTATCATCTTTATTTATCACAACAAAACCATACTTATCTTTCCAACATTCATTACAAATCTTTATAAACGTTTTGAAATCCATATCTCCAATAACATGATCATTAAAAATATGCTTTAAATTCATTTCATCTTGTTTGAATATAATAATCATGTTTGCATTATCACGTATTAAATGTTTAGGAATTTTTGTATAGGTTTCAATAAAATCAATTTTTTTATGACGACCCATACAAAAATATTCTCGTATAGTGCTTTGTTTGCCGCAAATAACATCATCAAAAATGAAAATTGAATTGGGTTTAGCTTTATCTGGGGTAATAACATCTTCGTTGTCTGAGAAAGTGTAAAGATTTATTCCTTTTATCGGCACAATGAGTTTCTTCAAATATTCATATTTTGGTTGATATAAGGATTTTGAATATATGTATATGTTTTTAAACTTTAAACCATTTGGATTTACAATAAGACTAATCATAACGTTAGTTTTACCACAATTTGATGGTCCAACCAATAAACCACGTATTGAATTAGGTAAAAGAGGACTGTGAACAATTTTGCTTCTTTTATCAGTCAGCATTATTAACATTAAGCTGAATACGTTGTTTAATTAGTCTCATTTTGAATACTATATTAATTGATATATATATATCAATCATATTTACGATAAGCATCATTCTCCTTTTATACTCACAACCAAAATGTTAATTTTATTTTGAAGATGGGTATAATATACCAAGATAATACAGATCGGAAACAGTTGAAAAGAGGATATGGTTTCATAAACAACTTAATAAATTCATTACCAGTTGAACTTCATTTACCGGGATATCAATTTTGTGGACCAGGAACAAAACTTCAAGAACGTTTGAAAAGAGGTGATAAAGGCATTAATCCATTGGATGTGGCTTGTAGAGAACACGATATTGCATATTCAAAATCAAAAGATATAAACACACGGCATCAGGCTGATAAAATTTTATCTGAAAAAGCTTGGCAAAGAGTTACATCCAAAGATAGTGATTTGAAAGAACGTGTCAACGCTTGGTTCGTAACAAATGCAATGAAAGCAAAAGTTAAATTTGGAATGGGTATGAAGAGACACAAAGAACAAAGTAAATCGAAAAGAAGGCAAAACAAGCGTAGAAAGTATAAAAAACCTAAAGTGAATGGAAATAAACTCTTTTCGTTAGCAGTTAAAAAGGGTGTAAAAATGTTGATTAAGAAGAAACCAAATTCTTTCAATGATGCATATAAAATAGCTCATAAAGCTGTACAGTTAAGTCTTAAACGGAAAATCACATGTAAACACACTGTTGTGACCCGCACAACATTACCCTGTACTCTTTGTACAACCCCATCATATGCTTAACTGTCATATGCTTAACTGTACACTTTGTACAGCTCGACCTCACACAAAGCCAAAACCCTCAATCGATTCCTACGAACCAATCCATAAGTTAAAATTCAATATTGCTATTGCTATTATTTCCATGAACGACCAAGACCCAATTCAAGTGCGGTGACTCGAATTGCAGGCACTCATGAAATTAAATTCAATAAATTAAAATTCAATATTGCTATTGCTATTATTTCCATGAACGACTAAGACCCAATTCAAGTGCGGTGACTCGAATTGCAGGCGCTCATGAAAAGTAAGTTTTGTTAACAAGAAAGTCTTAATTGTTTCCATACTACAGAAACTGACCTAATTTGAGCACATACGCTCAAATTACCAAACAGCGCTTTGCTTTGTGGTTGTCAAGCGTTTCCTACTATAACGCCGGCAGCAACAAAACAAAGCAAGGCGAGTGACTGTTTGGGTGCATCGGCATCAGCTTGCACGGTCAGCATAATAGCGATCGTTTACCTACCCTAGTTGCTGCGCTGCACGCAAAGTGCAATGCCTGCAGTTACGCAACATGTAAGGCGTACGTGAGCATGTACCACTAAAGGGGAAGCAATATGTAAATGTTATAAAGATTTTTATGTATGAGATGTAATGATTTGATTGGGTAGAATCGATACATAATTTCCACTTATTGGAAATTATGGGAATTATGGGAAAATTGGAAATTGAGGACTTTGCTTTAAATACCCGCGACCGACTCAGAAACAGACAGAGAGTGTACAGATAGTGTACAGCACAGTAAGTGTACAGCAGTCTAAAAATAAAGTCAAATATTAAAAGAAATTAAATACTAAAAAATAAAGTCAAATATTAAAAGAAATTAAATAAAGTATTTTATTTCGCTCTCCCGTCCAAAAGTTCTTCTTCTCCTCGCGAAAGCACGAGAACCTTGGACATTAAATATAACATTTGGTGGCAGCGGTGGGAGTAATCCCAGTTCCAAAAGTTGTTGGAGTCTTACCATTAATACCCATTTTAACAGCACTAGGTGCTCTTGGAGGTATAGCTTCTGGAGGATCAGCCGTTGCAAAAGTCTTAAATGATATAAGGAATGGAAAAGAACAATTAGCTGAAGCTACTCGTCATAATAGATATATGGAGTCGATAGCTATGGGTAAAGGGTTAAATCTCAAATCATATAAACAAGGTTATGGTTTGTTTTTACGTCATCATCCAAAAAACTTTTAAGAAAGCTACCCAAAAGATCATTAACCAATGTCGATTTAATTAAATATTGTAAATGTCTTAAATATTTTCGAGGAATTTTTATGAGAGATTCTTTACCGAAAAAACCGTATGCTCAAGAATGTGGTATACTTAACTTGGATGATGTTAACGGACCCGGTACTCATTGGGTAGCTTACTATAAAAATAATAATTATAAAGAATATTTCGATAGTTTTGGTAATTTACAACCACCGAAAGAAGTCATCAATTACTTAAAACCACCAGTATATTACAACTATGAACAAAAACAAAAATACAATACAGTTATTTGTGGTCAATTGTGTTTGAAATTTTTATTTCAATAATATAATATTACATAGTATGTTTTTTACTTTATGCTAATACAAAAATAAAAGATTTATCTTAATTTTATACATAAAATTTTTTATTTCAATTAATTGTTATTAAATAACAAATCGTCTTCTGCGGTTTTGATAAGTAGTTGCATAAAATATAAAATTTTTTTGTTTATCAATGGTTGGGAAAATAATGAATCGTCTTATGCGGGTTTTGATAAGCAGTTACATAAAATATAAAAATTTTTGTTTTTCAATGCTTGAGAAAATAATTAACTGTCTTATGTGGGTTTTGATAAGCAGTTGCATAAAGTATAAACATTTTTGTTTTCCAATGCTTGGGAAAATAACAATTTGTCCTCTGCGGTTTTTCGATAAGCATTTGTATAAAATATAAAATTTTTTGTTTTATCAATGCTTAGCAAAATAACAAATTGTCTTCTGCGGTTTTTGTTGATAGGATTTTATTAAAACTTTTTGCTATATAAAGTAGTCTAATTTTGAAAAACAACACAGTTTCAACCTATTTAACATAAAAAAAAAAAAACATGGAAATTAACAATATGGAATTGGATTTGGAATTTGATTTAAATCCTGAGAATTACATGATCATCACCCTGGAACCTTTTTTTCTGTTGACAACGACGGACTCTCATCTCGATAACTATGATCATTTCAAATATATATGGGAACATCCACGATTTGTAGATGTGTTTACATTAGCTCTTCAACCAAATATTGAAGAGCTGTGTGAAGAAAATGTAAGGACTATGGACGATGGAAATGGCATTCAGAGAGGTACAATGTCAGAAACAAAAATTATTTTTATAGATCAATATAAAAAACTAATCGTTACTAAAGTAGACGTAGTAACAATTGACAATGAATGTAATGTCATTGATTCAAATATATTTTTTTGTGAACTATCTTTCAGGAGATTGCGAATTTATTCAGAAGATATAACCTTTTAATAAATAAAAAAATATACAAACATGAAATTCTTTTTCATTATATTTTTTATTTTTTTTAATTTTCAGCATTTAAAATGTTTATTTCAAAAATATAATATTGCATAATAAAGATTTGTCTTAATTTTAACATGTGTTTTTCAATTAATTGCTAATATTACAACATAAGAGTTTTATAATAACCATAAGCATAACCCTTTGACGACGAACGGGACACATATGTCCCATTTGGTTTTTTCGTCCCTACAGGCACATTTTTTAATAGATTTTGACCAAATCGGTGTTGTTCAACAAAAAACAAATGCTTTCTTTGGGTTGCGTGTCAAAATTAAGGTTTTGTTGTTTCTATTGGGTTAAAGAGCGTCTCAAAGTCATAAATTTGTTTTTTTTTTTTTGGCAATATTAGTTTCCTAATATCTCGGGTTCTAAATGTTACTGTTGGATAAATTTTTAGTATAAGATGTGCCTATGCCTTATGTAAATTTATTGTTCAACGTATTTTATATTAGTTCTATACTTTTCACGGGGGGAATAAAAATATTATAAGACATATGTGTCCCATTCTTCGTCAAAGGTAAAAATAAAGGAGATTTTTCTTTTAATTTTTTATTTTTTTTTTATTTAATATTTTTTAATTAAAAAACAAAGAAAACACAAACACTTCAATAAAAAACATTAAAAAACATAAAAAAACATACAAAAACTTAAACAAATCAAAATAAAACCTAGTTATGATAAATTTCAAAACAATTTCTATCTCTAGTAAAGCACATTGGTTTTTTACATTGGAAACAAATTGTGTTTGTTCGATTTTCTACTCCTTTTTTTGCGCAAACAACACATCGCTTCCTGACTCCCCCTTCCATTTTTGCTTGATAATGGCCAGCTAAATCCGGCACTGCGCCCAGTCGTGACCGTGCAATAGATTCTCGTGATGTCGAGGTTATACCAACTTTTCGGCTACAAAAGCCATCTATTAGCTGTGTAGCCAACTGCGTGCGAAACTCCAGATGTTTTGTAGAAAATGGTTTTGAATTTCTTCTGGATATAATGTCATGCACTATGTGAGAGTTTTGTACACCCAAATCCATT
This sequence comes from Coremacera marginata, assembly GCA_914767935.1. Lineage (NCBI taxonomy): Eukaryota > Metazoa > Arthropoda > Insecta > Diptera > Sciomyzidae > Coremacera > Coremacera marginata. The sequence continues at coordinate 127,484,826 of OU612046.1, forward strand.
AGATCAAAAAACAGACGAAGATAAAATCTGATCTTCGATTTACGATCATATTCATAGTAGGACTAAAAATAAATAAATAAATCTTTCTTAGTTTAAAAGTTACTTAGAAGAAACTTAACACTATACCTTTTTTTGGTCCATAAGATCAACGCCTCCCATTCCTGCGTTATATTGGGAAACCATTTTTGGACATGTCACATTAATTTTATTTGCAGATCCAGCCTGGCGTCTTTTGACATTTACAGTGTCGATTGGACTTATGAAATTGGATTCTATGTGCACTGCCATATTATCCATCCATTTCACAATCGAAACTCCCTTTGAAACAAAGCTTTGGAAGTCTCCACGAGCAAAAGATTTATCGGCGTCAAATTTTGGCATTTGTGCACGATTTTTTCGCAAAGTGCCACAGGCTCGTATTCCATTGGTCATAAGGTTGTGTAACAATTTTGGACTGTTAAAAAAGTTATCGAAATATAGTTCTATTCCCATATTTTCCAGCCCTGCTGCCATATCTATAATAACGGATTCGCCAATGCCAATCTCTCTCTGTTCCTTTTTTCCTGTATATATATCAATTTTATATAGATAACCACTCTTTGCATCGCAACGGCACCACAATTTAAACCCCCAGCTGATGGGTTTGTCTTTCATATATTGTTTCATTATATTGCGTCCCTTAAATTTTACCATATGCTCGTCTATAGACTGACATTTGCCTTGGCTCAAATTTTTTCCAAATGTTGAGTTGAAATGATTTATTACTGGTCTAATTTTGAAGGCTCGATCGTATGATGGGTCGTCACGGCTTGGCTGTTCAGCATTGTTAGCAAAATGTAAGCAGGAAAGAATTTTTTCGAAACGATCTCGTGTCATAACTTTGGAAATAAACGGTACTGAGTATATTTCCATCGTAGACCAGTACAATCTTATTTCTGGCAATCTGTGGATACTCATTGCTATAATCATTCCAAAAAACGCTTTCAACTCTTCTTTACTTGTAGAAAATATTAATCCTTTCTGCTCACAATAAAGTTCCGTTTGGTGAATTATGAGCTCTATTAGTGTGTCGAAATCACAAACTGCATTGAAGACTTCTAAAACAGTTGGGACCGCCTCATCTGCGCTTACCTTTGGATTTTAAACCTGCCCGTATATGTAATGAGGGTCGGTATAAGCTGGCGGAACGTAATTTTTATTGGCTTTTTTCCACAGAAATTTAACTGAAAGTTCTTTGGCATCTTTAGGTTTGGGAGCACATTTTGCCATTGACGCATTAGTCTTAGAACTTTTGCTCGTTGAAGGGTTTTCGGTCAGCGGAATATCTTCGATTTCGGCTCCGTTCGCTAAATCCGTAAAATCATCCAAAAAAGCTCTATCCTCGCAGTCTAAATCAAACACATTTTCTTCGTCTTCACTATCTGATGCGTTTAAAAGCTGAAGAATTTCATCTTCAGTTTTATAAAACCGACGCAATCTGCTCATTTTCAAAAATAACGTATTCAAAGCACAACCGAAAACACGAATTTACGCACAAATTGCGGCATGCAAACCGTTGGACAGATGATTAGAAACTAATAGCTTGAATCGATTTTCTGTGCTTTGCAATCTAAATAAAGCAACTCTTTTGTGCATGCATTATCCTGCAAATTTTGGACAAACGATCAGCAAATGATAGTTAGAATCGTTTTTGTTAGTGCATGCGTTTTCATGTTTACTTTTTGTAACGACAAAATGCTTTGTTTGTTAGTGCATTTAATGCATTTGTTCCCAAATTTTTACCTTTGACGACGAACGGGACACGTCCCATGATTTTTCTCGTGGAAGGAGTAACAATTTTTAAATTCTGACAACACTTTAGTCTTGAAATGTTGTGTTTCCAAATAAGAATCCGCAAAAAAATTTTGTAAATTTCCAGCGGAAAATTCTTCGTCGGTAAAGGGATAAGTATCAATTCTGTTTGGTGCTAAAATTCGTTTATCATCAATATTACTTAACACAACTTTACGAATATTTTGAGTATAAATGTCATGTAATTTAGATCTAAATATATACATAGAATCGTGATATGTTTTATTTTCTAGAAGACATTTTCTGAAATCATTGACAGTCAATTTTGAAATTACACTCTTTTTTATTCCTTTGATTTTCTTAATTTCATTTCCATCTTGATCAATTCTAAATGAATACATTTTTGCTCTCAAGCCAATGAATTCCTTTATAAGTTTTCCATTACATTCATCCTTCATCATACCTAACACTTTTTTTGTTTAATAATGGAAGATTGAAAATATTTTGTTTTGGATATGCTGAAGTGTCAAAATGAATTGGAATGTCATCTCTAATATCATTGTAAAAGTCATCTGTATATTAATATCATATATATAATTGAATCTGTATCCATATAATTTAAAACAATATTATCTTTATACTTTTCTTTTATATAGTCATGACGGAGGGCGGAGGACGGAGGGCGTCAGCGTGCCACCGCCACCGCCACTCGCCCCACGCCATTTTCCCCCATACCCCTACGCCACTCATCCCCACCCCGCGCTACCTCGACTCCCCTTACCACCCATAACCCCATCACCCCATCGCCCCCTCACCCCTCCCCTCAACTACACACCAGTAGCGCCTTGCACATTTTCCTTGCATCTCCAGAACCCGCTTTATTATACTACTACTACTTAAACTTCTTATGCAAATCTAATACACGCACCTAATACTTAGCACCATTATGATAACTTTATAAACAATTCTTTAACCCTTCAACCTTCGCCGTACCTAAATTGCTTCAACCCATATTAATATATATATATATTTTCATAAAGCAAGTCATATCATTTCAGCTAAAGTCAACCAGCAGAATTTGAGTCATTGCTATTAGGTATTCGAGGGTTAAGAAAAAACATGCAAACACTGATAAGAACTCGCTTGACTACCACTACCGATAATGTAGTGTATACAATTATGAGCAACGCTTAAAGCAACGACATACCCCAAACTTGCCAATTTTAAAAGCTTAAAGCAAAGACATTCACCAAACTTGCCAATTTTAAAAGCTCAAAACAAAGACTCCCACGTAATACTTACCGACTTTATTAAATTTATAAACATTTATTTAACCCCTTCAACCTTCGCCGTACCTAAATTGCTTCAACCCATATTAATGCATATATTTTCATATAGCAAGTCATATCATTTCAGCTAAAGTCAGCTAGCAGAATTTGAGTCATTGTTATTAGGTATTCGAGGGTTAAGAAAAACATGCAAACACTGATAAGAAATCGCTTGACTACCACTACCTACTACAAAGGGAGTGACGTCATCGGCTTGAGCCTCTGAGCCTCCTGATCCAGAACCAACATATTGTATCTACTGCCATCTATGAGTGAAATCCACAATTACTTAGTTGCCAACCCAATATTTAGCACAAAGAAAAATTTTTATCAAAACTTTACTTTTCAAAACTGCGCGCGCGCCTCCGGTTCATTATTCAATTCAAAGTGAACTAAACGCTGTCAACATTTAAATACCTAAGCTCTAAAATGTGTATTCATTTATTTTTAAAATGCGTATACAAAGAAGTTATTACCTAGTAAAGAACGCGTTGAACGAAATTCGGTGGTTGCTTCAAACCGTTGCATTCAAAAAGTAGTCAAATTTAGCAAATCGCATTTTAGCGAAAACATTGCTGGACAAAATAGGCCATATGTCCTAAAGTATTTCGAATTTCGAAAACCCTTTTTAGGACGATATTCTCAAATATCCAAGCTATAAAAATGTGCAAAGAAAAACATCGAAAAGAAATGTTTGCCAACAAGGAATACTCCCTCAATTATTCACTAAAACAAGCAATGAGTCACAACAACTATCAGGAAAGTGATCCTTGAACGATGCCGAGGCAGACCAGACACCTCATCCGGACACATAGCCAGTAGCGAAAGTGTACATCAAACTTTAAAAGACAGAACAACACAGCGCCAGCAGCTAACAGGCCACATCGTGACAAATCATCCAACACTATAACGTGACAACAATGCAACCTACGTAACCACCGAACAAAGCTTAGTACTTCTATCAAATCTATCAAAAGTTATTTAATCAATTTATAAACAATTCGCATCTTGTCAAACACATCCTTCCTACATTATCCTTCATCGTGTCAATCATCCACACTCTATACGAGTAACATATTCCACCTTCCCTTTTCAAGTTGGGCATACTGGGGTCTAGGATCGCACTCTTCTTGGTATGCAAACTCACCACTACCCTCCATAAACCTACCTTCATCTGCTCCTTCGTGTCTTGCTTAATACACATACTCACCACGCTCTCAAAGAGCATACACTCGTCCCCTTTACACTGGTTTTCTACACGAGCACGTCACCTGGAACTCACCTTACCCTCAGCTCTCCGCTTTCCCCTTGCCTATGCAAAAAATATTCTCCACGCACAACCAGTTAAAGTGCGCAGTTAATATAACAATAAAATAACTTGGTGGCGCGATAATATAACCGATTCAACTAAGAAAATACGGTAACAACTGTACCAGACACGCTGGACAGACATCATCTGCGATACAGTGTACAACACACTTTAACCCAATTAACATTTAAAATCTCTCAAGGAACTTATACTACAAATAAGCTTAATAATTTACTGCATTTTGTTGCACATCTGCAACAAACTGAATAAGTTTCCAAACGTTGACTTCGAAAACTAATAACACTTTAGAAAGCACTGTAATACAAAAACAACAAAGCAAATAATGTGCTGTTGCAGTCAATTTAAAAAAGTAACGGATATTTCTTTGTTCTTGTCATTTGAAGATAGCACGTGTTCATGCAAAGGTGTAAGGGAAGCGAATCATTAGAACTTAAAATAAAATATACAGCCATGCTCAAAAGAACTAGGCACCCTTTAACATCACCTGAAACAGAGCGATCAATCAATTTTCGACAAAACTAAAAATGCAAAAGTTTTTGGTTTTCAATTATTTATTAGAAAATATTAATACTTTGTTGGTCCCCCCCTCATTTTTATGACCTCCCTTACTCTACGCACCATACTATGAACTAGGTTTTTGCAGGTTTCTTCACCAATGTTGTTCCATTCTAGTTTCAAAGCATGTTTCAGGCCTTCTTTTGATAATATGCTGTGTTTCCTTATTGTCTGCTTTAATTCGGACCACAAATGCTCAATGGGATTTAAGTCCGGCGACTGAGCAGGCCAATTCATGACTGGGACGCAGTTTTGACGAAACCAGCACATAACTGTGGCGGATTTGTGGCAAGGTGCGTTATCTTGTTGGTAGACAACGTTTTCCAGGTTAGTATCGCCAAAAATCCGGGTAAAAGAGGGTAAAAGTGCATTGTTCAGAGTATTTATATACCGTTCGCTATTCATACGACCCTCGCAAACAAACATTTCTCCCACTCCACATGCAGCCATGCAACCCCAAACCATTATACTGCCTCCTCCGTGCTTAATAGTAGGTACCAAGCAATCGGGGTTATATTCTTCACCTACTCGACGCCTTACGTAGGTCACACCAGGTGTTCCAAAAATCTGGAAAAAAAACAAAAAAACAATCTTTTTGTAGCTCCTAAAATTTTAATGTGAACTGTGTTCTAAGTTTATGAAAGTAATTTTTTTTCATTAGTAAGCTACCTAAGAAAACTCACCTGAAAATTGGACTCATCAGACCACACAACATTTTCCCAATCTTGTTCAGTCCAATTTTGATGCTCCAAGGCCCAATTTAGTCGCGCTTCCATGTTTTTATGTGAAAGCCATGGCTTCTTCCTAGCTCGGCGACCATTCAATCCTGCTGCCGCAAGACGTCTTCTCACAGTCTGAGCACTTATTAGGATTCCTGAACTGTCTTGCAACTCAGCAGCTAAATGAGAAGATGTTTTTTTCCTATTTCTCAAGGACAATCGCACCAACTGCCGGTCTATACGGCTTGTTGTAATCAGTTTTCGCCCTGTTTTTGGTTTATTTTTGTGAGATCCAGTGTCAGCATAGCGTCTTAGAGCGTTCTGGACGGCACATCTGGAGCACTTCATCTCTTTCGCAATTGATTTCTGCGAATAACCAGATTCATGTAAAATCTGTATTTTTACTCGGTCATCATGCAAAATTGGTTTGCATTTTCTTATATTTTTTCTACGATTCATATAAAAAAATTTCCGTTTTAAGATAATATTAAAATTTTTTTCTATTAGCACTATTTTGTGTTTACTTAACGACACGTAAATCACTAATAACCAAATAAGCAAAAATTTGTTATTTGAACACTTTCGACAATAACAATTTTACTTTATGAGTCTATGACTTTATAACGGGTTTTAAAAAGTTTTTTACTTCTCTTTCATTATGTGTAAATAGAAGAGAATAATGAAAAAATTGTAATCGCTTTGATTCACGTGATATTACAGGGTGCCTAGTTCTTTTGAGCATGGCTGTATTTTGCAAATTTAATTAAAACATAATATTAACTCAGAAAATGTAAGTATTTTAAATTAATAAAATAGTTTTATATTATTAAAAAGTGTTTCCTGTGTATCTCATAGCAGCTTTAGAAACTTTGTTGTATAACTGCAACATTTCGCATTGGGAGTAAAAAATGGTGTCCCTACCGATATTGAAATTAAAAAAAAATTTTGAAGAACATAGGTGATGAATGTGAAGATGCAATTGATTTTTCTGATGAAGAAGATGATGAATACCTCGGGTAGATGAAATTGAAATAGAGGATGATGAACAGTAGTTTATAACAGATGAAGTGATTTCGGAAAGTTCTAAAACAATTATGAGTGCTAAAGAAAGCAGTATCGTAAATGGAAGAGCAGCAAAAGTATGAAGTCATTACAAGACTTATGAATTAACCAGATTTCTTATTGTACGCATATATATTTCGTCAGGTTAGTGTCGTCTCATGGAAAACAAGGAGTTTAAAAGCAAGCGCGTATCAGAGGGATTTTCTTGGTTGTAATGCCTTACCGGATGAAATTTTACAGCTCGGTACTCCGTTTCAAGTATTTTCGTATTTACCGAGGAAATTGTGGAGAATATAAAAGAGCAATCGAATTTATATAGTGCCGAAAAAGATCCAAGAAAGCCTTTGTGTGTAAAGTGTAGATGTTCGGCAATTTATACGCATTTGTTACTGTATGTCTATCGTTGCAATGCCTAATATACGAATGTATTGGTCAAATAAAATTGTGTTTGAACTACGACCGATTGTTTAAAATAAGACCTCTTATTGATATGTTTAATTCCAATTTTAAGAAGATACACCTTGAAGCGCAAAAATCCATTTAAAGCAATACCTTCCAGCCAAACCACAGCCAAATCAAATTTTTGTTATGTCGGGTGAGGGTGGCTTTGCATATAACTTTGAGGTTTATAGCGAGAAAATATTTTAGCTGATGGAGAACCCCAGTTGGATGCATCATCAAACGTAGTCGTTAGACTTACAAGAATTGTGCCGGCAAATCAAAATTTTCGAATATTTTTTGATAATTACTACACATCACTCCCATTAATTGAATATCTGGCAAAAAGATATTACATAGAGCTTGGGAACAATAAGGAAAAATCGCATACCAAACTGTAAGCTTCCAGGTGACAAATTCTTTAAAAAACAGCCGCGCGGCACATGTTTTGAACAAGTAGGTGATCGCAATGAAGTCGACATCGCTGTTCTTGCATGGAAAGATAATAAAATTGTCACTTTAGCGTCTAACTGCAGGGAAAATGTCATTATCTTCGGCTCGCATATATGACAAGTCCCAAAAAAAAAATCAATATCGATAGATGGCCTTTTTGTGATTCAGGAATATAATGAATACAGGCGCCGACTTATTAGATAGCATAATGGGGTTAAACGAAATAAAATTGCGCAGCAAGTGGTGGTATATTCGTCTGTTTTAGCGTTTTCTGTATATGACAATATCCAATTCTTGGCTTTTATATCGACGTATCAAAAGAGAACGTGGTGAATCAGATGATGTGCTAACTTCTCCTAATTTAAGGATCGAAGTAGCCGAAACTTTATGCAAATATATTACTAATAATGCAATTAAACGCAAAAGTGATACCCAAAAGTCAATCGAGAAAAAGAAAATAAATGGACCGGCCCAATACATTCCTCCGAAAGATGTCCGACCAGATCAGGTTTGCCAATGGCCTATTTGGGCAGAAAAGAGAATTCGATGCAAACTACCCAAATGATCAGGATACACACAAACACTTTGCGAAAAATGTAATGTAAGTTTGTTCTACAATAAAGTTAATAACTGCTTTAAGAAATTTATGTCATAATATGATATAAATTTTTGCCCTACAGCGCAATGTTGCAGAAATGCAACGTACCTTTTTTTTACACAATTTTTTATTATTTAATTTTTATCATAAATAGGTTGAAAGAGATCGTTTGAAAACAATGTTACTAAATATTGAGAACATGCGCGCAGTAAAGGATTAACAAGCCAAAACGTTATAAATAAAGATTTAATAAGCGCGAGTTCAAACGTAATATCAAAACTGTAATTTTTAAACTCTAACTCCGGATGTTAATTTAACCCATTTTCATGATCTCCAAAAAGAATATAAATTTTTAAAAATGTATCTAATCGACCTATTTTCGCTCAAGGCTGAACAATTACGTTTTCTCACATTTCCAAGCTTGGGGAATTCGGGAATTTTCTATTTTTTTATTTTATCTCTAATTTCAAACCTCTAAAAAATCTAAAAAAAAACAAAGTAAAATACTATTTTTATACGATCGTCTTTCTGAGGCTTTATATTTAACCTTTTTGAATTTTAATGACGTTTGACTGACATACGTGGGTTGATACAACGCTAGTCTTTAACGAAATACGTTTTTATGTATTTTTTGATGTTTTGCGGAAATTCTTGTGATCAATTTTGACGCAAAGTGCTCGACTTTGTTTGTAGAATATCTTTCAATTTGAAAACTAAAAATCTCGAGGTGGCAACTCGATTCTTACATTTTTTTTTTAAATTGTTTGATTTTTTTTTTCTAAGTTAGGCAAAACTTAATATTTTTGGAAAATTTCATCATTCTAGCTCAACGGAAACATGAGTCAGTCCATAATGGGTTAGCCCTACTTTTGATTTGTTAACTAATCTAAGAGAACTGAAAGTTCGCATATGAAAAACATTATGAACTATTATAAAACAAGCAATTAAATACATGTAGGCTATTCACAGTTTAAGTACGCAGGCCTGTTTAATTTACGGTTTGTTATTTTTACGCATGCATGCAAACACAAATACGCAAACACGCGTAAATAAAAGTAGCCCTTGGACGTGTTTTTGTGTCTCGTATTTTTATGCCCTATCTACAGCATATGTAACAGTGTTCACAGTTTCAAAAATAACAAATGCTATAAATACGCTTTGTTAATAAACGTTTACATTGTGAATAGACTAATTGTTATAAATAAACTATGTAATCATACTACACATTAAGTGTTCATATTAAACAATAAAATCATTTTATTTTAACACCCTGGACATCCGCTGAGGTTACCTCAGCTAGAAAGAATATAATTGTGACGTCAGAAGGTTCGCTCCAAAATGTGGTTCCATTTTATGGATTTGCCAATATGTAAGAATGTTAAAAAAAGTGTCTTGCGAAGCGGGCGGGGTTTCAGCTAGTTAAGAATATAAACACAGCAAAAATAAATTCAAATTCGCCCACAACCACGCGTACCTCCCATACATCAACATAATTTCAAACTCCATATTTTTCTTTATATTCGAACGATTTCGAACTAACTGTATGAAGATATATATTTATGTAGAAAGCAGCCAGACAGACAACCAGCCAGACAGACAGCAGGCGAACGAACAGGTGGCAACGCGAGGACATTTGACTCGGAGCGGACGGAAGTATTAAGACAAACAACACTGGACTTTGAAGGAGAGAAAAACCACGAAACTGCATGCTAAACTAAAAACGAGACAGACAACGACAGAGTAGTCAATAAAAACCATTCGCGCAGTGATGTAAAAGTTGTTCTTACCTTAAGAAATAGTAAATAAGAATAAGTGTTATAAACAAGTCTGGGGCAGCGCCTATGCACGTGTGCATAGTAAAACTTTTCTGCCTCTGTCGCTCTCACATTTGTGCGCACTAGCACATAACTGAAAGAACAGTGCGAGTGTTTTTGCCCGAAACTTTATAAACTATTTAAATAATAAATGAATATTGAACATAATTATTTAACTGATTTAGCGTGATGTGGCGGCCGTGGCGTAGTGGGTAGAGTGTGTGACTCTTACGCCAGAGAACCCAGGTTCGAATCCTCCATCCGACACAGAAAGTTTTTTCTGAATTGAATTAATTGAATTAATTTTTCTGTTCGGCCGTCACCTCTCTGCAGACAATGGCAAACCTCAGAGAGTAAAAACTGCCATGAAAAGCTTCTTGAGAACATAAGCCGTTCGGAGTCGGCGTAAAACATGTAGGTCCAGTTCTCGATCATTTGTGTGCAAACATTTCACATCACACACAACACAATTGATCATAAGAAGCTCGGTCAAAGTCCTTTCAAGGGCTGAAATGGCCATTTCGTTTTTTTTTTTATTTAGCGTGATCAGTGAACTTTCAGAATCCTACAAATTGGTGTCAGAAAAGTGCTCATAGTGCAAAAACTAAATCGAAGTTTCTCTACTTTATTTAAACAAACTTACTTTTTGGCTATACAGGAAAAGTACCAATTTGAGCAAAAAGCTTGAAATCGGCTCATTAGCGCATCCAGTTCTTCATCGAAAATAATGCAGCTAAAAATTGGACAGACATAAACTGAATAATGCTATGAAATGAGCACTGCATATTACAAGTGTTTGTGTGCTTGAGCTTGTTTTTTTTCCAAAAAAAAAGATAAAAAACGTATCAACTAAGCTGCAGTAGCAAACTCTAAAATTTAAAAGTGCGTCTGGTGACGGCAAGAAGAATAACGCAACCAAGCAGCCAAGCAACGGTTAAAGAAAAAATCCAAGAACAAACGAGAAGCAGCTCAAACAGTCGAAGGTCAGTGTACAACAACAATAGCACAACCAATCAGCCAAGCAACGGTTAGCGAAAAAAGTCATAAACAAACGAGAAACAATTGAAGAAATTGAAGGTCAAAGTACAACCACAATGATTTAGTGGCATGCGTGTAGAGATGTAGAGACGATATAGTAGCCATAAAACGCACTCAATTTGGAGTTGGCTTAAAGTTGAAACCAAAGTTTCTTGGATCATATAAAGTTATCAAAAAAAAAAAAACAACCATGGCAGAACGAAGTAGAAAATGTCGGAGACCACGAAGGACCTTGACTCACAACGACGGTTGCAGAATTCATAAAACCATACTTTACGTCATTCGGGACGAATGATGACCCAGGACGGCCGAATGTAGGAAAGCAGCCAAACAGACAACCAGACAGATAACCAGACAGACAGCCAGCCAGACAGGCAGCAGGCGAACGAACAGGTGGCAACGCGTTAAGCAACGTGGAAGCATTAAGACAAACAACACTGGACTTTGAAGGAGAGAAAAAACCAAGAAACTGCATGGTAAAATAAAAACGAGACAGACAACGACAGAGTAGTCAATATAAAGCATTCGCGCAGTGATGTAAAAGTTGGATGTAAAAATTACCTTAAAAAATAGTAAATAAGCATAAAAGTGTTATAAACCAATTAAATAATAAATGAATACTTACTTAGGTGGCCGCAACAACCCGTGTTTAGGTTTCGGCCGACCTCATCAGCTCTCGCCAGGCGCCTCTGCTTTGCGCGCGCCTTCTCCAATCGGATACACCAAGTGCTGTTAGAGCTTCCTCGTCCTATCAGGGATCAGCGGGCGAACCTTCACGTGTCAACGTGTTTGACTGCCTCAACCTGGCGAAGCCAGCATTATCCATGTCGAAATCGTCCCAACTCGACTCAAACCTCCTCGTGGTGTTCCCTGGGCAACGGCAAACTGGCATCCGTTAGTTTGACGGTTAATTTAAGCGGCGGGTCGCTCCGTGGACCTTAAACATGGAATGTGCGCAGGATTTGGGTCCCGCCACATTACTACTGCCCAATGAAAACTAAACCAGCCTCGGATAAGAACCCCAATTACGTTGACGACCACCGCAAACGAAAAACGGATAATAAATGAATATTGAACATTATTTTGAGTGCGTGATCAGTGAACTTTCGGAATCCTACATTTATGCGCAAAATTGAAAAAAAAATTCGGGCACGCCACCTTCCCACATAATTTTTTATTTTGTATGGGGGGTAAAAAATGGGCAAGTAGGGAGACTTAGGTTTCAATTTAAAAATATAAAAAAAATACAAAGCAGTTTTTTTACATTTAGAGCCAATTAACAACCATCCATCATTGAAATTTGAAAAAAGCCATGTAAGAATCACCCTTCCCTTCCATATCAATTCGACTATTTTTAATCAAAATCTGACCTTTGTATTTCCGATTTGTTTAAACTTTGTAGGTTAGTAGTGCTCGTGAAAATAACTTAAACTGTGTTTTTTGTTTTTTTGGACATAATTTCCATATTAAGTTATACACTGTAAAAAATCTCAAAATATCTCCAAAAATACAATAAGTGCATGTATTCAAACAGCTCTAACTTCGAAATCGTAAGTCGTACGTCTTTCTTGTGGTGTACTTTTTTTGGACTCCATGAAATTTTCTTAAATTTTTTTAGCTTGAAGTTATCTGTCACGATTTTCATGGTGATCGCAGTAAATTTTTCACTTTTTGAACATAGTGTAGTTATAATACATCAATTCTTAAGGCTTACACAAAATTTTAGCTTGGGATCTAACAATTGCTTTTTTGAACGAATTTTTTAAAAAATGCCTACTTAAGATTTAAAAAAGATTTCTTACTTTTATACCGAATATTCTATTTCTTTGATTCAGAACAAAAAAATCAGCTGCACCAAAACAATACTGCGCGTGCTTTTTGTTGTTTTGCTTGTCGTTGTTGGTAAATATAGCGCTTTCGACCGCGCACAATTCATGCTGCTGCAGGTTTGTTGTTGGTAATTTTGCGTAATTTTGTTTCGTCACCAGTAGCATGATTCCCAAAGAGTTAACGATAATAATAGTTGTCGTTATTGTCGTAGCGCCCTCAAAAGCGCTGTGGTGGGCGCTACTGGCAACTTGTTGTGGCTTTGATGTGTTTTTATACCCCAACGCGTATTGCGTAAGGGGTATATTAATTTTGTCATTCCGTTTGTAACGCCAGTAAGGAGGCGTGGCAGGTATAGAAAAGTATATCTTTTTGATCAGCATCACCACCTGAGTCGATGTCCGTCTGTCGACACGATAACAGCCGTAATTTTAAAGCTATCGTGATGAAATCCAAAATATTTTTAAAAAATTAAGACAGTTAGAAAATGAGTCAAATCGGATGAAAACCAAGCCTACCTCCCATATAGAGTTACTTTATTGTTACAGTAAAATCTCTTAAAAATCCACAAAAATTAAAGAAATGCCTTCAAATTTTACACGTAAGCTTTGATCTTCAATATGAATCCTGACTATGAAATTTGGAAAAATCAGATGAAAACCACGCCTACCTCCCATACAAACCGTAAATCTCTTCAAAATCTGCTCAAATTAAAAAAAGAAAGTAAACATTTCTTGAAAGTCATTATAGACCTTACGAACAACAGAATTAATGTGATCCTCACAAGTGACGAGTTAATAATATATCCTAGATTTTTAACTTTGTCAACAAAGTCCAGCCCAATACCGTTTAAATAAATAGTTGGTATATTGGAAACAGAATAACTAGTTTTGTAAATAGGCAAAACAAATGATTTAAGTGGATTTAGCCTAAGCTTATTTTCATTAGCCCATTTTGTTATTTCATTTAAATCGTCATTCATCCTAACACATAAATTATCAACAAAGCTAATGGGACTGTCTCAATACAGTTGCAGATCATCAGGATATGCATGCATGCTAACATGACGACATATGATGAAAATATCGTTGATGAACATTAAAAATAATGACGGACCAAGTACTGAGCCTTGAGGCACCCCACAGGATAAATAACAAAAGCAGACAGAGTATTTCCCACACCCTAACTCGTTGAGACCTTCCCACCAAGTAACTATTTAATAGACAGCTACAGCTAAGATCTTGTAGCTGTGTATAGACGGTATAGACTATGCCCTGGTCGCACAGGGGCCCAAATGGTCAATCTAGCTGGAAAGAAGTCATAACTCATGTTTAGGAGTAGGTAGATACTTGAAATACCACTTCACACCAAATATGGACGGTATAGCCAAAGTGGGCGTGGTATTTTTCATACAATTTTTAAAATATCTGCTAAAAAGCCACTAAAAATTACTAAAACTGTACTAAGAAGTAACAAAATGTTAACTTAAAATTGTATATATATTAAGACGTAGTGTATATTGTGTATACACATTAAGACGTAGTGAAATTTTATTCTGTAAAGCGGGATTGAGAAACTGAAAACTGACAGAATTTTAAGCAACTTGACCGAAGAATTCCGCTCTCCGATGAATTTCAAAACGCCAACTTTTTAAAAATATTTATTGATATGAATGCGTCTTAGAAATATTGTTCAAAAGTGTTTTTTGCTCATAAAAGGTGAACTGAAAATTTTTTTTCACCCACTATGGCCATACCCAACAATTTCTGAAAGCAAAATACGTATTTTTAAGCTTATTGCTCCATAGCCAGGGGCGCATCCAAAAAAAATATTGAGGGGTTTTAAGTTTTTTATTCATAGAAAATTGTTAAAATTTTTCTATAAGAAATGTATCTCAAAAGTCACTGACATATTAGTTTTTTAAATCGCATTCCAACTGACCGCCTTGACCGCTTGCATACGTGAGCCGTTTTTATGAAATTTTCCATGACTTTGGATTTTTGTTTTCGTCCGAACGGGCGCAACAGGGACGACCACTTCTTTTCGCGTCCACAATAGAGCCAATGGACTCAAGTTTTTTCATTAAATTGACGACAGAGCTTGCGTTATACTGACCGAGAAGTGTAAAGAAGATTAAAGGGCAAAGTCTGTTCATATTATGATTTTTAATTCATCATTCTAATTACAATAGGAGCTGAGTAATACATAGAAGTTACCACAAACGCCTATATAGCTATAGGTAGCAAAGAAAACATGGCCGCCATTTTGAAAGTAGAACAAAATAATTTCTTTGAAAGCAGTTCTAAAACCAAAATTCATTGCATAACTTTTAATAAAAATATCAACTTTTTTGAAAATGGTCATGCAACCAGTATTTGATCAGTTGATTTGGACTGACTCAAAAGACAATTGATCAAAAAGCAAAACAAGGGACAGGGGCCCTACTCTCTATTGCGATTCTACAAAAAAATTCAAAAAATTAATTTGAATGTACGGATTTGCGTACGCATCGCATTTCTTTGTCGCATCGCATTGATTGGCGAATCGGAAAGGGCCCCAGGTAGGAAACAACAAAAAAATCTATTTAGATTGGGCAAGCATTGTTGGAAAATCTTGTTATAGTGGTTGTATGTACTATATTAAGACCCCATTGAGCCAGATTATCAATAAAGTTGACGCAAGAGTTATTAGCTAACATACTCAAGTTAAAATCACCACATATAATGAAGTATGAAAGTCTATTGCACTATAAGCTACAATTACGATTCGGGCTATACACACATGAGAGAAAGACTTAGTTTTGTTATTATAAATTTCAACAATAAATTTTACATTTGAAGTTCAATTTACTTTCAATTGTTTTAATTATTGTTTCCGAAGATATCGACAAAATGCCGCCTCCGGCTAATGGGTTGTTGCATAGTTTTTTTCAAATGAATGAAAATGTTTTTTCTTGCAATAATGGTCCGTTTGGTGACAAGGGGTCCTACTCTGTATTGCGATGCGACAATCAATGCGATGCGAAAAGGAAATGCGATGCGTTCGCAAATCCGTACAATCAAATCAATTTTGCGAGTTTTTTTTTGTCGCATCGCAATAGAGAGTAGGTCGCAAGGTGTTGAAAAAACACAGCGAAAATTTAGAAATATATTTAAAAGTTTGCACCGGTAAACATGTCGGACTAATCAAAGAAGTCCTTCAAAATTTAAATTAGTTTTGAAGTGAATAGACGTAGCATTAAAGTTGCTATAGTTGAACTGTTTTCTAAAAACGAAAGTTCATTGTGTATGCTCCAAGACCATGCTTTCAAAACAATAACTCAGCCTTTATTTAATGCGTTACATTTGAATATTAATGATCACAGCATTATTGATATAATAATAGCATATTGAAATGAATTTAAAATGAAATCGTTAAGGATGCTAAACATCACGTTATTATCGTTAAAAGTAGGTGGAGCAACACAACGGGATTTGAGTGTACTTGGTACTACTGTTTAATAGTACAAAAATAAAAAAATTCAGTTTGAACATTAGTTATAAAAGATCTTAAGACAAAGCATTGAAGTAAAAATTGTAAGAAAATTATTTTAGATGTACTTAGTGATTATGAAATATATACTTACAAAATTATAACAATTACAACGGAGCTAACATGCTTTAAACAGAAAGCGATCTAAATGATCATATACAAAATCAATTGAAGGACGAAGAGAATAAAGAAGACCATATTCTACCTGGGGCGGCCGTGGCATACTGGTTTAGGTGCGTGGCTTGTATGCGATAGAACCCAGGTTCAAATCCCATCTGACTTAGACAATTTTTCAATTGAATTAATCCAGTTCAGTTCTCGATCATTTCTGTTCTAACATTTCACAACAAGCACAACACAACTGATCATAAGAAGATCGGTCAAAACCCTTTCAAGGTCTGAAATGGCCATTTCGTTTTTCTTATGCTCTACCTGAAGATTGATTGGAGGCTTTAGTTCCAGTCCAAGTTTTCCAGAAAATAACAAGTAGCATTCATTGTAGTGCATATTAGGGTGGTCCTAGATTGTATGGGCAAATTTTTTTTGTGTTTTACTGTTCACGCCGCTTTCTAAAATTGTTTCTTTTAATAATAAGAAACTAATTGCAAAGTTTAAAGTTGATCGAATAACGGGAAAGCGTGCCGCATTCCCTTTCTTTATAGATATATAAAACAGTTTGTCCTGACTGTCTGACTCACTGACTATCTGATCGATGCCCCGACCAACCTACTGGCCCTAGAAACATGAAATTTTGTGCACAGCTGCTAGTGATGGGGCACACCCCCAACTAAGAAAGGATTTTTGGAAATTTAGTCCTAAAAGGTTAAAATTGGATAAAAAGGTTTAAAAATGGAGTTGTCAATATCTCGATGGAACGAATTGGTATTCTGTCGTCAGGAAGGAAGAGTGCGGCATCTACAATTTTCAAAAATCTAAGCAAAACGCTTCACAATAAAAAGGCAATATTTTATGAAAAAAGGATGAAATAATTATAAAAATGTTATTCTTCAGAAAAGAGAAGCCCAGGACCATATGAATTATAAGGTTATTTAAAAGAATTAACCAATAATTCAAAAACTGAAGCATAAAACACTATACTTGCAAAATTAAAATATCATCAAAACCAACTTACCGATATACAGTGGCTCACAGCTTATTTTATGCAGTGCATACTTTTAACTTTAAGGCTATACAACGTCGAAACTAACAGAAATATAAAAAAAAAAAATGTGGCATCACTTAAAAGAAGAAGAAGTCTTGTTTAACGACTGAATTTCGTTTATTGAGAAAATGTACATTAAAGTAACTTAAGACTAAGAAAACAATAAATACTGCTTAGTTTCATGTCACATCTTATTTTATGTACTGAGGATACTTCTTAAAAATAAACCTTTTTGTGTATTTATTTTAGATCTTAGTACTTAGTGTGATTGTTTGGCTTTAACCCTAGAAAGACAACCCTATTTGAAGAGAGAGTGCAAAACATGTAAAAAGCATGCGTCGTTATGACGTAGGTTATCTTTCTAGGGTTAATGATAGCATCTAGTCGTTTTGGCATCGATTCCACTAATTTTTGTGTCGTTTCCGTTACGGTTTTTCTTCATTCTTTCAAAATTGCTTTTTTCAGCTGTTCTTTGCTTGATATCGGATGATTTCGGATATTGTTTTCCAACGTTGGCCAAAAATTTTCTGTGACATTCAAGTCAATACTCTGAGCAGGTGATGTCATTAAGTGCGGACAGTTCCAAATTAACCAGGACTGCACAATTTCCGATTTGTGCTTAATTTGTGCAAAATTGCGGCCAAACCATCACACTACCGCCGCCATGATTTAGTGTGGCTTTTAGGTTTTCTTTTTGAAGCTCAGTATTCGGCATGCGCCTAAAAAAGGTCAGAACATCTTAGCCAAATATATTAAATTTTGATTCGTCTGCAAAAATATGTTAACACTCTTTCAGAAGTCTTCGAAATATGTTGAGAAGTGAACGAAAGTTGGATTAGTTTATTTTTTTGCTGATAAATGGCTTCTTTCTAGCTAACTCGGCCATTGAAATCGTGTTCATGCAGTACTCTTCGAACAGTTTCAGCACTACATGACTTATCCAACCCCTTTTCGACTTCAATGACCAGCTTAGGAGCTGAAATTTGGGATTAGTCCTTATTTTCCGTACTTTGTAGCGCTCGTCAGTAACGTTGAATATTTTATTTTGAGCAATCCTGCCTTTATTTTCTACGTGATTTTCACGAACAAATCGCTTGATAATTTTTTGCACCGTATATAATTTATGTCATTCTTATAGTGGTTAATCACTTATTCACGCTGCTCAATCGTTGTACGGCGACCCATATTGGAAAATACACGTAGTGGCCCTTTGACTTCTGCTGTAAGGCTAAAAACAGGACACCCCCAGAGCGGATACGTCAGTTTGCGAAACTACCCATGCGCCACAAAGCAGCACAGGTAGAACGAGCGTCTTGTAGAATGTTAGTTTTGTCGATCGGGAGAGGGCTCTGGAACTTAGTTGCTTACTGAGCCCGTAGTAGCACCTATTAGCAATTATTGTTCTTCGCTTTATCTCCAGGCTGATTTCGTTGGTGGAATTAATGGCGGTGCCAAGGTATACAAACTCCTTGACTACTTCAAAGTTATAGCTGCCGGATGAAACGTGGGAGTCTAGACGCCGCGCTCCTTTGTTTGTAGACAGCATATACTTTGTTTTACCCTCATTTATCGTCAAACCCACTTTGGCTGATTCCTTTCCAATAGCGGCTAAAGCAGCGGTAACATCTCTCTTGGTTCTGCCAACAATATCAATATCATCAGCGTAAGCATGGAGCTGGACACCTTTATAGAAAATGGTGCCATTACGATGCACACCGACCTTTCGTACGATCCCCTCCATGATGATAATGAAGAGATCGCAAGACAGTGGATCGCTTTGCCTGAAACCTCTTTCGGTATTGAAGGTTTCGGAGAGGGCATTTCCTACCTTGACGGAGCTGCGTGTGTTGCTCAACGTCATTCTGCAAAGTCTAATCAACTTTGCAGGTATACCGAACTCAGACATTGTTGCGTATAGGCAATCCCTTCTCGGGCTATCGAACGCAGCTTTAAAATCGACAAAGAGATGGTGTGTGTCAATTTGATTTTCGTGGGTTTTCTCCAGGATTTGTCGTAGCGTGAAAATCTGGTCTATGGTGGACTTACCAGGTCAAAAACCACACAGATAAGGTCCAATCAGTGTTTTTGTAATTGGCTTTAATCTTTCACACAGTACGCTTGAGAGAACCTTATATGCGATGGAAATAAGACTGATACCTCTATAACTTGCGCAGATTGTTGGGTCTCCTTTCTTAAGTATAGGGCACAGTACGCTGAGGTGCCAATCGTCGGGCATGCATTCTGCTAGCCATATTTTGCTGATGAGCTGATGCATGCGCCTTATCAATTCATCGCCGCCGATTTTAAACAATTCAGCTGACAGGCCGTCAGCACCCGCTGCTTTATTGTTTTTGAGTCGTTGGATAGCAACCTCTCCATGGCTAGGTGGTGATACTTCTACTCCGTCATCGTCGATTGGTGACACCGAACTGCGCTTTCCAAGGGCGGCGCATTGCGCATGCGCATTGGTGGAATCGTCGCCAGTAAGTAATTTGGAGAAGTGCTGTCTCCACAATCTTAGCACACACTGTGTATCCGTATTCACTTCTCCATTTTCGCCTCTACAAGTGAATGCTCTGCTCTTGAAACCTTGGGTTAGACGCTGAACCTGTTGATAGAATTTTCGTGCATCCTTCTTGCCCTGGTATACCTCTAGTTCCTCACGCTCACGCTTTTCCTGCTCTCTTTTCTTGCGTCTAAAAAGGCGCCTCTCTTCCTTCCTCTTTTCGCGATAGTTTTCTCGCACGGCTCGCGTTGCAGCTGACTGCAGCGTTTTTTTATATGCAGCGTTTTTTATATCCCACTCCAAGCGCGCATGGAGTGGGATATATGCGCCCAAAGTTCGCCGGCGTCGTCGGGTCTAGAGGTTGGTTGGTTGAGCGTAACCGAGAGTTGAGAGGAGTAGGCCTCGGCAGTTCGTTGTAATTGCAGCTTAGTGACATCTAGCTTTCGTTGCATTCCTGTGCGTATGTTCTTCGCATTGCATAATCGCATGCGGATCTTGGCTGCAACAAGATAATGATCGGAGTCAATGTTGACCCCCCGAAATGTACGGTTTCGCGTTTTTTGATCCGGGGACAGCCAGGTGGCCTTGTGGATGTGGAGGTGCTTAAATCTGGTGCTACTAACTACCATGTTTCGTGCCGCGGCGAAGTCAATCAGTCTTAGACCGTTGTTCGTGGAGGTCTCATGAAGACTGAACTGACCGACAGTGGGGCCAAAGATGCCTTCCCTTCCGACTTGGACCGGAAGGTAGTCGTATACGTCCTCAGGACTAGCGTAGAAAGCGTCCTTGACGGCTTCGTCCTTTTCCTCCGTCGGGGCGTGCGCGCAAATAAGGCTAATGTAGAAAAATTTTGCCTTGATGCGGATCGTGGCCAATCTTTCGTTCACTGGTGTGAACCGGGAAACAAGGTGGCGTAGTTTCCAGCTATCGACGAATCCACATCCGAATTCGCGCTTCTCCGCATGTCAGCTGTAGTAGATACCGCAGTGTGCTTGTTTAGAGCAGCCTTGCCCTTTCCATCGCATTTCCTGGAGGGCGGTGATGTCAGATTTTATTGTTTTGAGGGCTTTCGCCAGTTGGATCCCTATAAAGGGTCCGGACATTCCAGGTGCATATCCGTAAATCATTATCCGTTTTTCGTTTGCGGTGGTCGTCAACGTAATTGGGGTTCTTATCCGAGGCTGGTTTAGATTTCATTGGGCAGTAGTAATGTGGTGGGACCCAAACCCTACGCACATTCCATGTTTAAGGTCTATGGAGCGACCCGCCGCTCAAATTAGCCGTCAAACTGACGGATGCCAGTTTGCCTTTGCCCAGGGAACACCACTTGGAGGTTTGAGTCGACTTGAGACGATTTCGACATGGATAATGCTGGCCTCGCCAGGTTGAGGCGGTCAGACACGTTGCCATTTGAAGGTTTGCCCCCCTGTTCCCCTTATCTATACTATTATATAAAATTGAAGTGGAAATTTTTGTTTCCAGGTAAACTCCAAAAGTACTGGGTCTTTTATGATATAAGTTTTAAAATGTTATATTTGTTTTTATGATATAAGTTTTAAAATGTTATATTTGTGCTACAATACAGCATAGGGGTACTTTTATTTCGGAATTTTAATAAAAAGTATGTTTAATTAGAGTGTTAAGTTTTTACAGAAATCCTCCCCGATGCCACGAATTGCTTGAGCGTTTTGTTTCCAAGTGCTTGCGTTGCGAGAATTTCAATCTTTCTCTACTCTTCTCTTTTTCCGCTCAGCCAGCACAGGACAACATAATAAATAGATGAGCCACGCGCAAGGCGAAAAGAGAGATACATTTGCAGTGCTGAGCTGCAAAACAAAAAAAAAAAGCAAAAAATCGTTTAGTCATCGTTTGAACGGCGTTTAAAAGGTTTTGCTAGAGAAAAAAAAAACGTACTAACGCTCTATATTGATAAAAAAAAACGCCCGTGGCGAAGCCGCGTACAACTGTGGACTGTTAGTATCATTATATTTGCTCATGTTATGTCATTTTTACTAGTAAAGTGTAGCAAAGTAAACACGGTGCTTCATTAAAAGCATTCATTATAAATAAATATTTTATCTGATCACTACCAGAAATAATTTTGAACAATATTAAATACACAAAAAATATATATTATTTTTGTGTGCATTAAAAAACTAAACAACACAGTCTTCACCGCTTGAAGTGCCAAAGCGAACTGAGGGGATTTTTTATATGCGTGAGCTTTATATATGTGTAAAAGCACAAAAGCTTTTGTGCAAATTTGTGCGCCTTTGAGCAACAATGCTTAAATGAATGTTTTTGATTTGACCGGACTTAACTGCCCGATTCGAAAATTTTTTTTTAGTAGGTTGCCTCATGTGTCTATGACAAGGCTGCTAAATATCAGCGTCTCGTTGACATTTGGTAAAGTGTCAGTGTTTTGTTTACAACTTTTTTCGTGTCTTCGATTTTTATAATGGAAGAAAAAAATTGAGCCTGATTCACTCGCCTGATGACTGGTTTGCGTGTCATACTCTTATGCCCATGTCTCATCACCAGTAATGATGAATTCGATGAATGATTCGTCGTTTTCGACGATCTCCAGCATGTCTTTCGCAATAGCAACTCTGTCTCTTTTTTTGCATGAAATTGAGTTCTTTCGGTACCAACTTCGCAGCGACACGTCTCAAGCCCAATTCATTCTTCAAAATGTTCTGAACGGATCTAATTGAAATGCCCTCGTCCTCTGCTATCTCTCTAATCGCCAATTTGCGATTTTTGACCAACATTTCTTTGATTTTTTCAACGTTTTTTTCGGTAGTCGAACACGATGGCCACGCCCGGTACGAGGGTCGTCTTCTACTTCGTCTTGGCCACTCACAAATCGGTTAAACCACTGGTTTGCCTTCTGATACAATAGAGCAGAGTCACCGTAACATTTCACCAACATTTTACGCGTATCGGCGCAGTAGAAACCATTTTTCACACAAAATTTTATACAAACTCGTTTCTCAATTTTTTCTTTCATCGTAAAAATCGAACACTCGAAAAAGGTTGTAGTAAAAAAAACACTGTCACTTTATCAAATGTCAACGAGAGACACTGATATTTGGCAGCCTTGTCATAGACACATGTGATAACCTACTAAAAAACAGTTATGTCCGGTTCACAGTGTGAATGAACCTTTCTTTTTGAACAAGATGGTAAATGATTATTTACTCTCAGCCTTAGACACGTGTGATTTTAGTAGCATATTTTCATCAAACAATACTGATTATCAGCTACATATCATTAGTTCGAATATAATAAGATTACTTGATCTTGTTCCTCTTGTTAAACACACAGTGATCTACAGGCATGATATCTGGTTGAAATCAAGCGAAATTATCTATGCGAAATCTTTATGTGACTTAGCTTACAAAGCTTATACCATCAACAACAATGTCACAAAATGGCGTATCTTCTAAAAGTTCTGATATGCAAAAAAACGTGCACATTCTAAACTTTTTGAGGGTATTGGTCGGAAGCAAATGTGGAATATTCTTCGACACAATGAATACTCTAATACAGATGATCCAGTCGAAGTTGATGTTAATGCACTAAATCAAAGCTTTCTATCAAATCAATCTAGCCTAGCAATAAACACTTTTGACTGCGACTTAAACTTGATTTCTGACAATAATTTTTCCTTCAGAAGTGTAAGCCTAGATGAGCTTTATTTTGCTCATCTTATTCATTGCACTTTAATAAGATCAAATCTAACGCAATTGGCAATGACAATATTCTCATAAAATTCGTAAAAATTCTATTTCCGTATATTCATAACTATTTGCTTACTTTATCACTTGTATTTTATTGACATCTACTTTCCCTGCTGCATGAAAAATAGCTCGTGTTAATTAAAAAGAAAGGCCACTCAAATTCATTTGATAACCTTCGTTCCGTCAGCGTCCTACCTGTATTATCAAAACTAGTTGAAAATTTAATGAAACAACAAATTATAGAACACTAATACGCATTCGCTGGTTAACAATTGTTCGCTGGTTAACAAAGTTTTCTAATTCCGCTTGTGAACTGATTTATTCATAACTTACTAATAGGAAACAATTTGTCTCTTGCAATGGTTTGGTTTCAGACTTGTTAGATGCCAATGATGGTGTGCCCCAGGGCTCGGTCTTGGGTCCTATCCTATTTATGTTCTATGTGAATAACTAAGTGGATTGCTTAGACTTCAATACTTTCGCTCCGTTCATTTTTGCGGATGACATACAACTTTTGTTTAAAGGTGAAATGCAGTTTTTGGATGTATTTGAAGCCGTCATAAATTTTAATATACGTAGTGTATGCGACTGGATGAATCAGAATGCTTTCAAAATTAATCAAAATAAAACGAAAGCAGTTCTAATATCAACTTGAGTATCAAGGTTTATGATAGTCAAGTAAGTTTTGAACTCAAATGCCTTGGCGTTCACCTAGACAATCGATTATCTTTTGATATTCATATAAATAGCCTGAATTCAAGGATTTACTTTACCGTAAAGAAGCTCTATAGCCTTAATCTGCAGTTGCCTGCACACGTGAAGCACAAAGTGGTTCATGCTTTATTACTTTCTAAATAAGCTTATTGCATTGAAGTATTTTCTGGTACTTTTTGGTACAATATAAGAAAAATTATAATGTTATTTAACAGAATGATCCTTTTTCTGTATAATTTGCGACTGCGCGATCACATTTCTGCATTCTCCCAATTGTTTCTTGGTTGCTCTTTTCTCAGTTACATACAGTGTAGGTTAATGCTATACTTTTTTCAAATTATTAAAACCCAAATCCCGTCTTATTTAGTAAAAACATTTATTTTTTTCGCGATCGACTAGAAACCGGCAGATTTTGTATCCTAAAATTGCTACTTCGGTATATGAGCGATCGTTTCTTATACGGGTATCTAGAATCTGGAATTGCCTGCATCCAAGTTTAAAGTCGTTCTCGTTATCGCCTACTGCCTTTAAAAGGGACCTCTTGGCTCATATGCAAGGTGTTTCATAGATTGAACTTTGCCAGCTTAACACCAATTATGCCGTGGGCCTTTGTCTTTTACTGTTTTTTCTTTCATTTATAATTCACAAGTTCCTATAGTTTATCGTTGAGGATGATGTGTGTGTGTATGTTGAGTACTTGACACATAAAGTTTTTTAATTGAATTAACTTTTCTGTTCGGCCGCCACCTCTCTGCCATGAAAAGCTTCTTGAGAACATAAGCCGTTTGGAGTCGGCAAAAAACATGTACGTCCAGTTCTTGATCATTTGTGTTCAAACATTTCACAACACACACAACACAATTGATTTTAAGAAGCTCGGTCAAAGTACTTTCAAGGGCTGAAATGGCCATACGTATATATAAAAGGCACCCCTCGTATATACGAGGTATATATATATACCCTATAGGTATATAGGGGTGCCTTTTATATTTCGGGATTAGAGAACAAAAACAAATATTAATCATCGAAAATCACTTTATTGTTTTTCAAAATATTCTCCATTAAGATCTATACACTTTTGCATGCGTTTGAACCAATTGTCGAAGCACTTTTGCCACTCTGATTGAGGTATCTCCAAAACATGCATTCTGAATGCCGCAACCGCTTCTTCGGGCGTCGAAAATCGTTGTCCACGCAGTTTATTCTTCACGGTTGGGAATAAAAAGAAGTCATTCGGTGCCAAGTCAGGACTATACGGCGGATGACCCATCAAATCGATGTTTTGGGTGCTCAAAAATGCAGTTGTTTGAGCCGATGTGTGAGAGCTCGCATTGTCGTGGTGAAGAGTGATCCGTCTTCGGCGGTTGGTTTTCCTGATTTCTTGGAAGACAACTGGCAAACAAATGGTTATGTACCACTCAGAGTTGACTGTTCTGCGTTGTTCTAGTGGTACGGTTGCGACATGTCCATATTTTTCGAAAAAACAGGCGGCCATTTGCTTGGAAGTGCTTCGTGCGCGAACAACTTTTGTTGGATTTGGCTCATCTTGAAACACCCATACAGTCGACTGCTGTTTACTTTCGGGCTCATACGCGTAAATCCACGATTCATCACCTGTCACGATGTCATAGACGTGTTTCGAAGCACCGCGATCGTATTTTTTGAGCATTTCCTTCGACCAATCGACACGAGCCTTTTTTTGAGCGATTGACAAATTGTGTGGGATCCAACGCGAACAAATATTTTTGACAGTCAAATGTTTATGCAATATTGAATGTATGCTGGTCCCACTTATGCCTAAGGTTGCCTCAATCTCACGATAGGTAACATGACGATCTTGCAATATCAGTTCGCGCACAGCATCAATGGTTTTCGGAACAACAGCTGATTTCGGACGACCTTCACGAAATTCGTCTTGGAGTGAACTACGACCACGATTGAATTCACCATACCATCGATAAACACTGGTCCTTGATGGAGCTTCATCGCCAAAAATTGAATTAAGTTCATCCATGCACTGTTGCTGTGTTAATTCACGTCGAAAGTTGTAAAAAATAATCGCACGAAAATGTTCACGATTTAATTCCATTTTTAGACCGAGATGAATCTTTTAAGTTACTATAAACAACACAAATAGCGCTCGTATGTCAAAACGTTCTGAGTACGTATAAGCCAACCAATGTCAATCTTTGCGATAGAGCTTTCAGTTGACAGATGGCAACACCAGGGTTGCCAAATCCCGAAATATAAAAGGCACCCTACGTCTATATTAAACATAATAATTAATAAACTTATATATTTTAGTTTAAGTACTATACTCGCTTTATATAATTGTTATTTGTTGATTGGATTTGAATTGAAACGAACACTTAAATTTTAAAAAAATTTTCTCTTGTTGCATTTTGAACTTTTTCATTACAAAGCACTTTCATTTTATTAAAGTATCAAAGTAAAATCGTCATTGGCACCAATACTTATTTGAGAACACTTGTATGATCATTGGAATTTTTCACTGATCCAATTTCAATAATTTTTTAAAGTATGCCAAGGAATACCCAGCGACCGTGTCATACTGGTTGAGGTTTGTGGCTTGTATGTGTTAGAACCCAGGCTCAAATCCCATCTGACACAGAATGTTTTTTCAATTAAATTAATTTTTCTGTTCGGCCTTCACCTCTCTGCAGACAATAGCAAACCTCAGAGAGTAAAATCTGCCATGTAAAGCTTCTTGAGAACATGAGCCTTTCGGAGTCTGCATAAATTTTGTATGTCCAGTTCTCAATAATTTGTGTTCAAACATTTCACAACACCATAACTCAATTGATTATAAGAAGCTCGGTCGAAGTTCTTTCAAGGGCTGAAATGACCATTTCGTTTTTTTTTAAATATACGTTAGGAAAAAAAAAAAAAGAAAATGGCGTGGTAGTAAGTTAAAGTTTTCCCAATCCACATTTCATTATCTATTGCCAGCTGAAGAACAAAACAGTATTTGTTTAATGTTTCCGCTTGGGTCTGGAACCCATTGATTCTCAAGTTGGTCTTTGGGCCTTGTAGTCATACACATTCTCTTAGTTGTTTGATTCTAAACAACTTTGTTTTTATATTAATAGGTATATTACTAGACGAAACATAATAAAATACAATAATAATAAATTAAAAAAAAAATAAAAGTATTTTGTATGTAAAAATTGTGTTGGCAGTTTTTAAAAAATTTGTTTACAATAGTAAGCGTTGATTACCTGTTACAAGAATGAATGAAAAATTAATGCCTAAATACAATGTTTTCAAAACGCCAAAGACCATGAAAAATATAAATGAATTATTTAGTGACCAAAAAATTAAAATTTTTCATTAAAGTGCTGGTTAAACTGTACACCACAAAGAAGATCAATTGATTGACTAACGGTTTTGAAAATATAGTTGTTATACTTCATGGACCGATTGACAAATTTTAGCTTTTTTTTTAAATTTTTGTATTACATATATATAACTTGCAAAAAGAAAATATTTGCAAATTTTTTTTTATGTACTATCAACTTGCAAAGTACCAAATTTTTACAAATATGTAAGATTCGAAATTCGTTTTGATTTTAGTTTTTCTTGGGCCCCTCTCCCTCCGGCAAATTCTAGATCCGCGACTCCTTTTTTATCTTATTAATTATTTATTTAT
Source organism: Coremacera marginata (assembly GCA_914767935.1). NCBI lineage: Eukaryota > Metazoa > Arthropoda > Insecta > Diptera > Sciomyzidae > Coremacera > Coremacera marginata. The sequence continues at coordinate 127,513,105 of OU612046.1, forward strand.
AATTATATAATTTTTGATATACAGCGTGAGCTCTAATAACTGGCGCACTGTTTCGAAGTACCGTTTTGTAAAACTGAGCAAGCATAAACTGTTTTATGTCACAAAATGTCATTTTTACATCAATTGTGAAATAGAGGTGAATTTTTTTATTTCTTTAAACTTCAAATAAAAAATTGTGTGCGATGGAAGCAAAACGAGAATTAATTCAAAAATTGCATATGCAGGGTAAAATAACAAGTGAGATTGTTAAGTCGCTGAAAACCCTGGATATTAACCGCCGATTTGTGCAGCGCACTGTGGCTCGGTTTAAGGCAACTGGTAGTGTCAAAATATCCAAAAAATCTGGTCGAAAATGCAGCGTAAGAACTCCTAATCTGGTGAAGAATGTTCGTGAACGGATAAGGAGGAATTGTGCTGTTTCTGGAAGAAAATTGGCCAAAGATCTGAGTGTGAGCCGCAAAACCATTCGAAACATCCTAAAAAATGTTTCAAAAAACAAAAAAAACAAAAAAAAAAAAAAAAATGGACTTACGGAGCGTCAAAAGAAAATGCGAAGAGAAAGAAGCTCCCTACTCCTTCAGCGGCACGCAAGTTGCAATATTGTGTTTTCAGATGAGAAGTTGTTCCTTCTGCAAAAAAGTCACAACCCACAGAATGACCGCGTGTATGCTACAAGTATGTCTGATATTCCAGCTGATAAAAAGGGCATCGAAAGATACCAAAACACAACATCTGTCATGGTTTGGGGAGCCATATCCGCAAAAGGCAAGCTTCCTCTCCTTTTCATCGATAAGGGCGTTAAAATCAACGCAAAATATTATTTGGATGAAGTGCTGATAAGCCATTTTTTGCCTCATGCATCAGAGATTTTTGGCAATGAACCATATTGCTTCCAGCAGGATTCTGCACCGGCTCACAAGGCCAGAACTGTCCAGGATTGGTGCAAAGAAAATATTCCATGTTTTATTACGGTGGATGAATGGCCTCCATCTTCTCCGGATCTGAACCCTTTGGATTTCTGCGTATGGGGATACATGATGGGCAAACTGACAAATTTAAGGAACATAAAACTGGAACAATTCAAACGCCTTTTGCAAAAAATTTGGGACGAAATACCAGAAGAAGTCATCCGTGCCGCTTGTTCAAATTTCCCAAAACGTTTGAAGCTTGTGAAGAAAATGAAAGGAGAAAGATTTGAACTTAAATACGACTAATTTTAGACAACATTGCAAATAATAAAGAATATATGTTTTCAGCTCAAAAAGCAAAATCGTTTGTTTATTATTTAAAAAATAAAGTGCGACAGTTATTAGGGCCCACGCTGTAATTGTAATTTTTTCTTATCAATAAATTTTAACTTAAAAATAACCAAAAATTTGAATTGTTTACATACCTTTTTCTAAAAACAATTTGCTCAACACATAAAATTCTTTTCGAATTTCCGTAGTAAAAGTTTGTTTTTTGTTGTGTTTGTGATTGTGATATATAAAAAACGAAATACATGCTGTGTTATACGAACACGAACAAACGTTTTCTTTCTCTCTTTATTTTCTGCTAACTTTGGTACACATTTCTGTTTGTAGCAAAAAGCCAAACGTAAGGAGATAGTGAAACTGTTTGCTTACGCAGCTGTAGAGTTGGTTTTTTCGTACAGTTTGTTTCCAATCTCTGATAATAAGTGACCACAATTAAGTCTTGAGTGGTCACAGTTAAAGTAAACATCCGTTCCATTTGAAACTAAATAAAAATTCCTTATTTATTCGAATAAGAATTTTTATTTAAACTGCATTAATAAATCTCGCGTTGTTTGCACTAAATTAGAAAATTACATCAACAATCTGCCCACAAATTTTTTTTCGTTCTTTTCGTATCTTAAAATTAAGTTACTTGACAACTCAAGCCAGATCTTTAAAATTTGTTATAAGATATACTTACTCAAATGAATGATATTAAAATTAATTTAATTCGTTTTATTGTAAAACTAAACTTGCAATCACAAAAAATTATAGGTGGCAGCTAAAATTATATTTAATGCTTTATATTTATATTTCGATTGTTTTTACTTTAAATAATTTTTATTTTAACTCTTAGATTACGAAGATAACGCTTCACAGGTAAGCTCATCACAAAGTATGGAACGCGAAAAACTTAACTTGCAAAAGCAAAGTAGTCTCTCTGAAAAAATAATTCCTAAAAAACCAGCTAAATTGGAAAGTGAAGAAATAAAAGCAAACAAAAAGGACGAAAGTGGAGCAAAATTGCATGATGAAAAACGTCGTCATATTAAAAGCATTATTGACAGGATTCCAACCCAGAAAGAAGATTTATTCAACTACAAACTCGATCGTGGTGAGATTGATAGCGTATTAATGGAGAAAAAAATACGACCTTGGATCAATAAAAAAATTATTGAATATATTGGTGAACCTGAACCTACACTCGTGGATTTTATATGCTCAAAAGTGTTAGCTGGAAGCTCTCCGCAAAGCATACTTGATGATGTTCAAATGGTTTGCATATTAATGATTCATTTTGAAATAATAAATTTTTTGTTATTTATTTTTTGTTAGGTTTTAGATGAAGAAGCAGAAGTTTTCGTTGTAAAAATGTGGAGGTTACTTATTTACGAAGTGGATGCGAAGAAAGTTGGGCTTGGTAAATAATATATTTCATACATAACATTATTTGTGTAAACGATGTAAGCGTATAAATAAAATTTAAATAAATAAATATTCTTTCTATTATATTCCTTAATGATCAACATCTTAATATTTACTTTAACACATCGTTTCATATGAATAGGTATTCTAAAAAAAAACTACGAAAAAGAGGAGCCAACATTTTGTCCAGCCTAAAACTTTTCAAATATCGCCCCCTTTGCACGAAATAATCGTATGTGCCATTTTGTGGATGCAAAGTTGTTTTTTTTTTTTACATACCACAACGCATCACCTGGTAAAATATTGTAGCTGAAATCCCTATAGTTACGCAAAAAATTTTAAGTATATTTTATCGTATGTTACAATACATTTTTTCTTGTGGGCGAAATTATCGTATGCCCCATACAAACATATTTTGTACATAGTAGTTGTTTTTATATTTACTACTTCTTTTTTAAATTAGATGTACATCTAGCGAAGTAGCCATTTTTTTTCGAAACAATACGAACTAAAAGTTGCGTTTTTTTATATAGTTTCAAAATAAGCCTACCATCTTCATTTCATATAACTTTTGGCCCTCTATCAGAGCTTTTATGATTAAAACTTCTCTTATTTGTACTGCCTTTCCACATAATAACAACGTATACAGCAATTCTTTTAAAGTTCTGTATGTTTGCGACCTTTTTTCTTAATACTTTTAGATCTCTTAGTCCGAAAATCATCATTAAAATTATTTTTGCTTAAAATTACACTCAACAAACAAAATAATTAAACAAAATAAACCACAATATGAAAAAATCACTCATACGCTCATACACACTCATAAAAATCAAACAAAACATATCGAATTCTGCAAAACTGTGCTTTTATGTTAATTATTGAATTAAGAGACTCAAATCAGTTAGCTGCAAATATGGGCGAAATTTTTTTTACAAAATACCTGATAAAAATTTCAGCCAAAAAAGCTCTTGTAGAGAAAGTAATATTAATTTTAAAAATGGTAAGCGTATTTTAAATCAGCACAAAAATACACAACTTTTGATACCTATTGCGTGCGTATTAAAATTTAAAAATGGCCCAGACTAATGTGCAAACATTTTTTCATGAATTTTTGTTTGCGGACGTCATCTTAAAATAGTCATAACTTTTGGAAAAACTATCATACGGCACCATTTAGAGGCTCATTTTGAAGGAAAAGCGCAATACAAGATGATAAAAAAATTCAAACAAAAATACAGAAATGTTGTGCATCCTTTATCTAACCTCAAAAATAGCCATTTTTCGTGTACATAACCTCAAATATCTCAAAATCCAAAAAATACTTCACCTGGACATTACAATCGCAACCCCCATTATTTGCAGATCTTTGTTACTGATGCGCATATAACTATTTCTAATAGTGGAAATAAGGCTTTGCTGCAAGAAAACAGTATATTTTGAGAGCAAAGGACAAGCAATTTTTTGGTACACCGATTAATTAAACAGCAACCGAAATTGACCGAATTTAAAAGTTACCGAAATCTACAATGTTGTATGCTTGCTATTTATTAATGCACATGCAGCTACATCGCTGACTGTAGAATGTGAAGCGGATTGCACGCTTTGTGTATCCTTTTCATACCTCCATGCCTCCATTTGCTTCACCATAAAATATTAAACAAAACAATATTAACCCATTAAAGCCCGCCCATAGAACGGTTCGTACGATTTTGATGCAGTTCTGTATTATGGTCTGGGGAACCATAATAGTTGATAGAAAAAATAAAAAAAATTTACCTGAGCACACACCTGAAATATGTCATGGGTAAGGTTACAGGTGAAATTTCCAGGAATGTCGAAAAAGCGCTGTTGGTTTTTTTACTTCTATAGAAGACACCCTAGGCTACATGGAAAAGGTGCGCGTTTTCTGTTTTTTCCGACAATTTTCGACAGAAAAAAACTCAGATTTTTACCTGTGATGTTTCACCTATCAAACTAAAGGTAAGCCGCTGGAATTACTATAAAAAAAATATTACTATAAAAAAAATTGGCGCAATATATTGAATAATGAGCCACTTACTCAAAACTGAGTATGAATGAGTATAAGTAGTTTCCAAAGCATTATTCGGATGTGATTGATTTAAAACAAAGTGCATTAAATTTTTGAATCATGAGCCACTTAAAAATGAGTATGAATAAGTATAAGTAGTTTCGAAAGTAGTATTCATATTTGTTTCATTCAAAACAGCTCAAAGCTCATTAATATTAGATTTTTTATGTTATGGAACAACATAAAATTTAAATATATCGAACAATCCTCCAAAAATATTGCAAATGGGGACACATAGACCCCTCTATTTGTGATCGGATTCAGCGACCTATTTTTACCTATTGTTCGCTCCAGCACCGAATTCGTAAAAATAAAAAAGTTTTAGGTGCCAACACTATTAACCATCTTACATTTTAAAATTCTGACATCAGATTCAAATACATCTTATAAATACATTTTGGTAGGTACACTTATAAAAAAAATTACACAATTTTGAAATCCTCAAAATTCCGCAAAGGATTCGGACTCGTGAAAAAAAATTTTTGATGGCAACACTAGTAACCATCTTGAATTGTAAAATTGTGACATCAGATTCGAAGTCAGCGACCCCTTAACACTGTTAAACTATGTTTAAAACGGATTTTGATTCAGCGACCCATTTTTACCTAGTGCTTGCTCCAGCACCGAATTCATGAAAATAAAAACATTTCAGGTGGCAACACTTAACCATGTTAAATTATAAAATTCTGACATCAGATTCGAAATCAGCGACCCCCTTATACTTTCAAACGTGAAGAAATACTAAAAACCAAAAAAAAAACATTTCAGGGTCCAACCTAGTATCAAATTATTTTTAAAATTTTTGCATAAGATTTAAAATCAGCGACCCTCTATTACAACCAGAACATATACTAAAACAAAACAAATAATTTTTATAGATTCAGCCATGAACACAATTAGAATCAACGGTGATTCTAATACTCTAAGTACTTCAAAATATTACGAATACTCTAAATCAAAACATAAAAAAATCTAATATTAATGAGATTTGAGCTGTTTTGAATGAAACAAATGAATACTACTTTCGAAACTACTTATACGTATTCATACGCATTTTTGAGTATATGGATCATGATTCAAAAATTTGATTCACTTTGTTTTAAATCAATCACATCCGAATAATGCCTTGGAAACTACTTATACTCATTCATACTCAGTTTTGAGTAAGTGGCTCATTATTCAATAGCGTGATTCACTTTGATTTGAAACAATCACATCCGAAAACGGCTTTGGAAACTTCTTATACTCATTCATACTCAGTTTTGAGTAAGTGGCGCATTGATGCAAAACTGCGACTCGTTGCAGATCTCTGGTGTGGATTGAAAGGTTTGGACCTGAAGATGTGAAAATCAAATTTATTTTTTTTTAAAGATTTATATATATAAATTACATTATAACACATTAAAATTTGCATTAATTGTCGATGCTTTTAGTAATGTGGGAATAAAATTTGGTTATTTGCAGCCCAAATAATCTTTTGACAGGAAGACACGAAATCGTTCAGTAATTTTAGAACCACTGTTTTGTGTCAGCGTTTGTTGAAGGGTTTTTTTCAATTCGTTATGTTTGTTCGGTTTGTTTCCGTTAAAGCACAGTACACATGAAAAAACTTTCTATGTCAGGTAGGAATTGAACCAGGGTTCTCTGGTGTATTGGCCACGCATTCTACCCACTGTGCCACGTCCGCCACGAGTATAATAATAAGTATAAGTAAGTATGGTAGAGATGAAAATAGAGATCTGGTTACAGATACGCAGTGTGCCCTGAGATTGTGGAGACAGCATTTCTCCAATTTACTTACTGGCGAAGATTCCACTAATGCTGCCCATGGAGAGCGCAGTTCAGCACCACCAATCAACGATGACGGAGTGGAAGTATCCCCACCTACCTATGAAGATGTTCGAGTTGCTATCCAACGACTCAAAAACAATAAAAACAGCGGGTGCTAACGGCCTGTCAGCTGAATTGTTTAAAACCGGCAGCAATGAATTGATAAGGCGCATGCATCAGCGGAAAGCATGCACGACGATTGGAATCTCAGCGTTCTTTGCCCCGTACTTAAGAAAGAATACCCAACAATCTGCGCCAGCTATCGATGTTTCGGTCTTATTTCCATCGCATATAAGGTTCTCTCAAGCGTACTGTGTGGAAGATTAAAGCCGATTACAAAAACACTGATAGGACCTTATCAGTGTGGCTTCCGACCTGGAAAGTCCACTATAGACCAGATTTTCACGGTACGACAAATTCTGGAGAAAACCCACGAAAATCAAATTGACACACGCCATCTCTTTGTCGATCTTAAAGCTGCGTTCGATAGCCCAAGAAAGGATTGCATATACGCAACAATGTCTGAGTTCGGTATACCTGCAAAGTTGGTTAGACTTTGCAGAATGACGTTGAGCAACACACGCAGCTCCGGCAAGGTAGGAAATGACCTCTCCGAAACCTTTAATACCGAAAGTGGTTTCAGACAAGGCGATCCACTGTCTTGCGATCTCTTCAACATCATCATGGAGGGGATCGTACGAAAGGCCGGTGTGCATCATAATGGCACCGTTTTCCACAAAGGTGTCCAGCTCCTTGCGTACGCTGATGATATTGATATTGTTGGCAGAACCAAGAGAGATGATACCGCTGCTTTTACCGCTATCGAGAAGGAATCAGCCAAAGTTTGTTTGACGATAAATGAGGGTGAAACAAAGTACATATATGCTGTCTATGAACAAGGGAGCGCTGCGTCCAAGTATCTGCATCCGGCAGCTATAACTTTGAAGTAGTCAATGAGTTTGTATACCTTGGCACCGCCATTAATAACAACAGTTATAGAGATGGAAATAAAGCGAAGAGCAATAATTGCCATAGGTGCTTCTACGGGCTCAATAAGCAACTAAGTTCCAGAGCCCTCTCTCGATCGACAAAACTAACACTCTACAAGACGCTCGTTCTACCTGTGCTGCTTTATGGCGCTGAGGCATGGGTAGTTTCGCAAACTGACGCAGCCGCTCTGTGGGTGTTCGAGAGAAAAGTTCTTCGCAAAATCTTCGGTCTTGTTCGAGTCGGCGATGACTATCGCATCTGAATGAACCACGAGCTGTATGAGCTCTACGAAGACATTGACGTAGTTCAAGGTTCAAGTTCGAGGGCTGCTGGTCAACGAGGACGAGGGAGACCATGCCTCCGATGGATGGACCAGGCTGAGGAAGACCTAACAGCACTTGGTGTATCCGATTGGAGAAGGAGCGCGCAAAGCAGAGGCGCCTGGCGAGAGCTGATGAGGTCGGCCGAAACCCGAACGCGGGTTGTTATGGCCACCTAAGTAAGGAAGTAAGTATAGTAATAAGATTTATTACAATATTTCGAAACTGGGTGCCGTTATCTATTTATCTATTATGAATACCTTCGGAACTCCATATCGTGTTAGTATTCTCTCCCGGAAAGCCTTTAGCAGAGTCTCTGATATTGATTTGCGTAGTGGACCAACTCCGTCTATTTCGAAAACTTATCAAAGAACACGAGCAGCATGTTATTGCTATGTTTAGAGAGGGGTAAATTTCCTACACAAGTAGGAAGAAGACAAGAAGTCCACACACAAGACCGCCCACGGTTCCTCTGGAATCTTTGCCGACATTTCTCCGGCGGGTGCTTGCGGACTAGACTTGTATATATTATTGACAAGATTCGCATGTTCGGACATAGTGAGTAATGTCGCTGAACATTCCTGGTTAATAGTATCGATTTGTAACTCGGGATAGTTTTTCGAATTCCTAGGTGGCCAGCGCTGGGCTGTCATGGTTTTCGCTTAGGACACGGTTTGGTGCGTATTTATTTTTTATATAAATTTTTGTTTTTTGAGCAATTTTGTTTTTTTTAATAAATTTTTTTTTTATTTTAACATTCAAGTAACAACATTTTTGATGACAACATTTTAATGGCAATTTTTGACAATAATTCAAAAACAAAAATAATTCATTTAAGGTGTTTTGTATATAGTTGGACTATTCACAGTTTAAACGTAAATTAGCAAAGCGTATTAATAGCATTTGTTATTTTTGCAACTGTGAGCACCCCAGTATGTGTTTGCCGTATTCAATGATTTTGCAACCCTGTTATATATCCTGTAGATAGGGCATAAAAATTCGAGACACAAAAATCAAGTCCAAGGGCTACTTTTATTTACGCGTGTTTGCGTATTTCCGTTTGCATGCAAAACAACAACAAATAAAAATACGCTTACGTAAGTTGGCGTAAAAATAACAAATCGTAAATAAAACAGGCCTGCGTACTTAAACTGTGAGTAGCCCAAGTGTTTGGTGGTTGGTGTGTTTTATATGTGGTGATATTAAGTCACCACATTATTCCCCTCCATAAAGAATTTTGTAGTGTTGTCTAGAAAGAAGTTGAAGTGTACTTTTTGGTTGGTTTATATATGGGTGAATGTGTCTGTGCGTTTTCTGTATCTAAAGAAGCAGGTTTGATTCTAGCTATGCTGACTGTTATTTAAGTGTTATTTTTGTAGTGACCCATATAGCATTTGGAAGATTGTATGAAGAGCGCGATAATTTCGCGAGTCTTTTTTTTTAGTCATCCTGTTAATTGTTGAAGTAGAATTTTATTTTGCTCTTCCAAAGGATGCTAATGCGAATCGTTGTGACGATTGTTGGACGAGTGAATCGTTGTTCACACGTTTTGGCGAGTATTTAAAGATTGCTAGTTTTCAAAGATCGCACATGGCTCTTGGAAGTGGTATTTATGCAACTTATTTTCGTGGTTGATTGACGAGTATTTTGTTTTTTTGTTACTCTACAATCGTCGTTTAATCGTCGTGAAGACCATTGAAAGATTGTTTTTCACCAAAATTGTATTTTATGCTTGTAAATTATGTTATGTTATCTTCTTTACGATTGTTTCGCGAGTGAATGAAGTCAGTGTATTTTGTGATACTCTTAAAATCGTCGCTTACGCATTCTCGCGATCCTTTGGCGAATTTAACCGTTATGTTTAGAAAAGTTTACAAAAAACAATTGATTTTTGCTTTTTTCAACAACTGATTTTTGCTTCATTTCAACTCAGTTGTTAGCTAGTGAGCACGTGTCGAGACTAGTAATTACAATAAGTGTCCTTTAATTTAAACTTAAAACTATTTAAAACTAACTTACTCTGACGATATCAAAACTAATTTGGTGCCGCCATTACCTGTAAAAACTCTACAACAGGTTAAAGAGTTTGATCAACAGATACAAGAAATCGAGGATATTTCTCCAATTGGTATGACTATCTATCTATATCAATCTACTCTTTCTATATCTATTTATATCTTTTTACAGAAATATATCCTTGGTAAAGTGGGTAGCAATGGCACCAACTCGTTTGTGAGGAATTAAAAAAAAAAATTGTGCTGGCGTGGAACAAATATTACGCCCAGTATCCAGGAATTAAGTACTTACTTACTTAGATGGCGCCTACAACCGTAAGTCGGTTTCCGCCTGTCGTAAGAAATTGCGCTAGCCATTTCTGCTTTGCGCTTGCTGGCGCCAGTTGGAAGCTCCAAGTTTCGTCAGGTTGTCCTCCACTTGGTCCCTCCAACGGAGATGCGGTCGTCCTTTTCTGCGTTGTCCGCCGCTGGGTACCGAATTGAATATTTTCTTCGCTGGAGCATTGTCTTCCATCCGCTCAACATGACCTAGCCAGTAAAGCCGCTCGATTTTTATGCGCTTTACTATGTCAATGTCGGCGTATAGCTCATACAGCTCATCGTTCCATCGTATTCGGTACTCGAAATTGACGCAGATTGGTCCGTAGATTTTACGAAGGATGTTTCTCTCGAACGCTTCTAAAATCTTTTCATCAGAGCTGCTCAACGTCCAGGTTTGTGCTGCATATAACAGGATGGGCATGATTAGTGACTTATAGAGCGTGACTTTTGTTCGTCGGGAGAGGGCTCTGCTTCTCAATTGCCTACTGAGCCCAAAGTAACACCTGTTGGCAAGAGTTAACCTTCGTTTTATCTCTATACTGATATCGTTGGTGGAGTTAATGCTGGAACCGAGGTAGACGAAGTCCTTCACAACCTCGAAGGAGGTGTTGTCAACAGTGACGTGGGTGCCAATACGCTGGGACTGTTTGTTTGTTGACACCAGATATTTCGTCTTATCTGCGTTTACTGCAAGACCCATGCGACTCGACTCTTTTTCTAATTTGGAGAATGCTGCACTGACTTCGCGTGTGTTATGGCCAATGATATCAATATCATCGGCATACGCTAGCAGCATAACACTCTTATAGAATATTGTGCCGCTTTGTCTCAGATCAGCAGCTCTAATGATCTTCTCCATAATTAGGTTAAAAAAGTCGCACGATAAAGAATCACCTTGTCTGAAACCTCGTTTGGGAACAAATTGGGGGGAGAGGTCCTTCCCGATTTTTACTGCACTGCTGGTGTTGCTCAGTGTCATCCTCCATAGTCGGATTAATTTTGCAGGTATACCAAATTCAGACATGGTGGAGTATAGGTGATTCCTTATTGGACTGTCGAAAGCGGCTTTATAGTCGACAAAAAGGTGGTGGGTGTCGATTTGCTTCTCTATGGTGTTTTCCAAGATTTGTCGTAGCGTGAATATCTGGTCGGTGGTAGATTTTCCAGGTCTGAAGCCACACTGATAAGGCCCAATCAGTTGATTTACGATGGGCTTCAGTCTTTCACATAATACGCTAGACAGAACCTTATAGGCGATATTTAGGAGGCTTATCCCACGGTAGTTGGCGTAGACCATCGGCTACCGCGGTTTTGTTCTTAAGCCGTGTTATTGCTGTCAAGACAATAGTCATTATAGTCGGGCAGCGGAACTTCAGCGCTGTCATCCATAATTGGGGTTTCCGGGATATCATCTCTTTTGGCGGTATTGTTGACGTCATCGCCATTCAGAAGACTAGAGAAGTGTTCCCTCCATAACGTCAGTGTACTCTGGATATCTGTCACTAGATTCCCGTTTTCATCCTTGCAGAAAGAGGCCTTGGTTTTAGAGCCATCGGCCAGGCGTCTTATCTTTTCGTAGAATTTTCGGGCCTCGTTCCTGTTACCATACATCTCAATCTTCTCACACTCTCGCTTTTCTGCCTCTCGTTTTTTCCGCCTGAAAAGACGTTTCTCGTCCCTCCTCTTCTCTCCGTATCGGTCCTTAGCAGCACGCGTTACAACCGACTCCAAGGTAGCTTTGTAGGCGGCATTTTATATATATATATATTATAGTTATATAGTTATATAGTTATATATATAACTCCAATAATTTTTCAATTATTAAAGGTTATATTTTATCGAGCTCAAGGTCAATGTTGCTTTCCGAAGGAAACAACTGAAGGAAAAACAACTAACAACAACAATACCCTATATAGAGTATCAATCACATAGCAGACTAGACAGCTGTTTCCTTGGCCGCTACACCAACTCATCAGTATCCTTTTTTCGTGATTCTTGCTGTGATCCACTATAAAAATATGATTATTTGTGTGTGCTTACTAGAGCGGAGCGATTTTTTTTGTCACTTTTGGACACATGTTTTCTGATTCTACGTTCAATTCCAAGCAAAAAAGTCCATTACACCACAGGCGTACGGTAAACTTCGAGGCGCCCCATTTTCGATCTAAGATTGTATGTGTTGATTGATTCAATTTTTCATTAAACAAAAAACAAAACACTTTGTTTTTACTCACAATCAAAGGTGTTTGTGATCATGTGTCATTAGAAGTGATTCCTTGTGATGAGATGATCAAAAACTTGTGTAGGTGCACGGGGTCGTAAACGCTGCCCTAGGCGGCTAGGAGGGAAAACAAAAAAAAAATCCCGATCAAAAAAGTTATGAGCACCTGACTTTTAAAAATTCGATGTTTTCTTTGAAAAACCAACTTTCAAGGCAATTATCTCGAAAGAACCCATTTTTTAATAATTTTTATTAAATATTTATTCAACTTGGACAATTTTCTTTACGTCCACAATACATTGATTTTTTCTCAGAGGAACTATTTTTCGTTTAAAAATGAGTTTCCAACCTATCAAATCAAATTACTAAATTTTGATTACAATTTTATGAGTAGTAAAATAAAGTTGTAATTTCTTTCTATTGTTTTTATTTTTAAAAAATACGATTCTTTTGTTACACAAATAGTACATAATATCAATTTATTAATTATTAAAACATAAAAAATCATTAATTGAATTATTAAAAACAAAATTTTGCAAGTTAAAAAAGTTTTGTGGAAAAATTATATATAAATTTCATTTTATAGTATAAGCTTTAAAAGAGACGAAACGATTGATTTTATATTTGGAAATAAATCTTAATTCATTTTTAAAAATTTCGCGAAATCTTTTTTTGTATTCGTTTTCGGAAGTACCATTCTACTTCTAGTGGTTACGTTCATTATTTCTTCCCGATGCTCATGTATAGCGCGCTTTGAGACACTAGTTAATAATTGAACGCACCGTTCAGTTCCTTGAATGTGGCAGGCAATTTTCGGATCCTCAAAAGGTTTGTCATCGTTATCACAATCAAGGAGCTCTGTTAGATGTTGAAATGGAACATTTGTAGTAGACGGTGGCTCATGTAGTATGCTGTCATCAATCAAATCAATCATACTGGTGTAATCAGTACAATTAAAATTAATATTTTTCGCTTTAACATATTTGCGTAATATATTAGGATCATATATTTTTCTCTAATGTATAAAATCTTTTTTATTGCACTATCACGAACCGATTTTCTTTCATCAAAAAGCATTGAAAGTATAACATTTTCCGAATGCGCGTAGTATGAATTATTCAAAACGACTTTCTGGACAACTGGACGTAATGTGTCATTTAAATATTGTGTCCAACAAATAAATTTTGCAAGCAAAACACTACCGTAAACAACCGATTTGTAATACTTAATATTAAAATATAAGGGAATATAAACTGTTATAATATAAATTGCTAATGTTTTCAAATTGTACGATGGATTTTTAGTCGCTACATATAAACGAAGAATTCGACTGGCTTTTGTTAACCATCTCGAATGAACTATTTGACCTGGTTTTTTGTTTGCTAAGTCGGCAGAACAGAATCCTTGGGAAACAGCATGACCCATCTGTAAAAGATATTTCACATCGACGGACAGATCCTCCTCTTTCTCTATGGGTGGTGGCATATTATTTAAAGGGATTGGTTCAAAATCAAGCAAAACCTAATAAAGGAGTAGTAGTATACAATGGTATTATAATATGATTTTATCTCCTTATTTTTACTGTACCTGAAGTTTTTCACACTCATTTAATTTGTTTAGCAATCCACCTGTTAATGTTCGTGGACCTTTTGTAACAGATTTCTCAAGTGTTTCGTACAAATGACGTAGTGGCAACTCGTTAAAGTGTAGAAGACATATAAACCAGTGTAAGGGTTTTTGTAGGTGTTCTTCCATCTTTCTTATTACACCATTATCAACACCAGTATTGGTGTTCTCCCCATCAGATCCAATGCCAATCAAATTTGTTAAAGATATTTTCTTCGCCTCGAAAAACTCACAGAGCTGCTTGCATTTTATTTCGGCAGTTTCACCTTGCAGGTTTACATAACCGATTAAAGATTCACCTGGTTCCCTTAAAACAACCAGATGAGATTCTTTTACTATTCGTGGATGCCATTTTTCATCTATTTTTTCACGTGTAAGGGAGTCATCTTTTCTACCATCGTAAGAAAATGCTATTAGCCCGGAACCATCATATCGACTTCTGGATAAAATGTTTCTACATTTATTTTTTTCTCTTACTACTTTAGACCTATCCATTACTACTGGTTTTCCTTTATTATCCATCAAATTAATGTCTTTAAAAAGTGCTGTAGCTAAGCACGAACTCTGTCTATCTGGTATTCCAAATCGATCGCAAAACATTGCAAAATTAAAGGCATTGTATCTTTGAGTGTAATTGCCATGTTTGCTTCCTTGCACTGGAACAAACGCGGATTGCATATCAATAGATGAAACCGGTACGTATGAGATGTCTTCTGTATCTAAAGCAGTATTTTCTATTGTGGTACTTACTATTTCCGATACAAATGCATTGCTTTCCGGAATACAAAGTTCTCGAGAATTGTGTTGATCGAACATAAATTTCTGTAAAATTTGTGGTATTTTGCCGCAATCACATGCTTTCAGTTCCAAATTGCATTGACATGTCCCAATAAAAAAAACCTTAGCGGTGCTTTCAACAAATTTCCAATATTGTGCTCTTCCTTTATGTTTTGTTTCTACTTTATACATGTCAAGGAATCGATTTAATTTTTTTGTGATATAATATCTGTCTTTTATTTCAATTCTCAATTGGCTCCAAATAAGAATCAATTTATCGGCCACAATTGAAGTGAATGTTCGATAGGAAAACATTTCATTCCTTTTTTTTGCAGCATCACTCAAAAAAAAGTAATGTTTTAATACATCGCGATATGTTGGTAAATTTAATGTGTCCATTTCTACAAAATCGCCAAAACAAAATACATCTTGTTGTGGCATGTGTTGTAAATCAACATGATGTTCTAAAGATGAAGTTGAAGGATCCATTGCTCTCTTATTGTTATTTATTTTAAGTTTGTAGTGTATTCAAAAACTTCACTGTTTATTAAAAACATTTAATAACAAGAAATAACTTCCAATGACACATGATCACAAACACCTTTGATTGTGAGTAAAAACAAAGTGTTTTGTTTTTTGTTGAATGAAAAATTCAATCATTCAAAACATACAATCTAAGATCGAAAATGGGGCGCCTCGAAGTTTATCGTACGCCTATGGTGTAATGGACTTTTTTGCTAAGAATTGAACGTAGAATCAGAAAATCTGTGTCCAAAAGAGACGAAATTTTTTTCCATACAAATCACTCCGCTCTAGTGCTTACACACAATAAATTAAAAAAAAATCTAAGTTTTCAAAAAAAAACAAATCTTCATGTCGTCATAGTTTAATATCAGCTAACTGCTAAGATCGACTGTGAAATAGAAGAGCAACAAAGACTAGCACAACAAAATCTTTGAGTATTTAGAAAAGCTGAAAGTATGCTTCACAAATTGGAAGAACTTTAAGCTGCTTTCATATCATTTGTATTCTCGTACTGCAATTCAGGGTAATTTACTAATTGCATTCGTGAAACAAGTAGAAAATTAAGAGCTTAGTGGATCACAGCAAGAATCACGAAAAAAAAGGCTACTGATGAGTTGGTGTAGCGGCCAACGAAACAGCTGTCTAGTCTGCTTTGTGATTGATACTCTATATAGGGTATTGTTGTTAGTTGTTTTTCCTTCAGTTGTTTTCTTCGGAAAGCAACATTGACCTTGAGCTCGATAATATATAACCTTTAATAATTGAAAAATTATTGGAGTTATATAAACACATAACTAAAAACTTATGAAAGAAGGTCGTAATTAATTTGCAAATAAGTACTCCGATAATTATACGTATAACAAGTAAGTACTTTTTATTTCATGCTTTTACAGTTTTCTTATTTGTTTTTCTTTTTTAAGATGTCTGTCATTCAAAATTCAAAGCTGTCGATGCAGGAATTAATAAAGTGCTGCAACAACATTTTTTTCACGCTGGTGACCGGCCCAGGAAGAGTTATCGGACCAAGAAGGATGACGGAACAAAGAAGGGTGGTTTGGTTCCCAAATAATTTCGTTTTTATATATTTTTTTTTTTTGTATATGAATCTAATTTTTTTGTTAATATAATAACACTAGTTTACACGAAAAAAGACCTGGTTTCTCACATTTTTTTTAACGTATTTTGGGGCGCAGATTCCAAAAATGTAAACCATTTTTTTTTTTTAAGAATAGTTTTCGAGATATCCCAAAAAACCCGTTTTCTGGCCCGTTTTTTGGTTTTCAGCCCATATCTCTACCAAACTGCATTTATTGGTTCAATATTATGCATGGTATTTAAGGATAATAAAATTATCTTTCCAACGGTATACTCTTTTAACAGATCCAATCATATTTAATGAAGCTATATGCGATCAAAGTATAAAAAAAAGTGATTTTTCGGCATTTTTTGAAAATCACTAAATTTCAATTGCTCCATTTAAAAAAAATTATCAAGAAAAAATTATTTTTAAGATTTAAAATGAAATATTATTCTTTTGTGAATATTTTGAGTATAATTTTGTGCTATTCGGACCAAAAATGTAAAAGTTATTCAAAAATGTATGCGGAAAGGTATTTTTACCATTTTTGCAATTCTTGATTTTGGTCGAACGAAAATTTTTTAACTTTACAGTTAATATGATTGGTGTACATTAATTTAAAAAAAGAAAAAATAAACAAATAAAATGTATGCATATATGTATATTTTGTTGGATATTGCGATCAAGCACATACAACAAGAATTTATACTTTATAATTAACTTCTTAAATATTTTTGTTGTATTACAATCGGACTTGTTTTACAAGTCAGAATTTTTCTCATCATTAATCTGTGAAAGTTAAACTATTCAGTAAAATTCACTTTTATCTTGTATACGCGTTTGCGAAATATTTTCAAAATGTGTAAAAACGCGTTGGAAAAGTTTTGTTTTGCTTGTGACAAGTATATATTTAAGAAAAGTGGTCAAAAATTAATAACCGAAACAGTTCTGACTGCTTATAAAAAACACTTTGAATTTCAAGCAAAACATGTAAATGAACTTTGGACTCCTAATTCCTTCTGTACTACATGCTACGTGGGATTAATTGAATTTAGCTTAGGTAAGAAGAAGTATTTATCGTTCGGGAAGCCAGTTGATTGGAGAAATCCTATTGATCATGTGTCTGACTGCTACTTTTGCCTTACAAAAGTTCAAGGTGGAAAGAACAGGAAAGCTATTTACCCTAACGTAAGATCAGTGACAAAGACAAAGGCTCATTCATTTCAATTTCCAAAACGAGAGCCTCCAAAAAAGAACAAACAAAAAAACCAAGAGCAATCTGACTCGGATTTTGTTCTCAGTAGCGATTCAGAGGACAACACACAAGTACACAGATGGACAGAATAACAGAAAGATAGGGCTATATTTATTTAAGGAACGACACTGATCAAGAATACTTGCACTTTTCTGTACTAGCCATGCCCTTTTTTGGGCGTAAAAAACATATTTTCAATTTTAATTTACCTTTTATTTACCCAAAAAAATAATCTTTCGACCAAAATCAAGAATTACTAAAAATTGTAAAAATACCTTTCCGCATACATTTTTGAATAACTTTTACATTTTTGGTCCGAATAGCACCAGATTATACTCAAAATATTCACAAAAGAATAATATTTCATTTTAAATCTTAAAAATAATTTTTTCAGTTCAACTTTTTTTAAACGGAGCAATTGAAATTTAGTGATTTTCAAAAAATGCCGAAAAATCACTTTTTTTATACTTTGATCGCATATAGCTTCATTAAATATGATTGGATCTGTTAAAAAAGTATACCATTGGAAAGATAATTTTATTATCATTAAATACCATGCATAATATTGGTCCACTAAACATAGTTTGGTGGAGATATGGGCTGAAAACCAAAAACGGGCCAGAAAACGGGTTTTTTTGGGATATCTCGAAAACTATTCTTAAGAAAAAAAAATGGTTTACAATTTTGGAATCTGCGCTCCAAAATACGTTAAAAAAATGTGTCAGAAACCAGGTCTCGAGAAAAGGTCAAATTTTGTAAACTAGTGTAATTGAATTAATTTTATTTTATATATATAGTTAAACTTATAATATTACAATAAACAAATTAACAATACAGAATAACCCTTTTTATTTTAAAGGATCAATTAGAATCAATTAAAGATCGTCTTAGCAATAGTTTCAAGACTCTTCAGCGATTCTTTTTGGCGCATCGTAGATGACTCATTTGGGCGATTATTTCATGAATTGATGTAGTAATAAAAGCGCCTTGCACGATTATTTTCTGCTTATCGTACACGACCCATTTAGGCGACTGTTTCAAGGCTCGTTTGAAATAGGAATAAAAGCGTCTTACACGATTCTTTTCTGAGCATCGTAGATGACTCAAATGGAAGAGTCGCAAATGGAAGTTCAGTTGTACTGAACTGCCGCGATCGAAATAAGGCATCGTTGACGATTTGTTTAATCGCCTGGTCCGATCGCGGAAGAGTCGTCTACGATTGAAAATGCTAGCTGGGGATAGTGTTAGTGATATATATTGAAGTAGTAAAAATCGTTATAATGATATTAGTGATTGCTCAATTTACAGAAACCCTGCCAGCATTTATTATCGTTGGCGACCCCAAAGAGTGACTTGCAGGCGTTAAGATCTAACGCTGGCGTTACTGTTTTTTCATCTTAAAAGTTACTTCTGTCGGGAGAAACTGTTCCCCGCCAGCGTCACTTTGATGACGTCTCGTAATAGACACTTCAAAAAGTCTCTATTTGGTGACTTTGACGAAGACTCAAAAGCGATCCTCTCGGAAGTGTCGCAAAAGTGACGCCAAGAAGTGAAAAACGATGTCCCAAGCCCAAGCCTAAAAGTATGCTTCAGAATATTTTCTCATTCAGATTTTTTATTATTTGTTAATAATTTTTTACAAAATTAAATATTTAACTGTAGAAATTCAAATTAAAATAAAAATGTAAACAAAATTAAGATGTTTAAGAAATATTCATACTTCTTATGTCTAAAATCATTTGTTTTTGTCGTGTTATTTAAAGATCATGATCATCTGCATTCGTCGGTTTATTCTTACGGGCAACTCTGTCTCTGGCATGCAAGAAGTGTTGCTGGCAAATTTTGTTGATATATATGTCTGTTGCATTTTGGTGTTTCACGAAGCACGTATCTGAAATGGATGTCGGGAATATTGAGAGAGGTTAATGTAAAGTTACGTATTTTAAACAATACCTTTTATTATCGCAAAAACCGTAAATTGCTGTATGCTTGGTTTGTGTGTTGTTCCTCGCCATGTTATATTTACTGCTAACTCATCCGTGATGATGGCCTTAATTGCTGTTCGCAAAAAAGTCGGTATGTCGTTAGCACCAACTCTAGACACAACATGTTTCTGAAACGATTTATTTTAAAAAGTTAGGAATCTGAAGGATGTGCAATTAAAAATAACTTATACCTACCAATTCTGTTCGCATTTCGTCATCCAAAAGCAATCTTTTATCAAATTCTTGAAATTGGTCGAGTGAACTAAATGGCATAGCTGGCAAGGAAGAAATTTTTCTTTCAGACAGCTGGTCTGATTTTAAGTGCCTAACCTCATTTCGTAGAGATATAATCTCTTCCGTCAATTTTGTAACAACTTTTTTAGTATTTTCTTCCTGCCGGTCGATTTTGTTTTGCAAGGATCGCAACTCTTTAAATATGTCGAGCATTGTGCATTCAGTTGGCTCTGAAAATATATAGGAAACAAATTAAAAATCCAAATCAATAAATTATATTAAATTTTACCTTGTACTACATTTTCCAATGGAATGTATTGTATTTGCTCACCGTCACCAACTGCATACGTTCCAAAAAAATTATCTGAAAAAAATCAACGTTTAGATAAAATCAGATTTTTAAAATTTTAATTGGAAAAATTTCAAAATCTTACCACTACGGCTGGCCATTATTATATAAATGGGAAAAACACTACAGCCTTCTCTTGATTTAAAGCTATTATTTTATTTGCAATTTCTCGTAATTCGAAAGTAACTCTTTCGTCCTCGATGATCTCGTCAACTTTAAATATTTTTAAGTTACTTGAACCAAATGGTTTAAATGGTAAAAAGTGGTTTGAGGTTTTTAATTGTTTTCCCCTCAAAGTGAGGCAAATTATTTTGCATCATTATTTTATTTATTTTAACGACATTATCACCCACTAAGCAGAAATTGTTTGGTTTATTGACAGCAAATAGAAAAGTTGGTGTTTTAACATAATCGTAGCAGCCGTTGCTAGTTTTCTTGTGACTAAAATATATACCTGACTTTATGATATTTCGTTTTAAAATGAAACTGTTTTCAACTTGTCTGTTATATAATTGTGCAGACGCACTGTTACATTTTTTAACTAGTTTGTTTAGTTTTTGAAGGTGGTTTTCAAATTTGAAAGCACTAACACTTTCTAAACTCCCGAAAGCTGTAGCGTCTACACCAATGTGCAACAGGTAATGAAAATTGCAAGTTATAAAAGATAAATCATATAACGAAGCCATATCTTTAACAAAACTGTGCAGCAGGTGTTCAGCGACAATTCTTTTCTTCGAGACAAATTCTAATGGCTATCGAAAGTTTTAAGAAATGCACAAATCTATCTTGAGATAGGACTTCCTCTAGAAGGACGGGACCGTAATACAAAAGAAACGAACGGAACTCTGTAGCTTTCCATCGGTCGAGCTCGTCTAGTGAACGTGGTTTCCTTGAAAATTCATAAGGAATACAACTTTTAAGCGCGATTAACTTATTTGACAGACAAGTTATTTTCCAGGATTGAAGACAAAAATTTTCTCCTTTTATCCGAACCCAACTTTTCAAAAGAGTCCTTACCACCCCAAGGCAAACAATGTGCATGTAATCCAATCCAAACTGATGCACCATATCTATTGGCAGCTGTTCAATTACAGTGGGATCTTTTTGTTTATGATGTTCAAGTTGAGAACGATTTCGAAAGGAGTTATCGTCCCGTAGAGGGAAACGTTCAACATACGGAAAAACAAGGCGATTTTTGAACATTTCTCCTTTTTGTAGACAACGCGTACAAGAGAAATATCCGGTATGACCCTTGATTCCTAGCACAAACGATCGTGCTGGTGCGTCCATCGTGAAACACCTTAATTTTAAAGTAAACAATTTATCTTTAAATCGTAGTCCAGTTTGAATTAGATTATGCAGTTCAGTAACAAATTGTGCTAAATATTGATCTGCATTCTTCGGTTTTGAATAACCTTCGAAGACCCCAATTAAAAACACTTCACTATAATTGGGAACACTGCACAAAATTGGCCAGACCTGTTTATTTGAGCTTTTGGCTAGTGGTAAACCATCAATATTAAAATCCAGCTCAATAATTTCAGAATTATACTCGTTTACAATTAAGAAGTCTGTTAAAGCATCTTCTATACCGTAATGAGCATATGTACCATCACCCATGGGCCTAGAAACGATATCCTTTGGGGTTTTTTTGAGTGTCCGACTGTCTTTGGGAACACACACATTATTTTCCCTTAATATTCCCAATAGCTCGTTGAAGGCACTGTTGTTAATATTATTTGTTATGGCCCACTGGCATAGCCTTTCTTTTGAAGTCATGACGTCACAATCAATGTTATTGGGAATTATTTCGCGGAAATCAATAAAAGAATTACTTAAACTATCACTTGAACTATCACTTTCATTATCTATGGCTAGTCCACTGTTTAAAACGCCGTCCCCATTAATTGTCCTAAAATAAGAATTTTCAGAGCCAATTCTTTTTTTTTCCTTTTCTGCATGGCTGCCGCTGCACGAATTATCATAAATATTTGATATAAATCTCGCCGCCTCCCGTTTGCTTTTTACTCTATTTGCTTTAAACATTTCTGCTTAGTTTCTTAATGCACTAAAATTTATTTATAATTAAACAATTATTAAAAACATTAATTTTTACTAATCACTGTTCACTCACTTCTTTGTCGCAATTTGGTTTGACACTTCTTCGAATTAAAAACAAAACGAAAAATGCAAACCGTTAGGAATCAAAAAAATTATCTCCTGAGTGCCTGTTGAGAAGATAAACATGCGATAATAACAAAAAACTATCTCCTGAGTGCATGATGAGAAGATAAACATGCGATAAGTCGTGTATTTTGTTTTTGTAAAACGAAAACTATCGTCGCATTATCTTCCAAGATGTACATTAGGCGTCACTTTTTGGCGATTGGCGATGAATGGCACTTCAAAATGTTTGCAGGGAAATGGACTTAGCCTTAATTCTTAAACATTATCTTAAATACATAAATTTTTGGAATTGGTTTAACCAGAAAAAAAAAATTTTGCAAGAAAACTACTAAGAAAATGGAAACTACTAAGAAAAACCTAAGCATATGAAACTTTAAATTAAAATGACTAGAGGCAGGGCTTTAATGTAGTATTTTACAAAAACTGATTTTTCGTTTTCATTTATACAAAAACAAATAGTTAAAAGTTACAAATTACAAAGTTGGTTTATAAGAACATTATCAGAAATACTACATCGTATTAAAAATTTGGATGCTATCTCACAGATTCTCAGAAATTAATTTAACATTTGATTCCAAAATGTATTTTTTTGTAGAATAATCCCAAGAAACTTTTAACATCATCCTTTTGTAATTTTAACATCATAAAACAAAAAAACATCATAACATAAACATAAAACATAAAACATCAAGTAACAAAAATATCAGTGTTCATACCCTGAATATTTAGCGAATATTTTTTTATTCGTTCGAGCTTACGCTGCAGCCACACGTGATAGTACTGGCATGCTAATAAAGAATATGTATTTACTTCGAAAATATTCCGAAATAATCAACAAATTACGCTGCGGCCACACGTGATAGTAAATGTTCATTTGCAAAATGTCGTCAAAGCCAACCACTTTATTATTCCGTTTGTTTTTACTGAGTGATGCTTTATAAGCCACCACAGCACCAAACTTAAATGGGATAAAAATGGAGAACTAATTATGTTGTAAAATGTGTTTATCAATCTTTTCCAAAATGAAATGCAACTTATTCATATAATATTTTATGTGTGAAATAAGGGAAATTAAAATAATTGCATATATTTTACTACAAGACATGAAAGAAAAGTGCATATATAAAGTTCGAATATTTTAGGGAGAAAATACAACACTGTTTCCTTACTTCAATTTCGCACTGGCTGTGGTTGTCAAAATTCACTGGCTCAGTAAAAGTTGTTGCCAGTGGACTTCCAGTGATGTCAAGGCGTGAGTGTATTCGTGAAAAGTGAGAGTGTATTGAGTTTTTCGAACTGTTACTGTCTTCGAACTGGCACGTGTGACTAGGGGGTTAGAACGAAAAGAATGTTTTTTGTATTGAGACCCAAAGAAGGGTGGTTGATAGGGGGTAGTTGTGTTCGGAAGAAATGTTGAGGAGCAAAAAATAATAGGACCAACTCATATATTTGACCCATCTAGGAGTCCACCTACGGCCGATATAAACTATTTTCGACAGTTTTAGTGTTTTTTGTATCGAAGGTAGCGAATAAAGCATCAAAAAAATACAAGCATCAAACACAAATACGCATTAAGAATAACATAAACCTTAGTGCGGTGGAAAGCCAACCATCATACCTGATTCTTATTCAGGTCACTACAGCAGATTCCTGAGTGTTTGTGTAGTTTATTAAGTACTCAGACAAATAACTGAAACAACGCGTAAATCGCAAGCTCACCTCAGTGCAAAAGTGTATGAAAAGAGAACATAGAACAAATAAAAAGTTATTCTCTTGCGCTACGCGACCTGTTGCTACACGATCTGTTGTTTACATTTATTCGCTTGCAGCTTTGCTTGCATTGACTGCTACAGCAGAGAATCAGGGTATTATTCACTTGATGAATATATTCATGCAGGGATCTATTGCATACGCATTTTAAAAATAAATGAATACACATTTTAGAGCTTAGGTATTCGACTGTTGGCAGCGTTAGTTATTAGAATTGAGTTATAAACCGGACGCGAGCTCGCATACAGTTTTAATAAAAATTTTTGTTTGTGCTAATGACAATGGATCGAAATAGTAATAGAAATAAAAATAAAAGAAACACTGGTAGCAATCGAAAAACTCGTCCCTTGAAACGCCAGTTTCGTGGTAACCAACACGAAGGAGATGAGGACACGCACTATTGAGATTGCCAATTATATTGCAATTGTCATATTTACGATTTAGCCATGTATCGGAACGAAGAACGTTTGAAAAGGTCCGAAGCCAGAGCTCTGGCCGCATTAAAAGATGGTAGAACTGCCCGAAGAGCACAAAGAGCCGCTGAATCCTCATTTTTTGAAGAAGAGGAAGGAGTTCTTTATGGGGCTGGCATTGGAGATTGATATTTGTAAGTATTTCACAAAAAAAATGTCACTTCGAACTTCGAAGTCACTTTTCTCCGGTTCTACTGAACCGATTTTGATGAAACAAAGTGCAATCGACTCAGAATTGTCACCATTCTGGTCCCTTCCATTCGGGACCTTCTGAGGTAGCCGGGTGTGCTTGGTGTAGTAGCAAGAACTTTACGTAGCCTGGATGCCTCTGAAATATCTTCAATTCCTTCACATAATTATTTCCAAGAGGATCTTTTAGCTTTTCTTGTTTCGGTTTTGAATATTTTAAGAGTTACCTTGTTGGCAGCCCAATCATGGTCGGCTCGCGAGCATTTTGCTGCGTTGAAGAGCTTCCTGCAATTAGTTCTTAGCCATTTAGTTCAGAAGACCACCATCTTGGTTTTAGCTTCCTCTTGAGTGCCTTCTTTGGGCACGAGGATGCCAGTGAGGGATTCATTGTTTTGGTTAATACATCGATTAGATTTTCTTAATCCATTGCCGATTTTGGTTTGTCAATTGGACCTGAGGGCAAAGATTTTTCCAAGGCCCTTCTGTAGAATCCGCAGTCCGATTTCCTAATGTTGATAGGGGAGATTGCTTTAGGAGACGTGTTAAGAAAGGTATACTCAATATAGCGGTGGTCGGAATAAGAATGCTCGTCAGACACCTTCCACTCACCAATTTTGTCGAAGATGAAGTCTGAGGCTAAAGTTATATCTAAGACTTCACTTCCGTTTTTGATAACAAAGGGTGGGTCTTCACCCCTATTACATATATAAAGGTTTTTACCAATCAAATGCTCAAAAATGAACTCACCCCTTTCGTTCGTGTTTGTGCTTCCCCACACGTAGTTGTGCGCATTGGCTTCGGCCGAGACAATGACCCCTCGACATATACCGCCAGCGTCATCCACTATTTCCCTAAAGTTCTCTGGAGGCGGACTTTCATCGTGCAAGAAGTAGGCTGCAGCCAGCCATAGGTGTTTTTGTCAAGTTCTAGACTATCTGCAACCAAATCTCTATCGCAGTATCTAGAAAGTAGAAATAAATTAATATTGTTTTGGCTAAGATACATGTTATAGGCATACTTACGTTGTTAGCTACTAACATCGTGTACCCCTTCGTCCTCAAGCCGCAGATCCTGCCACCACATACCTAGGGTTCCTGGATGACAACTACATCGAATCCACCTTAAGATGGATTATTAGGTACGCCGAGGCGAGTTTTGAGTGGTGAAGATTAATCTGGAGCACCTTCATTTGCTCCAGATTTCCACGACCGTTGTGTTGGCCTCTTCCTTCTCGGATAGCTCCTCTGAGAGAAGTACATCCTCACAGTAGAGGCCAGACACCCCGATGTGGTAAACCGAGTCCACTGACATTGTCTCTTCCAGATCACCATCCTCTGCTTTCGCCTGGCTTGGCGGAGCTTCGGTTGAAGAACCCAGTATGGACTTCCTGTCTCTGTCGTACACCTTCAGGAGGACCTTGGAGATAGCAAACCAGAGGACTCCCTTCTTCTCCTCCAACGGCATGTTGTCACGGCACCCTGAACAACGTAATTCGGCTCTCATTCGTAATTCGAGGCTGAATTATGTTCCGAATTAAGTAATTTGCCATACAAAATTTGACAAGCGAATTACCTTATTTGAAGATAATTCAGTTTGAATTAACATCAGTATTACGTAGAAATCGGTTTCATCTCTAATTTTTATCGAAAGTTAATCGAAAAACACAAGAAGAAATAAAAACAAGACAAAACAAATAGTCAAATTCTCAAAGTCAGCAGATAAAGTGAGTATAATTGCTTAAAAAAATAAATAATATAATAACAAATATATATTTTGCACATTTTTTCCCCATTTTCGTTCTCCACAAAAATTCAAATAAAATACACAAAGAACAGCTGTCAAATCGAATTACGATTGCTTCGTGAGAACAGGGTAATTCACATTCGTAATTCATAGGCCGAATTACTTAAATTCAGACTGCCGTGAGAACATGCTATTCAACGACTCGGCGTTAAGCAGCAGTAGTACCTGACTTGAGAGTCTCGCAGGCTCCTCCAGCTTTCCGATAGCCCACCTTTCTGTGGGCATGTCTGGATTACATGTCCGGAACATGCGAAGAATTGCTTCCGGATCATTGGGACTGCTGGGTATCCAGACCATAGCTCTGGGATGATGCGGTATTTCGCTTCTTTCCCCTTCCTTCCCGCTCAAAAAACTGAAATTTTAGATAAAAATTTAAACTCTGTCTCAACAATTTCCGCTGGTATAAATGTAAAACTTAAACAAAAAGCTTGCACTTATTCTGGAGCTAGTAATGAAAAATTCCACATTGCATGAACGACTTCCGTCACACTTAAAACAAGGACATAAGTAAATGCTTGCTTGCATTTCCCACTGCACATCTTTTAACAGCACTAATACAAGCTAATACAAAGCACTAGCACAAAATTAAGAACATACGTAGCTTAAGTAAATATGTATGTATGAATTAAGTTTAAATATTGGAATAATTTGTAAAGTTAGCCGATTGACAACCATTAATCGAATAAAACTTAGAAACCGAAAATTAAAAATACGAGTTTTTATTTTTGTGGATACCAATTCAATTTAGTTTGAAATAAATTAAAGAGGTATAAAATTATATCCTTTGTTCAGAATCTGAGACAGATTCCTATTTCTTAGCCCCAGGCCAAACCTCGCCGACTTTGCTGATGGCTGCTTTATAAAAATTAACCGACCTGTCGTCATCGCAAGCTATGAGTTTGATGTGACCGAAATTGTACCAACCGTCATCGTTACAGTGGGGGTTTGGACCAGGGTGCTCCTCCAGGACCTGGAAGAAGGCATCGGCTAATGCGGCTTCCACCCACTTCCATTTGTCCCGGGGGAGTGCCCCGACCGTCCTCCCAGTGTCAATGACGGCCAGCACCGTTCCTTCCCTCTTGACCACTTCGCTGAATGACCTAGCTTCAGTGAAACGACTGTGCGTTTTTGGCCTTTTTGCAGCAGGTGTCTCCTCCGAAGATCTTTGTCTTTTGTTGGCAAGTTCACCCTTATAGGGGCACTCTTCAGGGGAATTCCCGCTTCCTTGTTCTGGCTCTTTCGCAGTTTTGCTTTGGCACACCTTTCATACCAGGCCAGTTTGGACGGACGGTAACACTTGGTCTTGCTGAGCGCGTCTGAAGGCCGATCAACAACCATATCAGGTCCGGGTTTTTTATCCCGGCCTTAGCACCTGACGTTCCACGCCCATAATTTAATCTAGTCGTGGCTTTTATCGAAGTGCTCGGGCCAAGGTCCTACCCCAGTGCCTTAGCAGCTGTTTTTATGACCATCTCTGCAGTCCTTGCTATTGGTGTGGCTTCAGGCGGGATTGACCCACCCACCGAAATAGTGCTGCAGCTAACAGCATTGGCTTGTGCCGCCAATCGAGCGGCAACGAGAGTAGAACTCCCTTCCGGTTGTTTATGAGTACCGTACTCGATGTTTATTTTGGTTTTTGTAATTTTTGTTTAATTTTTTTGTCTTCCATATAAATCCCACGAGTATGGGACAATGGAAGGTCCACCCCCACAGAGGTCCCTGTGTGCGGGTAGGGCTAATTAGTAACGGAGGGCGACTGGTATCCGAAACGCTCCGTGAGCGACTGGACTATTCTTGATGGGGCTCCAGCCTAGTAAATCTTCGGCACGGATCGCATGGCACCTTGATTCAGCCCATACCTCAAACCGATGGGAAGGACACGCACCAACAGCACTAGAATTATTAAGAGTCAGAGCACAATGGCTGCATCCTCCCCTTAGCTAACCGCCGTCCCGGATTGAGACACTGTAGCAGTTATTTCCAGCCGGCACCCACTCGGAGAGAATTTTTGCTAGTCACGTCTTCAATTTACTTTTAATCACTTTTTCAAACACTTTACTAAGACAATTTAACAAACTAATTGGTTTATAACTACTAACATCATTTAAGGGCTTTCCTGGCTTTGCAAGTGCAACTATTTTAGCTTTTTTCCACGAATTTGGGAAGTACTGCAGCTTAAGAGAAGATGTTATTATAAAAGTGAAAAACCGAACAGCAATCAATGGCAGTTTTTTTGTTAAAATCTTTTTTATATTATCGAGACCGGAAGACAATTTATTTTTGCATTCATTAATTAAATAAAGAATATATTTTTCATCAACATAATCGGAAGTTTGGCAGCTAATTGAAAGCCATTTGAAGCGATCAACAACTGTTTTTATTACGACATCATTGTTTTGAGAACCCAAATTCAAGGACACTTCGTGAATCTTAATGAATTCAATTTCCAATACATCTGACTTATCTTTGTAAAGGACTACAAGGTATTTTTTATGCCTTAGACAAGGAACTCTTGTGTGTTTTTTATTTTAAGAGCTTGCAAATATTCCAAAAAGGCTTATCACTCTTATCTAGGCTAGACATTTTTTGGTGCACTCCCGATTACGATGATGAAAAATTTCGGAACGAATCTGTAATGAAAGTCGACTCATAAACGCATAGTCGAAATTTTGTCTGTCATGGAACCTTTGACGCCTATAAAAATTTGAAGTTTTGATGAGATCTAAAATATATTTAGGTAATTTAATGAAATTTGTAGCCCTAGGCGTTTTTGTAATAGAAACTCTTTGAGCCTCTAGTAACATTTCCTCAAAGAATACCAATTTTCATCAATTTGGTCAGTAGAAGAAATCTGAGTTAAGTCAGTCGATACATTTGCATAAATATTTTTGAGAAATCTTCGAAAATGTTTCCAGTTTGACTTTCCATAATTAAATTCAAGATTTTCATGCTTCACTGAATTTATTGAGAAATTAAAATTGATTGGAAAATGATCCGAATTAAGTTCCTGAGCCGCAAATGCTTGTGAAATAAGATATGGAACATTTTTTAAAATTATATCTATGTTTGAGGGAGATGAATTCCTTGAAGGCGAAAAATTAGATGGTTCATCTGTGTGGCAAAAAGAGATTGGGAAATGGTGGTGAACTCATTTAAAATATTTCCCTAAGTGTTAGCACGGGAACAGCATCAATTAGGTTGCTTGCTGTTGAAATCTCCACAAAATACATAAGAACCATTTGTATTAAATAGTTTTCTTAAATCAGGCTTATATTTTCGCTTTAGATTTTCCGAGGCAGAACCACCAGGAAAGTAAACACTATAAAATTTAATTGAAGATGAATCAGTTGAAATAATCTCAACGCCAACGTTTTCGATTATATCAGTATTTATTTAGGGAATTTCGTTAAATTTAATGGTTTTCTTTACTAATATGGCAACTCCGCCTGCAGAGTGTTCCCTATCATAACGCAGAAAGTTATAATTACTATGAATTAATTAATGTGTATGTTTGAGCCAAGTCTCAGAAAGTACTTAAATGCTAATTGAGCAATCACGTTAAATTGATCTTGATTAGTTTTACATTTACAAACAACTAAAACAATATCAAATGTTAATTTTTGTTATCTCTTCATGAGAGAAAAGATCATCACTGTTCGAAGTAGAAGCAACAATTGGAGATCGCCACTGTTGGCTTGTGGGTATAGCTGGAGTGACCGGTGAAGAAGGGAGGGCTGGAAAGTGCGTAGATGAGCTCTCTGGATGTACTTGCGATTGATGATGGACGATAAAGAAGATTTTGGTGTACGAAAAGATATTTTTATTCGCGCATCTGATCAAATCATAGAATTTGATGCAAACTTTAATGAAACTGCTCTAACTGAGCATACAAAATTTTCCCTAGAAATTTTTAAAGAGGAACTATTAACGTCGTGGATCTGTACTAAGCAGGCATATCAGGATTGCCTAACTTATATTGAATCTGATCAAGATACCGAAGTAAATGCCAATGATTTAGCGGTAGTCAAAGCAAAATATTCCACGACCTTGAAGGCTTTAGTTTTTTGCTCATCTCGCATTAATGAATCATTGCAAGCATTTTTTGACGAGCAACGTCAGGTTCCAGCTCCTCTTTCAACTCCACACGTATGTAATTCAGCTCCTTCCAATAGTTTTCATGTACCTCCGTGTGACACTGAGGTAATTCATGGTGACTATCTTTCTTGGCCAACTTTTCGCGATTTATTTACAGCAATTTATATAAATAACCCAAAATTAAGTAATGTCGAAAAACTATATCACCTACTTAAAAAGACAAGTGGTGACGCGCGCGAGATCGTTCGAAAATTTCCTCTTACTAATGAAGGATTTGAAGTAGCATGGCTAAATATTAAGGATGCCTTTGAAAATAAAAGGAACTTAGTTAACAGCCAATTAAAACTTCTATTTAACTTACCTTTTGTTAAAGTAGAAAGTAGTGGTGCTTTAAAGGAGTTGCAAAGAGGGATAAACAACTGTTTATCTACTCTGCAACTTTTTGGGATTAACAGTTTACATTGGGACCCTTTACTTATTTTTTTCTGTTCCCAAAAACTACCAGAATCCACGCTTCATTTATGGGAACAAAGTCTTACAAATAAGTGCGAACTTCCTAAATGGAACAGCATGGACTCATTCTTAACTGAATGCTAGAATCTATTGGGGATATTAAAGGGAATGCACATTATAACAAATCGCCGCATGCTCATATAAGGTCTACTTCAAAAAAGTTGAATACATATCATATTAATGTTTCAACATCATCGTTTTGTGTTCTTTGTCCACAACAACAACATTCGCTTCGTTTGTGTAACAAATTTTTAAATCTTCCAGTAATTGAAAGGATAACGACTGCAAAAAGGTTTAAGTGCTATTTGAATTGTTTAACAAAAAACCATTTTGTACAAGAATGCAGGAGCACCAGAAACTGCTCTACATGCAATAGTCGTCATCATTCACTATTACATAGAGATGCGGCCAGCTCTCCAGCTGCGCCAGTAATCAATCCATCCACTCCAAGTTCTTCGCAAGTTTATCATTTGAATTTACAGTCCACTCCGTTGATAACAAAGTCTACTAGTTTGCAAACGTGTTTTGCAACAGGTAGTCATAACATACTTCTTGGAACGGCTAACGTTGTGTGCCACTTGGGTGCCACATACACAGCACGCGCTCTCATTGATCCAGCTGCTCAAGCGTCGTTCATTTCGGAACGGCTTCCAAAGCTTTTGAAGTTGCCTGTTCGATTTGCTTCCGCCAAAATATCAGGAATAAATCAACAGATATCCGCGAATCCTTCGCAACTTTGCTCCTTTACACTAGTATCTCCACTTGATCCTAACATTAATATTGAGGCTACAGCACTGGTGCTTACTCATATTACAGGTAGCTTACCATCGTTCTCGATTGATGGTTCACTTGCACATCATTAGCCCAATGTTCCATTGGCTGATGTCAGTTTTTTGAAAAGCGGCCCTATCGATATCCTGATAGGTGGTGATTTATATCCGTTAGTCATGCTTGATGGCGTTAAACGCGATCTTCTCGGTGCACTTATAGCACAAGAGACCGTGTTCGGGTGGATCTTCACTGGATCGGTGACCACTGCACACGCGTCTTGTTTTACAACAACAGTTTCGTTTTCCGACGAAAAATCCTTAGATACCCAATTACAACGTTTTTGGGAGCTCGAGGAAGTTTCTCAAAAAATATATGTCAGTCAAGCTGATAAAAATTGTGAAGATATATACAACAAAACCACTTAACGGAGTGACAATGGCAGATATATAGTATCGCTGCCCTTTAAAGAACCCTTTCCATCAGAAATCAAGCTAGAAATCAAATATTGCTAGTTCGCAACGAGCAATCATTTATGAAAAAGCCTGATTGCAAAATTGCTTACGATAATGTGTTGAAGGAATATTCTGATCTGGGTCATACGGAAAAAGTCTCGACTCCTCAGTTCGAACATTTCCCATTACATTATTACCTCCCTCATCACCTCATTACCCTGTAATGTCTAAACGACATATTACATGTCGGTCCTGTACTACAAGCAGACTTAACATTTTTAATCCTTCGATGGAGGTTATTTAGATTTGTTTTCAACAGCGATATAGAGAAAATGTATCGACAAATCTTAGTTAATCCATCCCATACCCTTTTCCAAAGAATCATTTTCCGGGATTCTCCTAACAGTGAATTGTGCGATTATCAGCTAAAAACTGTAACCTTTGGTGCCAACTGCGCTCCTTACCTCGCAATTCCCACACTTTTACAACTTGCCCATGATAGCCGCGATTCGCATCCCTTAGCTGCACAGATTCTAAAAAACTGCATGTATGTGGATGACGTACTAGCTGGTTTCCATGACGTTAGTTCTGCTTTAAATGCTCGTAATGAGCTTATTGCTGCTCTCAGCTCAGCAGGATTTTCGCTCCGAAAATGGACAGCGAACGATAAACAAATTCTTTGCGGCTTACATAAAGAGCACTTGTTGGATAAGGAATTTTTGGATTTTGAAGATTCCAGCCATGCAAAAGCACTGGGCATAAGATGGAGTGCTTGCAATGATCACTTTTATTTCATAACAGATGATATTATTAAAAAGGAATTTTTCACAAAGCGGGAAGTTTTGTCCATTACTGCTAAACTTTTTGACCCTGCTGGCTGGCTTGCACCTATAATTATTGTTGCAAAAATTGTTATGCAACAAGTTTGGAAAGATAAGACCCAGTGGGATGAACACTTATCGGCTAAAACACTTCTTAAATGGAAACAATTTATTGAAAATTATCCCTTGATAAATCTGATAAAAATCCCTAGATGGGTGCATTTTACAAAAAACGACTTGGTTCAAATTCATGCCTTTTCCGACGCCTCGGGAAAAGCATACGCGGGGGTGATTTATATTCGTGTAGAAAATAGTTCAAATATATATTCAAATCTTTTAATGGCCAAAACTAAAGTTTCTCCTGTAAAAACAGTTTCTATTCCTCGATTAGAACTTTGCGGTGCTGTTCTTCTTTCTGAGATGTTGGATTCTCTTTTATTAGAACTTAATTTACAAGTGCATGAAATTTTCTGTTGGACAGACTTAACAATTGTCCTATCTTGGTTACAAAAATCACCATGCTCTTGGACTACGTTTCTAGTGAATCGCGTTCCAAAAATCCAAGAGAAAATTGGAAGTGAAAATTGGCATCATGTTGAAAGTCATGACAATCCTGCAGATTTAGGTAGTAGGTGCTTATCCACAAGAGTTAAGTGAAAGTCAATTGTGGTGGCATGGACCAGCATGGCTTCAACATGACAAATCATTGTGGCCTCGTTCTAATGTTGATATTCCTAATGTTGTTTTGGAAGCCAGAAAAACTTTGTCGCATGTTTCATTTATAACAAACTATGAAGATGTTTTACCTCGTGCGTTTCGTGTACTTTCGTACATTTTTCGATTTTATCATAAAACTCGTAAAATTATCAAAAATCCTGATCAGATTTACGAGTCTCTTTCAATGTCTGGGAATGTAATTTCGAATATTCGAGTTCTTCTCATACGCTTATGTCAGAGAGAACACTATGCAGAAGAATACTAACGTCTCTCTGCAAAGGAACCACTAATTCGAAGAGCTGTATTTTGACTTTGAATCCTTATTTAGATAATCATGACCTTATAAGAGTCAATGGACGATTGAGAAATTCGGATGATTTATCCTTTAATGAAAGGTACCCAATACTGCTCCCCTATAACTCTCGATTTACTGAGATGCTTATTTTATCCATAAGATAACTTTGCACGGTGGCAATCAGTTAATGTTGCGATTACTTAGGCAACAGTACTGGATTGTCAAAGCAAAAAACTTAGTTAAGACCACTATTTATAAATGGAAAACTTGCATAATACATAAAAAGATACAACAAAAACAAATTATGGCAGTACTTCCCGTTGAACGAACTGTACTGTCTAGGCCATTTGAAGTATCTGGTGTAGACTTCGACGGTCCATTTGACGTAAAAAATTATACCCGTCGTGCATGCTTGATCGCAAAAGGCTATGTGTGTGTCTTTGTGTGCTTTTCAACAAAGGCAATACATCTAGAGGCAACTAGTGGCCTTTCAACAAAAACCTTTCTCGCTGCATTTGATCGATTTGTTTCAAGAAGAGGATGTCCTCGAAAAATGTTTTCGGATAATGGCACTTTAAAGCGGATTTTCAGAACTTTTTAAAGTCCTCACAAAACTGCGTTTGTTCTAGCTATGGTCATCAAAACTTATGGGTGGGCTATAAGAGGCAGGAGTAAAAAGTTTTAAATCACATTTTCGAAAGGTTGTCGCCAATAATAGATTTATATTTGAAGAACTGTCAACGATGATATGCCGCATCGAAGCATGTCTTAATTCGCGACCACTTTACCCCCTTTCAAATAATCCTACTGAGTATGCAGCACTCACACCAGGACACTTTCTTATTGGTGCGCCAATTTTAGCACCAGCTAAACCTTGTATCACAGATAACCCTCTTTCGTTAATTAATCGCTGGCAAAAACTTAAAGCTTTTAGCCAGCAATTATCCCTTATTGATACAAATGGAAATATCCAGAAAAGGATATTGAAGTCAATGATTTAGTTGTTGTCAGGCAGGAAAACCTACCACCTACAGAATGGCGTCTAGGTAGGATAATTAAAGTTTATCCAGGAAGTGATAAACGCCTTCGAGTTGCTGACATTCAGACTCAAAGAGGAGTTCTGACACGTCCAATTGTCAAACTAGTTGTTCTTCCCAAATAGTTGACTTTAAATACATTTGTTTTCTTTTCTTGTCGTTTTTAGGTTTATTATGGAAGTTATTCAACAGTCAATAACACATCACGAAAGAAATTGCCAAAGCAAAAGTGCTTGTACCTACTGTTTGCGCAAACATCATAGTCTACTTCATTCTAGCGAACGCTTCTCATCTGAATTAGTTGCTGTTAATACAGCAAAGTGGGCGGCAATGTTTAAGCCAAAAGTTGTCATAAACCAAAAGCTTTATTTTAAAAAAGTTTTATATACACTGTAGTACTTAATGCACTTCAGCTTAATAAGTACCAACATTTTAAATTAATATTATATCTTTAGTACTAAGCTAAGTCTGTAATATACTCAACTTAATACTAACTTTGGTTACTTCCGCCTCTTCTTTGCGGAACCTGAACGAAGTAAGTTTGAATAAAGCCCAAGTCCCTTTCGACTTGCATATTAAATTTAACTTAACACTGCTTTTTTATTCTCGTCTACATCTCAAATTCCTGAGTCCAATTCAATTTTGGTTTCCCTGCTTTGCTACGCAAACACTAATTGTTGTGGTAGCCTGAGTGTTTGACCAAAAACCATTTCAGCAGTTGAAGCCTTAATATCTTCTTTTATCGTGGACCTGAGCCCTAGAAGACCTAGTGGTAACTCTGTGTACCAGTTTTAAGTCTTTAGTTTGAGGTGAAAACGTTCCACAATTCCATTAGCTTGTGGCTTGTGAGGTCCATTAGCTTGTGGGTGATAAACAGAATTGGTGGGTGATGTGTTTGCTTCCTAGATTTTTGAGAAAGTTTCTAAATGTTGTGGATGTGAATTGAGGTCCTCGATCGGAAGTACTTTCCAGAGCAACTCCAAAACGTGATACATATTTTTTTTTTTTAAGTGTGTCTGCAATAGTACTGGCGTTGGTATCTTTAAGTGGATACGCTTCGGGCGAACGTGTGTTTCGGTCAACTAAGGTAAGCAGATATCTGTAACCATTTGATATCGGTAATGGGTCTACTACCCATTAGAAGATAAAATTAATCAGTTGAAAGTACTGATTCTGAGAAATTCGCTCTCAAAGTCAAAACTTAGTACTTTCAACTGATTGATTTCATCTTCACACTAGCACAGCTCGGGAACGAGTAAGCCTATAATGTTGGTTGATATATTGTTAAAAAGGTGATTTTATTACCTTTCCAATGAGTTCTTTAAATACGTATTATGTGTGTTTGTTTTTCTGCTAGAAACAATAGCATGAATCAACATCGTGAAATACTTCTTAACCCCTTAGCTCCCAAAAAGGAGCAGCGCCGACTTAAATTTCAACATATTATTGATCGTAAGAAAATTACAAATCAAGCCTCATTTTTAGTTTTTGTTGTCATTTTCATGAAACCTATCGATCCTTTAGGAGCAGTGTGTACTGGAAAAGTTGTGTTTGATAGAATAAAACATTCTGGAAATAATTAAATAATTAATGTAACAAACAATACTAATTGGGAACTTAAATAAGCATAAAAGTGCGAAAAATACCACGCTGTCTTATGGCCTGGTAAGCTATGGTATCGTACGGAAATTTTTACAGAATAAAGAAGACTACTATTACTATCGATCGTCATCTCCATTTCTTTATGTTTTGTATGTATATTTTGAAATATTTAAAAAAATATTTTTGTTTTTTTTGTAAATTGGAAATTCACAATTTTTGCATCGGGAAACGATAGCTAGACGACATCTTACGACAAAACATGGCAAGAGTCTAAAAAAATATCATCTCTCTGCTCCTCAATGCAAAAATAAGATAGCCGATATCTTTTACTGAATCTAAGCTATGACTTTTTTAAAATATGTCTTTTCGTGGTGTGTTTTCCCACCCGTAGTGAAATGGGTTAAGGCATGTCAGAACTC
Source organism: Coremacera marginata (assembly GCA_914767935.1). Classification (NCBI taxonomy): domain Eukaryota; kingdom Metazoa; phylum Arthropoda; class Insecta; order Diptera; family Sciomyzidae; genus Coremacera; species Coremacera marginata. The sequence continues at coordinate 127,550,524 of OU612046.1, forward strand.
AAAAACATTTTGAAGATTTGTATTTCCGGTGTCTTAAAAAGTTTTGGGACCATTTTTTTTTCCAGTGTAGAAAAAATTTTTAAACTTTAAAAATTTTGATTAACCATGGATTTGTTCTCAGCAACCATAAATTAAACATAATGCATGTTTTCAATGATTTCTTTCTAAAAAAAAACTCATATGGAGAACTACATATTCCAAATATGTAAATCTGGTAAAATTGAGAAGAAAAAAGTCTAAATTTTTTTTACGGTTTTTAAAAATAATTTTATTTAAGCAACTGGTCGCAGCAAGCAAGGCAGAGTTACGACTTGTTCAATCAAGAATTTACAGAACAGTAAATTTATTAATACACCAAATATGAACTCGTATGAGTTTATATATATTAAAGTAAATGCCATCTGCGTATACATATGTATGTAATAAAAGAGAAGAGTAATCAAAGAGAAGGGTAAAACAAATTGTAACTAACTTGAAATAGAGCTTAGACTACGTACGAAAAGGTAAGAGCACATTAGCGTAAGCAAACATAAAAAGTAAAAAAAATTTACTTTATATTATAATGATGTGTTCGTAGCAAAAAGAGATTAAAAGAGTAGTAAGGCAAAAAATGTTAGTATAGAAAACTTTATTTATTGAACAATTGCTCTAACAACTTCGATTAGAAAGTCTAACTTATGGCCAAATGTAATAAAATTTTCTGCAGTAAAAGCTTTATTATTTTTTCAGTCCATAGCAAAAAAAAAATCGTAGAGATATCTCAATTCGTTCAGAAGTTATGATTTTTGCAACGAGAAATGCCAAATCTTGCCACTGTGCATCGGTGCTTTGCTTGTAGATCCAGTAGTCGTTGGACCTATTCCTCCTTATATTCTTTGTCGTTGATAAATTCGATGAACCGTTTTCGCAGCTCCTCAACGGTACCTGTGAAATCCGAAGGGTGGTTAAATTTTAAGGCCCGGTGTTGAATGTGAACCACACCTAAACGTCAAGTTCTTTTCTGCATTTCATTCGACATTTCTCAATTTCAGACTAACTCAATTTGAACCATGGAAAGATACACAATCGAGCAATGCGTTAAAGTTATTCAGGCTTATTATGAAAATTGGCGTTCAAACCAAAATGCATATCAGGCACTTCGTGATTTTTTCGGTGAGATGATAACGAACTTTTTATGGCCCGAATTGGAAGATATGGATGTGGACAATATGTGGTTTCAACAGGACGGTGCCACTTGCCACACAGCTAACGAAACAATGGCTCTTTTTCGCGACAAATTCAATGGCCGTGTTATCCCACGTGGTGGCGATCTCAATTGTCCGCCAAGATCATGTGATTTGACACCGTTGGACTTCTTTCTTTAGGGTTATTTGAAAGAAAAGGTGTACGTCGATAAGCCAGCAAGAATTCAAGAGCTAAAGGATGAGATAATTCGGCACATTTATAATAATTTGTGTTTTATTCAAAATCAACATCGGCCCTTAAAATTTAACCACCCTTTAATTCCTCCTTTTTTAAGGAGTAGACCCAGGTTGTAGTAAGCATTGCGTGAAACGAAATCAAATTATTTACATATAAAATTTATTAAAATATTATATTTTTTTTCTAACAAATTTATTTAGCTGTCAAAAGAAAAGACTAAGACATAATATTTTATTATGACCAAATTTTTATCGTAGTTATTATTTCGCTGAATAATTGTTGTTTTTTTTTAGAGCACCGGTTTAAAGTTTATTTCATAAAATTGTATACATTTTTGTCCATGACTGTCTTGATCTTTTTTTTTTCTTTAAATAAATATGTATGTGTATTTTTTCCCGGGTACAAAAGTTGTTGAAACCGTTCCAGAATTCATGTTCTGGTTTTATGTTAATATGCAAAATTTTTATTTGATATGACCATGTAAATCATGCATTTTTTGCTGTTTTTTCGTTTAAAATAAGTCACTTTGAATAATGATGTTAAGTTATCATCCAAATCTAAGCAAAACACGTTTTTTTACTCTTTTTTTAGAGCGGCTCGAAATTTTTTAATGTTTACGTAACACGTAGGCAATATTCTTAAATCGTAGGAATTTTGTTGTTTAATTGAGCGTAGAGATTTATTTTCACTAAATTTAATTGAAGTTTTTTTTTTGTTTTTTTTTTTACATGAATGGTCTTATCAAGCGCGGGTGATTTTCTTTAATTTTCTTTTTTTCTTGGCCACGGTGCTTAATTGTTTCTTATATATTTTTTCCACAAAATATTTTATCGCGCGAGTTAAGTATGTATGTTAACACTTAGTTTATAAAAAAAAAACACTTGTTTATTCAATTTCCAACTTTATTCTGATTCTTCAATTATTTCTTACTACTATTTATATGAATAAAAATGCTAATTTGATAGTTTACAATAATAATATTAAAATAATTGGATTAACAGTTTACAAGTTTTACAATAATTAGATCATGATATTACACAATCCCAATGTAGTTCAATAAAAGAAATGCTTACGGTATTTTTAAATTAAACGTTCTATAAATGTTTCGTTGACCGCTTTGACTTTGCTGGTGCAGCTTGTACTTGTTGTTGTAGTTCTTGTTGTTGTTGTTCATTGGTTGTAGTGTACGTAACTCCTCCCCCTTAGTATGGAGCGTCGACCAGAAGAGTTTTGAATTCTTGGGAGAAGCGACATCTTGGTGTAATTCCTTTATTGTTTATTTCTTTTGTTTTCTGATATATATTAAAGCTAACAATGTTATAAGCAGTATGAATATTAAACAATGAGATGTGCTTTGATGTATTAATAAGTTTCTAATGTTAAATTCTATTAGCTTTTTATTTTCGAAGTGATCATTTTTAAGTTTTGTAAAATTAATATGGTTTACAATATTTCCGGCTGTTATGTTTACTATGGAAGGTAAAATATTTTCGAATTAGTCAAAGAATATATCTTTTGTATCATCATATGTTATATCATTTATAGTAATTTTACAATTTTTATAATAGAGTATATTGTTGCCAATTATTTCGATTGATTTATTAGCATTACAAGTTGTAATTATTCTTGTTTTTGGGGCATTTATGAAAATTATATAGTTTGGTTCTGGTTGTGCAATTTCTTCTATTTCACCTACTTCTCTAAAATTATTGCATCTTCTTTTTTTAAAATGTTTCCTATACATTTTGAATTATTTAAATTTTCCTTAAAATTAGATTCCTTACAATAATAGTTATCTTCAATTAGGTTACATCTTGAGTCGAAATATTGTATTTCTTTTTCGTTAAGTGTGATAAATGATTTTACAATTATAAGTTTGGTCTTGTTTACTGATATTGGTATAATATGGTATAGGGATGCTTGGTTTTGGGAGATGATTGGGATTTTTATGTTAAAAACTATATTTGAGTGGTTGTAATACGCTTGGTGGAAAGCGGAAATATTAAAATGTTGTTGAAAAATTTGTATTATGTCATAAGTTTCTTCTGAATTTAGTATCATTTTAGGTATAATATTAACTTTTGAAAATATGAGGGCTTCAGCAATACTATTTAAATGGTTTGAAAGTATATCAATGTTGAAGTTTATTTAGCTAAGATACTGAATTTGCATAATCATTCTTGTGTTTGCTTGCAATGATGCATTTGCTGTATGCTCCTGAATGTCGATTAACGCTTTTTCTATTTTATCTTGTTGATGATATATGTGGTCAGTAAAGTTTTCGAATCTAGCTATAAATTTAGTATTAAGTATTGTTTGGTTTTCATTTGAGTTTTTGAAGTCTGTATGCATTTTTTCAATAATTTTGTTAAGGTTGTGGGCATCGTTATTATCCATATTACCAGTTATTAATTTTATTGCTGACCCGAGACCATTGAAAAACCCTCTTTTATTTCTTATTGTTGGAAGGAGAGAGTTTAATTTGCTTTCGACTTAATTGAGTCGAAGTATAATATAAGTATTATTTTGTCTTGTTTGTCGTTGTCGGTTATATCTTCCAATATTTCTGTGCATCTTAGAAGTTTAAAGAGCTTACTGTTTGAAAAGTATTTTGAATGTGTTTCCTGTACTATTCGGAATCTTTCGTCGTCCGTGTAAATGACACTTAGTTTGTTAGGTGGTAGGTGTTTCTTGAAGATGTCAATCATAATTGCTTCAGTAAATTCTGGATATTTAATAGTTTTCCTCTATTTATTTTTAAAAATAGTTCGTATTGTTGTTGTGGAGGTCGTACCAGATTTAATAAGAACAAGTTGTAAGTTAAATTCATTTAGTGGTCTTTCATATATATAAATACCGTCATTGAGATCGTCTTCTGCGGAATGAATCGTACTACCTGAGGTAGCTGCTGCTGACATGTTATCGATGCTGTGAACATTGGCTTGTTTGTTATTTGCATGAATTCTACTAAGGGCATCTGCATTTGTATTGAGCTTACTTTTCTTGTAAATGATCTCGTAGTCGAATTCTTCAAGTTTTAAACGCCATCTTATTAATTTTGAGTTGGGTTCTTCTAAACTCATAACCCATGTTAATGGTTTGTGGTCAGTGATTATTTTAAATTTTCTACCAAAGAGATAGGGTCTGAAATATTTGGTGGCCCATACTATCGCAATGAGTTCTTTTTCTATGGTTGAATAGTTTATTTCTGTGTCGTTTAATGTTCTGCTTGCGTAGCAGATTGGTCTGTCATTACCAATAGGACCCTGCGAAAGAATAGCTCCTAACGCATAATTACTTGCGTCAGAAAACTTTTTTTTTCTTTTTGTGTGTTTGGTATGGGAAAGTTTTTAATTGCAATTATTTTGTCTGGGTTTGGTTCAACACCATTATTTGAAACGGTATGACCTAGGAATGTACATTCTTTTTTGAGGAACTCGCACTTATTTAATTGAATTTGTAAATTAGATTCTCGTAGTCTAGTAAACACTTTATTAAGATTTTCTATATGTTCTTGGAGACTAGTAGAGTATATTATAATATCGTCTAGATAGACGAGGCAGACGACTTCAATTAAGTTTTTTAGGACATTGTCCATAACGCGCTGAAAAGTTGAGGGGTAATTTTTTAGCCCGAAAGGCATTCTAACGAACTCATAATGGCCTCCTTCCACTGAAAAGGCGGTTTTTGGGATGTCTCTAGGGTCCATTTCAATTTGGTGGAAACCACTAGCGAGATCTATTGTAGAAAAAAAGCATACATTTTCCAATTTTATCAAAAATTTCTGTTTGATTAGGAATAGGGTATTTGTCGAAAATGGTCTTGTCATTTAGTTTGCGGAAGTCGATGATTAGACGCCATTTCTGTTTACCGCTGGCATCTAACTTTTTTGGGACAATCCATACGGGAGCACTCCAGGGTGAATAGCTGGGTCTAATTATTTTTTGCTGAAGTAAATTATTTATTTGATCTTGTACTTCGTTTTTATGGGCGTAAGGGTATCTGTAGGATTTTACGTATATGGGAGAGTCGTCAAAAGTTTTGATGTGGTGTTTTACTTGATTAGTAAATGAAAGGTCTTGGTTTTTCCTAAAAAATATATCCTCAAATATTTTGCAAATTTTCATTAATTCTGTTCTTTCTTCGGGATTGAGGTGATCTGTACGTAAACATTCTATTACATCTGCTGTTGAATCGGTTGGAATGGGATTTATGTTATAGTTATTTATTTCTATAAAATTCGAAGCTATATAGGGTGAGACTTCTAAAGGTGCTTCTAAGAGAAGTATTTGTTCAGTGTAAGATATGTTATTGATTTCTATTAGACTTAACCAATTTTCTGCCTTGTAGATGCCTTCTGAAATTATTAAATTTTCGGAAATTTTTAGACTTTCTACGTAAATGTCACCATTGCAAACGTTGACAGGTATTCTTACTATTGATTTGGTGAGTGCGGGTATTATAAGTTTCTCAGATGTCAAATTTGGTTTAATAAGTAATGGCAGTGTTGTATATTTAGTAAATAAAATATTATTTTGCAGATTTATTTTTGCTTCCAGTTGTTTCAAGATATCTATGCCAATAAGGCCATCGAAGTTGTTATGAAATTTAAAGACAAAGGAAGTAAATATACCGGATATTTTAAATTCCTTAAATATTGGAATTCGAACTTTTTTATTCAGAGTATGCTTATTTAAGATTTTAGTAATTATGACAGGGTCACAACTTTCTTTTTGAAATATCCCTGTGAATTCGGGGTTTATGAAGGATGCGGATGCACCTGTGTCAATTAGGAATTTTAAAGAATCTCCAGGGCCAAAGAGTGTCCAGGGTTCGAACACAAAATTTATTACAATTTATTTACACGATTGTCCTTGTTTAACTTATTTTATTCAGTATTGATCTTAATATATATTTTATTTTCACTTAACTTGTATGTTGCTTAGATCTTTAAGACTATTTCACAGATTTGATTCAGAATAATTGATACTTATGCGTTTGGAGTCCGGCGGAATGTTTTCCTGTCTTGTGGGCTAGGCGTCTTGTAGAGTGTCGAGAGGTGGCAAAACGATGTTTTAACTCAGGCAGAGCGTGGTCAAGATTCAGAGGCGAAAGGTTATGTAAGTCAAGAGCGGCATAACTTATCCGCTGAGCTTAGGAAAGACTATGCCACCTAAAAACGGCGTAACACAGACTCAGGCTTAGGAAAGGATTGCGTCCTCCAAAAACGGCGTAACGCAAACAGGCTTAGGAAAGATTACGTCATCCAAAAACGGCGTAACGTAAACAGACTTAGGAAAGGATTACGTCATTCAAAAACGGCGTAACATAAGCACAGGCTTAGGAAAGGATTACGTCATTCAAAAACTGTGTAACGTCAACACAGTTTTTAGGAAAGGATTACGTTATCCAAAAACGGCGGAACCTATACACAGGCTTAGGAAAGGAGTACGTTATCCAAAAGCTGCGTAGCATAAATGCAGTCTTATGCAAGATTACGTCCTCCAAAAACGGCGTAACGTAAACACGGGTTTAGGAAAGAATTACTTCATCAAAAAACGGCGTAAGGCAGGCACAGGCTTAGGGAAGGATTACTTCATCCAAAAACGGCGTGGTGTGCATATGTTTTCACAACGTTGTAGTGTTGGCAACCGGGTGAAGTGAAATCAGCTAGTTGTTGTGAACTTATTCAAACAAAGCATTATTTGTTGGTTATAATAAATTTTAGAGAAGAAGATGGATGAAAATAATAACTTCATGTTATATACATATAACATATATAAAAAAAAGAACGAAATGGCCATTTCAACCCTTGAAAGTATGTTGACAGAGCTTCTTATGATCAATAGTTTTCTGCGGGTTGTGAAATGTTTGAACACAAATGATCGAGAACTGGACCTACAAGTTTTATGGCGACTCCGAACGGCTTATTTTCTCAAGAAGACTTTCATGGCAGGTTTTACTCTCTTAGGCTTGCCATTGTCTGCAGAAAGGTGACGGCCGAACAGAAAAATTAATTCAATTGAAAAAACAAAACCAGGGTTCTGTGGCGTATGAGCCACGCACTCTACCCACTACGCCACGGTCGCCACGATTGTGATAATAAGTATAAGTAAGTATGGTAATAAAATTTAATAAAATATTTCGTGAAGTTTTAATTCAGGTAGGATCGTAAATTAAAATAACAATAGTTATCACAACATTAGTTCAAAGCAAAATTAACAAAACTGATATTTAATAAAGTTTAACTAATTTGGAATGTAATTGTATGAAGAGAACGAGTGGGCGACTTTCATCTTTACATTTCTCCTATATTTCTGGTGAGGGGTAGGGTAATTCATTCCTACTTTCGCGCGACTAGAGCTGCTTCACAGCCGTTGGCGAAAATTGGTGCCTTGATTTTGTCAAATTCTTTGAGTTGTCTTTTCTGGGCACGGTTCCAAGTTGAGTTACATAGAGAAGAGAGAGAAAAGAAAAATTATTAAAAAAATTTTATCATGCTTGATTTGCATCTAACGTTAATAAGTTTATTTAGAAATGAAAGGGCTAAGTTCGCTTGAGTGGGCGGTTCGTTCGGTCTTCTCTGTGTTCTTTTTTAGTCGTACGATAGTTCCCGATTTGAACCCAATTACGACATAGGGCCCATCGTATTTCGATGCAAGCTTCGAGTCAAAATCGTCGATGGCTTTTGACAATGGATGCTACCGGATCATGATTTGTTGTCCGATGTTGGATTTCCATTTTTGCAGCCGTAAGTGATAGTGGCGGGTCTGGTCCTGACATGCTTTTGTTAGATTCTGACGCACGATGGTAAAAACCTCCTGCAGCTGCGTGGCTCGGTCGGACGATTCTCTGGTTCCGGTGCCGCTGACTACTTCATCATAGAGCTTTCTCATTGTCCCATTGAAAAAAATGGTTTTTATATTTGCTTAGTTTTACCTATCTTCATGACAATAGATTCGAATAAAATTTATATTGTGCTTATCTACTCGAAAATCACACAATATAGATATTTCTATCAACTCAAAATTGCTCTGAGGATATTATCGCGTTAACAGAAACGTGGCTGAACGGAAGCATTACTGATTTGGAATTGTTTGACAATAGTTTTCAAGTTTTTAGAAAAGACAGATACACTGACAATATTTCTTCTGTCGGTGGTGGTGTCCTTTTGGCTGTAAGGAACTGCTTTGTCAGTTTTATTGTTGACATTCCCTGCTCTTCTAATATTGAACTAATTTGCGTTAAAGTTATACATTGTAACTCTAATGTATATGTTATTAATGCGTATGTTCCTCCTAAGAGTAGTGTAGAGGTCTATGCAAGCCTTGCGGAGTGCATAGATTACATAATTAATTTACTTGACGTTAATGACGACATTTTATTATTGGGCGATTTTAATCTACCTGATTTAAAATGGCATTCTTCTGACGATGATACGTACTATGTTGCATCTAATTCGAAGACCCGCCAATAACATATATTTGTTGATAATATATGTTCAGACTTACAACAAGTGAGTTGTATTTATAATAGTCTTGAAAGACTTCTTGTCCTGGTCTTAACTACAGACAGTAACAATGTTGTTGTTAAGAGGGCCTTTCATGCTCTAACTACTGTTGATGAATATCATCCACCATTGAGTATTTGGTACGAATCCGACAGAGCAAATATAGTAAATTCTAATTCAGCAGATAAGCTTTATGAATTCAATTTTAAAAAAGCTGACTTTTTGAAGTTGAATCAGTTGCTTAATGGCAAACTTAATGCAATTTCAGAATATATAAATGGAAATTGCCTTGATGACTCCATACATTTTTTTTATATGGAACTCTTTGCTGTGTTTTCTCAATCCGTACCTTATAGTCTCAAATTTGCGAGGAATTCTACGTACCCTTGGTACACAAAGGATTTAAAGACTCTTCGCAACAACCGGAATAGGGCATGGAAGAAATACATCTGTAGCTTAGGCTCAAACGACCTAGAAACTTACAAACGTTTGTTTCTGGAATTTGAAAATCGCTCAGCTACATTATATCACGAATATTTAGATAATGTTAAGCTGAGAATATTGACAGATCCAAAGAAATTTTGGGGATTCGTAAACACAAAGAAGAAATCTGATGGATTTCCTTCTTCATTTAGAACTCCTGAGGGATTTACTGACAATCCCGTCAAAGTTTGTGGCCTTTTCGCCAATCTTTTTAAAGAATCATTCTCTTCAGATTCTTTTAATCCTGATGGAGAGTACTTTGAATATATGAATTCCGAACCCAGAGTATCTTTGGAACATATATCCTTCACTCCAGAGGATATTTTAATGTATATTAGATCGATCGATGAGGAGTTTGGTGCTGGACCTGACGGTGTTCCTGCCGCAGTGTTAACACAATGCGGTTCCGTTTTGAGTCAACCACTGTCTTTATTATTCAATAAATCTATTAACGAAAGTTATTTTCCACTTTTTTGGAAAAAATCATTTATAAGTCCTATTTTTAAAAAGGGTTGCAGGAACGATGTCAGAAACTATAGGCCTATCGCTAAGCTCTCATCGATTCCAAAACTTTTTGAGCGGATGGTGTACGATCGGGTGAAAATTCACTGTGGCAAAGTCATAACAACTCGTCAGCATGGTTTTGTGAATGGCAACATTCTGCTTAAATTCTATTGATTCTGGTAACCAGGTCGATTGTGTTTACACTGACTTTAGTAAGGCATTTGATAAGCTACCACACAATCTAATCTTATTTAAACTTGAGTTAATGGGATTTCCACAATATTTTGTGAACTGGATTAAATCGTATTTGGTGGAGCGATCTTATCAAATACGTTTCCGAGGCGCATTGTCTTCTGAATTTATTGCTGGATCAGGTGTTCCTCAGGGTAGTCACCTTGGTCCTCTTCTGTTTATTTTAGCTATCAATGATGTAACTCACGTCATTGAACACTCTCATCTGCTTATTTATGCCGATGATATGAAAATATACAGAACGATTAATTCTAGAGATAATTCAGATCTACTCCAGTCTGATCTAAAATCCTTTGAAGTTTGGTGTTCTAAAAATAATATGTTTTTAAATCCAGATAAATGCCAAACTATGACCTTTTCGCGAAAAAGGAATAATTTTATTTTTGATTATAAGATTAAAGATACTGCCTTGAGTCGTGTAGACACCGTCAAAGACCTAGGTATATGCATGGATTCTAAGCTATCGTTTAACATTCATATTGATAATATTTGTAAAAAAGCATCTTCAATGCTTGGTTTTGTAAAACGCTGGGCCAAAGAATTTAATAGCATGATTACAACTACAACGTTGTATTATGCAATCGTGCGTCCTCACTTAGAGTATGCAAGTCAAGTTTGGTCCCCAAGTTACAATGTGAATGTTGATCGAATAGAAAGAATCCAAAAACGTTTTGTTCAGTTTGCTCTAAGGGGCTTAAGTGGAACTGACATATTGGACCTTCCTCCTTATGAGGATCGTTTAAAACTATTAAAAATGTAGTCTTTAGGTGATCGAAGGAAATCGGCAGATATCGTATATTTACACCAGCTCATTACAGGTGTATTCGATTCTCCAGAACTTCTTTCTCACATAAATTTTAACACTAACCGTAGAAGCAGTAGAAACGCTAACAACTTAATTTATTTGCCATTTAGTAGAACAAATTATATGGCTACTGCTCCTTTAAGTCGCATGAGTTCCTTTGTTAACAATTGTAGCGTTTTTGATGTTAATTTGTCAAAAGGTCAACTCAAAAGTAGATTAAAATTAGTTGTGTAATTAGATCTATGTATACGCATGGTTAGTTGTTACGTCTTGTGTTGTCCCTGAGCCCAACCCATTTATTGGTGGGTAAATTTTTCCCACATTAACTTGTTTGTGGTCACGGGTATCCATAACATTGATATTTTTCAATGATTGCTGGGTAGTGGCTTTAGATGGGTTAATGCTGAGGAAGTGCGATATAGCTGTAGTAGCTGAATTCTATTGTTATTGCATGTATATATTAAAAAAAAAAAAAAAAAAAAAAAAAAATACCTTTCCATCAATTTAAGTTTAATGTGAATATGTTGAAGTTAACACAGTTAAAAAGGGATCACAAACTTTTTTGTTTGCGTATTAATATATAGATTTATTTACACGATTGTCCTTGTTTAATTTATTTTATTCAATATTGTTCTTAATTTATATTTTATGTTCATTTAACTTATATGTTGTTTTGAGTATTTAGACTATTTCACAGATTTAATTCAGAATAATTGATACTTATGCGTTTGGAGTCCGGCGGAGTGTTTTCCTGTCTTGTGGGCTAGGCGTCTTGTAGAGTGTCGAGGGGTGGCAAAACGGTGTTTTTACTTAGGCAGCGCGTGGTCAAGATTCAGAGGCGAAAGGTTATGTAATTCAAATGTGGCATAACGCATGCGCAGGGCTTAGGAAAGATTACGTCCTCCAAAAACGATGTAACGTAAACACAGTTTTTAGGAAAGGATTGCGTCATCCAAATACGGCGTAACGTAAGGACAGGCTTAGGAAATATTACTTCATCAAAAAATGGCGTAACGTAAACACAGGCTTAGGGAAGATTACGTCATCCAAAAACGACGGTACGTAGGCACAGGCTTAGGAAAAGATTACGTCTTCCAAAAACGGCGTAACATAAACACAACTTTAAGGAAGGGATTACGTCATCCAAAAACAGCGTAACGTAAACACAGATTAAAGAAATGATTACTTCATCCCAAAACGGCGTAACTTAAACACAGGTTTAGGAAAGATTACGTCATCCAAAAACGGCGTAACGTAAACACAGGCTTAGGAACGATAACGTCATTCAAAAACGGAGCAACGTAAATACAGGCTTAGGAAATAATTATGTCATCCCAAAACTGTGTAACGTAAGTACAGTATTAGGAAAGGATTTTGTCCAATCCTTATTATAGTATTTGGAAAGGAAAGGTCCAATCATAATAGACGTAATGTAAAGTAACGTAATGTTGGCAACTGCCATCGTGATGGGACGTAATGTAAGAAAACGTTATAGCAGTTATAATAGGCAGCCGATGAATGTCAAATCAAATTCAGAATTGTTGTTCTTTAATTTTTGGTTAAAGTAAACAAAACTGAAAATGGACGCAGACTATTTTATTGCTTTTATAATGTTTTTATATATTTGTTTAAATTATGAAAAGTTTTTCAGCAATAACAAAGGGGTGTGACGTTGGAGTGTGCGCCCAATCAATCTGGATAGGAGAAGTGGTGGATATTTTCAGCGCGTTTTTCTGAAATGAAAGAAAAAGATCCGAAGCAGTTCTTCATTCTTATTATTCTATCATAAAACATTACTTAAAAAAAACTTCGATACGTGAGCCAATCAGCCCAGAAGAAAGACTTTCGATAACACTCTTGTAAGCTATAACTTACTTATTTAATTTAAATTAAATGCGTTTTTATTTTTAAAGGTATCTAGCACACGGAATGTCACATCAATCCCTTGCGTGGAGTTATAAAATTGGCAAAACCACAGCTAGAAATATTATTTTGGAAACTTGTGATGTGTTATGGCAAGTACTGTCTCCAACATATGTTAGCGAACCTACTCAATCACAATACAATGACATCGCCAACGACTTTGAAAAGCTATGGAATATGCCAAACTGTGTCGGTGCAGTATGTGATGCTAACTACATGTTTACTTCTGTCAGCGTTTGTAGCTACCCTATAGGAACAAACTAACTTGTTTTTAAAAACAACTAGTTAAAAAACTAATTTAAAATAAACCAGTATATGAACTACTTTGAATTATATTAAGGCGGCATCCACTTCAATTGTAAATAGTTTTATTTGCATTATATATGAAATAATTAAATAATACTATAATATTAAATAATTAAATAATACTACTTAAAAACAAGTGATTGATAAACAACTTTGAATTATATTAAGGCGGCAACTACTCTGATTTTGACATGTTTAAATTGCAAATTATTACTAGATTATAAGTTTATATATATTTAACCATGTTATTTCATCAAATATTAACTTTAGGCCATCAGTAATAGTTTTCGATTGGTTATTTTGAAGTAGTTTAGAACTAATTTAAATTTAACTAATTTAACAAGTAGTTCGAAATATATGCAGACGAAAGTCAATTGACTTATTTAGCGGACATCACCATACAAAATATGTTAGTTCGTTCTATGGGAAAAAGTCAGAATTTCAACTAGTTGTGGTTGACAAAAAACTACTTTATCAATTATTTTTAAATTAGTTGATTTTCCTACAGGGTATAGAGGACACAGTGATGGAAGTATGTGTGGAAACTGAAATTTTTCATTTTAATGCTGATATTATATTTTTTAAGGCATTTTTCAAACCTCTGCATTTTGCAGAGCATTGTTAGCGAACATATTGCCGCTACCCCCTAAAAAGCCACTAACAAAGAAAGCAACAGAAGATTTCCCTTATGTTTTTGTTGAGGACACTGCATTTCCTCTCAAATCTAATTTAATGCGTACATTTCCTGGCATGAAGCTGTCACGAAAAAAAGAATTTTCAACTATCGGCTATCACGAGCAAGAAGAGTTATTGAAACTGCTTTTTGTATTCTCGAGGCAAGGTGGCGTGTCCTTCGCGTCAGGATTGAGAGTTATCCAGAAAATGTTGAAAAAGTTGTTTTAGCTTGTATAGCATTGCATAATTTTATTATGATGAATGACTACAATCGTCATTATTGTCCACCCACATTTGTTGATTGGGAAACATCTGACAATCTTGTTCATGATGGAGATTGGCACGATGTTGTGGATGAAGACAATGGCCCTTTACATTGTTAAATAAAATATAAAACATTGTTACAGCATTAAATAACTTAGTTTTCAATACGAAAATGTGTTTAAAAAAAATATAAACTACAGAAATTAATTTTATATTAAGGCCCCTATTATGAATTACAATTGAACTCAGTTGACTAGATTCAACTCAATTTTTTCGTATAAGGTATAACAAACATTTAAGTTGAACCATGTAATTGTCTTAATCTTTTAAGAATTTTTAACAACATGGTTTAACTGAATTGTTTGTAATACGTTATACGAAAAAAATTGAATTGAATCTAGTCAACTGAGTTCAGTTGTAATTCATAGAAGGGACCTAAGTTTCCCTTCTATAATATAACATAAGTTGATATAGGTTCTTTCCATATTCTTATCCATATGAGATCTTTTCATCATTTTTGAATTAAAGCAAATAAGGAACTCTTCTAAATTATTAACGCAAAGTAAGGTTTGATATGAGATCCTTTCATCACAAAAGATTTCATAATTTTTCAATCAAGGCCACGTAAGTAGCAAAGGTATAAAAAACGTAAAATATCGCACCCTAACTACAAAATTTTAAATTTTGAGAAGGGCAAAACTCCATACAAAACAAAGAGACGAAACAATTTGTTTTTAATTGAAGAGTACGAATATAAGTACAAAATTTAGACGCCGATGAAAAAATTAAAAAAAGTCAAAATCTGGACATTTTGAGTTATGACCCTTTTGTTGTTAGGGTGCGATATGGATTATGGTACAAAAAGAAGACCTTCTTGTAACTTTTCCATACTTACGCAATAGTTCAGCATGTCCTGCATTGCATCGTTTAGATTTCCTTGTTCAAACCTGAGAAGTTTTGCTTTTATAACATTCGCGAATGAAGTTATTTCTTCATTTGCACTCTTTGTATCCGAACGTGTACTGCAACTGTTTAAATGTATTAACATCCTCGGAAAATTGCATGTGCATTTCATTCTTATCATTTGGTCTTCTTTTGCGCTGCATTGGCGAGACATCGTTCGTTGCTTCCACTTCATGTCTTGGAGATATACTTTTGATTGGTGTTTCCATTATATTTGTAGCTTCGGAATTCAGTATGTTGAATGTGCATCGTGTTCTGCAATATATAATATAAAAACTAATATATTCAATTTGAAAATTTTATAATCTCTATATAAATATAAATGAAATAATAAGAACAAAAATAGCAGCATTTTTGGATCAAGGTATATCTCTTTCAAGGATTATGTCTGTTAAATATAAATTTTTTTAGGATATATACCAGGTTACCGATTTCGGTTATATGTTAGGTAGGCTTTTCATTCATCCCATTTCAACGAACGTGATTAGTTCTCTTATCGTAAAATTTATGTCCACGAAATTTCATGATCCTGCTGCAACTCCTTCGATTTTTGTCCGTGGCTTATATGAAGCCGCTACACTGTGTGCCGTAGCCACCCGTGATGTCGTTTTTTTTTTTAATTTTGGATTTTTATGGATTTCTTAATAAAAATTTTTCGAAGAATATTAACCAAAACTGTGCAAATATACTATTTTTAAGAATATCGACAGAGTTCCGCAGTTTTTGTTTACTCAGTATAATCCTCTAATTTCTTGGTTTTACGTGGCTTTTTAAGAAAAAAGTGACTGGAATAAGACCCATGGTGCATCCATCCGTCGGCATTCCTTGGCAAAGCTGTCCCTTAATGTGGTCCATCTTTTGCAGCATTCTTTGACTGTGGAAAAGAGTTTATTTCACATTTAATTTGCTCTATATTTCATATACCAACCATTTATATTCATAATGTCTGATATTTCTCTCGATGCTCTCGATTTTAATTGTAACCAGGTTGCTGCTTGTTGTACAATATTGCACGTTCTTTTACTAGCTCAATTAACTTCTCGTCATCCATCGTTTATTGCAAGCCAACAAATGGTGAGCAGTAACACAAAGTGTGAAATTAATTATTGGGCACAAAAAAATATTATTGAACAAATTAAATAATCGCAAGACACAAAATTATTGACAATTTACTTTAATAAAACCGCGGGATTAATACTAATTCGGTTTCTGCAGATGACTCTAACCTCAAGTGTCAGATATTTTTGACAAGACCTAACGTAAAGTAAAGTGAAAATCCAAAATCACGGATCCTTACGTCGCGTTCACATTACGTTACGTTAATTATAATCACTTATATGGGAAAAGTATTGATTGAAACAGTAAGTGACAGAACACACTGCTGCAGTGACATTACATAACATTACGTTACGTCTATTATAACTGCACGGTTAGAAATGCTGGAATAAATTTTAATACAAGCGAAGTATTACAAAGATTTTTAATACAATAAGTATTAAATTTAATACTTCTCAATAGATTACAAACTTTTTGAATATATTTTGTATTACATTTTAATACAGTTCAAATATTAAAGCGATTTTTTTACCCTTCCGAATCAATTTAATACTTTGCTGAATATTACAATTCATTTTTAAGCCCTGCTGAATTATATTTTAATACCGTCTTTATGCAACAGTGCAGCAGAAAATAGTTCTGTCATATCTTTTGTGCTTTCCCTTTTCTAACTTGTGTTTCTTTCCTTTTTCAACTTCAATAAGCAACTGTTTTGCATCAGTGAAGGACAACAAAGCGCGTTATTCGCTGAGTCAGTCGGTTTTTGATAGTGAAGCATGGAGAGTAAAAAAAAGAGTTCTGCTTCACAGTGAGAAGCCGCGGCAATTTTAAATTATTGTGGCACAAAGGTGAACGCAGCATCCAGCAGTCAAGTAAGAATTAATAAAAATATTAAATTTAGTGACGATCAAAAACATTGCCTATACCAAACGGCTACCAAAACCAAAGTGAAAAATGTTCGTTTGATTAAATTGATACTAATAAGTTGGAAAACTATAATAAATAAATTTGTGAAAATATAAGTGATGTTGAAACTGTACATTCAATAATTGTCATTTCTTTACTTCCTTTTGCTTAAACCTTTTGCCATTGGCAATATATTATTGAGTTTATTAATATGTTAAAAAGTTAAAAATGTTAAAAACTTAACCATAAATATAACAAACAACGAAAATTAAATAAAAAAACAAACATGCATATCGGACTCCAGCAAATTCACACACATTCACTTTTTAACCGTTGTTGTTTTTGCTTTTCGCGTCGCTTCGTGGTGTGCGCATTGCACTGCTTGTTGTTTCTTTTTTTGTTGTCAGTTGCAAAGAATGATCCGTTATATTGGGAAACGAAACCACTGACGACACCTTAAGAGCAACTTAAAAACATTAAAACTTCAATGTTCAATGTGTTTTCTAATCTTATTTAGATTATTTAAATTTTTGTCATTTGCAGTAAGTAAATACAATAAAAAATACTTTTTAAGTTTTAGATGAGTGTGATATTCCAGCCGACAATTTCAAGCAAATAAACAACAATTTAGGTGCAGAGATACCGCTGGAAAGTTTGATTGATGTAATCAAGCGGCATACCAATTCGGTTTCATTTTATTTAGAAATTTAAGGTAATAACAAAAACTGATAATTGATATTTTACTCAATTGTCTGAACAAGATGATCGATTTCAAGTTCTTACGTTAATGTAATATCTATCAATTTATTTATTTATCATCGTCATTGCAGAAAAACAAAGTTTACAAGGACTTGGTAACCTAAAGCGCTCCAAAGTTGTGATTGGAGCAAATGATATTTCAAACAAAGAGGTGAATATGTATACCAGACCGGTATTTTTAAAAGTGTAATTTTACTTATATGTAAAATACTGATGTGAAATTTTCTCTTAAAAGGTCCTGATTGAACATTTAAAGAAAAAGGAATGTTCTTATATATTACAAGAATATGATGAGCAGAAGTCGTTGTGCGATACATCAAGAAGGAGAATTGTTTACGAAACTGCAAACCTTCTAAAGTCTCGCTGCTCAAACTATCCAAAAACAGCAGAAAAGATTTCTGCGGCAAGGGCAATTTTAGGAGTCTTCCAATGCTATAAAGGCGTCGATGAGTGTAAAAATATTTCTTATGACCCAACAAGCAATACAGGCTATCTGGCTGCAAGACTGAAGAATTTAAATTCCAAAAGAAATCGGCTTACGGGTTCAAAAACAAAAACACAACATACAGTTGCAGATGAAAGTAATTACGAAGTCCTTCATCTTTTTAACCCAGAGTTTCATCGACCTAAAGAAATATTTTCCTTTTTTCTTTGTGGATCCGAAACTCGTAAGTATCCCAACACTTCAATAACTTCTTAAAAATTATTCAAATAATTTCTTTATAGATACTCTGACTTTGATCTTCGATATCCTAAAAACGCAAATAAGTTTTTTTTTTTTGTGGCGAGACTTTTCTGCTGCAACGAAGGATGTTTTTAATGAGTGCGTTTCGACTAAGGACAAAGTAGAATGTATTTACGAGGGGAGCAGCGAAGTGCAACCATTCCTATTCCTGCTAAAGTTGTTACTTCGTACAGCTGCAGGCGTCAAAGGAAAAAACACCTTTCGGCCAAATTTTCAAGGCTGCATCAATAACTTTATTAGATTTGAAAGTGTAAGCAATCATACATATCGTAGCTTAATAAGTAAAAGTGCTTAGTGAACTTTTCAATGTCAATCTTTAAATTCTTCAGGAGGGACAAAATAACTTACCAACTTTTATTTTATGGTTAAAATAAGACACCCAAATTATTTACTTACTTACATACTTAGGTGGTCGTAACAACCAGTGTCCGGGTTTTAACCAACCTCATCAGCTCTCGCCAGGCGCCTCTGCTTTGCGCGCGCCTTCTCCAATCGGATACACCAAGTGCGGTTAGGGCTTCCTTAGCCTGGTCCATCCATCGGAGGCATGGTCTCCCTCGTCGTCGTTGACCAGCGACCCTCGCCTCGAGCACCTTTTTCGCTGGAGCTTCGTCGTTCATACGATGGACTTGACCCAGCCAGCGTAGTCGCTGCACAGTTATACGCCAAACTACGTCAACGTCATCGTAAAGCTCATACAGCTCGTGGTTCATTCGGATGCGATAGTCATCGCCGACTCGAACAGGACCGACGATTTTGTGAAGAACTTTTCTCTCGAACACCCCCAGAGCGGCTGCGTCAGTTTGCGAAACTACCCATGCCTCAGCGCCATAAAGCAGCACAGGTAGAACGAGCGTCTTGTAGAGTGTTAGTTTTGTCGATCGAGAGAGGGCTCTGGAACTTAGTTGCTTACTGAGCCCGTAGTAGCACCTATTAGCAATTATTGTTCTTCGCTTTATCTCCAGGCTGATTTCGTTTTTGGTATTAATGGCGGTGCCAAGGTAAACGAACTCCTTGACTACTTCAAAGTTATAGCTGCCGGATGAAACGTGGGAGTCTAAACGCCACGCTCCCTTGTTTGTAGACAGCATATATTTTGTTTTGCCCTCATTTATCGTTAAACCCACTTTGGCTGATTCCTTTTCGATAGCGGCGAAGGCAGCGGTAACATTTCTCTTAGTTCTGCCGACAATATAAATATCATCAGCGTACGCAAGGAGCTGGACGCCTTTGTATGTAGAAAATGGTGCCATTACGATGCACACCGGCCTTTCGTACGATCCCCTCCATGATGATGTTAAAGAGATCGCAAGACAGTGGATCGCCTTGCCTGAAACCTCTTTCGGTATTGAAGGTTTCGGAGAGGTCATTTCCTACATTGACGGAGCTGCGTGTGTTGCTCAACGTCATTCTGCAAAGTCTAATCAACTTTGCAGGTATACCGAACTCAGACATTGTTGCGTATAGGCAATCCCTTCTCGGGATATCGAACGCAGCTTTAAAATCGACAAAGAGATGGTGTGTGTCAATTTGATGAAAATCTTGCGTGAAAATCTGGCCTATGGTGGACTTACCAGGTCGAAAGCCACACTGATAAGGTCCAATCAGTGTTTTTGTAATTGGCTTTAATCTTTCACACAATACGCTTGAGAGAAACTTATATGCGATGGAAATAAGGCTGATACCTCTATAACTTGCGCAGATTGTAGGGTCTCCTTTCTTAAGTATAGGGCACAGTACACTGAGGTTCCAATCGTCGGGCATGCTTTCTGCTAGCCATATTTTGCTGATGAGCTGATGCATGCGCCTTATCAATTCATCGCCGCCGGTTTTAAACAATTCAGCTGACAGGCCGTCAGCACCCGCTGCTTTATTGTTTTTGAGTCGTTGGATAGCAACTCGAACCTCTTCATGGCTAGGTGGTGATACTTCCACTCCGTCATCGTCGATTGGTGGCACTGCACTGTGCTCTCGATGGGCGGCATTGGTGGAATCGTCGCCATTAAGTAAATTGGAGAAGTGCTGTCTCCACAATCTAAGCACACACTGTGTATCCGTATTCAGATCTCCATTTTCGTCTCTACAAGTGGATGCTCCGGGCTTGAAACCTTGGGTTAGACGCTTAACCTGTTGATAGAATTTTCGTGCATCCTTCTTGCCCTGGTATACCTCTAGTTCCTCACGCTCACGCTTTTCCTGCTCTCTTTTCTTGCGTCTGAAAAGGCGCCTCTCTTCCTTCCTCTTTCCTCGCGGTAGTTTTCTCGCACGGCTCGCGTTGCAGCTGACTGCAGCGTTTTTCTATATGCGGCGTTTTTTACTGCAGTCGCAATGCGACACTCCTGATCATACCATTGGTTTCGAGGTTGCGGGCGCCGGAAACCAATGACTTCTTCAGCGGCAGCGCGCATGGAGTGGGATATATGCGCCCAAAGTTCGCCGGCGTCGTCGGGTCCAGAGGTTGGTTGGTTGAGCTTAACCGAGAGTTCAGCGGAGTAGGCTTCGGCAGTCCGTTGTAATTGCAGCTTAGCGACATCTAGCTTTCTTTGCATTCCTGTGCGTATGTTCTTCGCATTGCATAATCGCATGCGGATCTTGGCTGCAACAAGATAATGGTCGGAGTCAATGTTGACCCCCCGAAATGTACGCACATCTAGAACACTAGAGGCATGCCTTCCGTCGATTACAACATGATCAATTTGGTTTCGCGTTTTTTGATCCGGGGACAGCCAGGTGGCCTTGTGGATGTCGAGGTGCTTAAATCTGGTGCTACTAACTACCATGTTTCGCGACGCGGCGAAGTCGATCAGTCTCATACCGTTGTTCGTGGAGGTCTCATGAAGACTGAACTGACCGACAGTGGGGCCAAAGATGCCTTCCCTTCCGACTTTCGCATTAAAATCGCCGAGGACTATTTTCACGTCATGGACCGGAAGGTGGTCGTATACGTCCTCAAGACTAGCGTAGAAAGCGTCTTTGACGGCTTCGTCCTTTTCCTCCGTCGGGGCGTGCGCGCAAATAAGGCTGATGGAGAAAAATTTTGCCTTGCTGCGGATCGTGGCCAATCAGGTGTGAACCGTGTGAACCGGTGACAGGTGTGAACCGGGAAATAAGGTGGCGTAGTTTCCGGCTAACAACGAATCCACATCCAAATTCGCGCCTCTCGGCATGGCAGCTGTAGTAGATATCACAGTGTGCTTGTTTAGATCAGCCTTGCCCTTTCCATCGCATTTCCTGGATGGCGGTGATGTCAGCCTTTATCGTTTTGAGGGCTTCCGCCAGTTGGATAATGGCACCTTCCCTATAAAGGGTTCGGACATTCCAGGTGCATATCCGTAAATCATTGTCCGTTTTTCGTTTGCGGTGGTCGTCAACGTAATTGGGGCTCTTATCCGAGGCTGGTTTAGTTTTCAATGGGCAGTAGTAATGTGGCGGGACCCAAGCCCTGCGCACATTCCATGTTTAAGGTCTATGGAGTGACCCGCCGCTCAAATTAGCCGTCAAACTGACGGATGCCAGTTTGCCGTTGCCCAGGGAACACCACGTGGAGGTTTGAGTCGACTTGAGACGATTTCGACATGGATAATGCTGGCCTCGCCAGGTTGAGGCGGTCAGACACGTTGCCATGTGAAGGTTCGCCCCCTGTTCCCCACCCAAATTATTTAGTTTGCCAAATTATTTAGTTTGCACAAATAATGCGCACAAAAATAAACAGCGATACAACTGAAACCATTAGTTTGTCAATAAAAGTTGACATATTACCTTTGCATATTACGCAATAATCACGGCTATCAGCAACACCAGCTTCGGGTGAATTCGTTAAAATTTTGTATATAAAGCCAATGCAAAATGTGAACGTACTCGCTCAATTATTGGGTTGCCGATAGCCGTGATTTTGTTTTCAGTTATGTTATTTTAAAGCACCATTTCTTTTATATTTTAGTTGTCGAAACCAATAGATGAATTTGAAGCTGGCTCAGAGTCCCCTTACCTTATTGCAAGAGACGCTAACAGGTTTGCACTCAGCCAATTTATGGTAGCTGTTGACAGCAATATTATACCTTTACCACCAGAATTCGGTATGCAATAAGCCTTTGATGTTTTATTCAAATTATATTTCGTTTTCAATATTGAATTCAGTTCTTCCCTGCATAATTTTTTTTTATTTTTTTCCAAACACATTTTGGCTTAGAAACCGACAAAGTCAGTGCAAGATGCGAGGAAATATTTTTAAAACTCCAACAAAAACTTAATAATAAAGAATTAAGTACTTTGGTTGAAAAAGTATTGGATGAAAATTAATTAATCGTCAAAATGAATTTTACGTGCTATATTTGCTCCAACACTTTTAGTAAATGTTCCAATGTTATATACCATCTAAGAATGTAGAATGGAAAAATGAAGAATTGTTAGATAATCAAAATTTAAAGTTAAAATGTGTTAGTTCTAAATCTTGCACAAAAGAATTTTCAACGTACAGTGGCTTAAGGCGACACTCTCTTACGTGCTTAAATTCGATTAACTTAAATAAGTTAGCACAAAATTGTAACATTTCATGTTCAGGTCAAAGCAGCTCTCAATCAAACGATATTGTTGAAAATTATTAATTGGACAAAAGAGCTTATAAGCAGTCTGTTTCAAAACTTTGATTCATGTATACCAAATAATATCAACAACTCTAAAAATAGCTTCTCAGATGTGATTCAAAACTATAAGGCAAATGTTTTAAATAACTTTAATAACTACTCTTCTCCATATAAACTCAAAAAAGTTGTACAATCAAACACTTTCTATGTCGATCCAGTACCTTTTAGGGTTACAGAAAGGTGGGATAAGAAATATAACTCGAACACAAATCAGTATTTATCAGTTATCAAGCATTGCACTTTTCAATATATTTCAATTGTAAACACGGTTCAATAATTCAATTGTAATTTCTTTTCAATAACGACTCCTTTAAAAAACTTTATTTTTCTCAATCTCACATTTGTTCTGAAACTACCCTCATTGGATTTTGCTGCAGCGAAATCTCCAAACGATATGCAATACAATCAGATAATACTAACACTTTTCAAATTCAGATTTTTTATGATGATTTTGAAGTTGTAAACCCTCTTGGTAGTAAAACTTCAATTCATAAAATAGATGGTATATATTTTACAATTAGAAATTTGCCTTATGAATATAATTCCGATCTAAATAACATTCATTTAGCATGTTTATTTTTTGTTGCAGATTTAAAAACTGAATCTGTCAATTTCAACTCGATTCTCAAACCCATTGTTGAAGACTTACAAAGCTTGGAAAACGACGGTGTTTTTATTGATGGAAAGTGTATTAAAGGACGATTGATAAATATATGTCACGATAATTTGGGCGGCAACACTTGCATAGGTTTTGTTCAGTCATTTCGAGCAAATTATTTCTGTAGATTTTGCACAATGCCGAAAACTGAAAATGAAAGTGCAACTGTTGAGCAGAAATTATATTTGCGATCATCTTCCTCTTACGACAGAATCTTTGAAGGTGATAAGTTCATGGTGTTTTCTGATTTTAATATATCCACAGGCATTAAGCATTATTGTGTTTTAAATGAATTTAAATATTTCCATGTAATGCTAAATAATAACGTTGCACGATGCTTTAGAGGGAGCCATACCTTTTGCCATAAGACTTTTTTTAAAAAAATTAATAAATATGAAAGAAACAAATTCCCAGTTCATCAACAATAGAGTTCAATCTTTCAACTTCGGCTATTTACAACGAAAAAACATTCCAAGCTTTGTAAATCTTGACCAAGGGAACACATCACTCGGACTCACTGCTTCACAAAATTTGTGCCTTTTCTTACATTTTCCACTAATTTCTTATGACTTTTTAGAAAAATTCCGTGACCTCTGGGAACTCATTGCTTCTTTTTTTCCAATAATACGTATTTCACTGGCTACAGAAATATCGTTTGATTTAGTAGACAAACTGCAGATTTATATAGAAGCTCATTTAAAAATTATAATTTCAAGTCTTTCAAGTAAAGCTGCTTCCGAAACATCATATACTAACACATTACCCTTCCGTAATTAGACTTATAGGTCCCCCTATTCACAATTGGGCAATGCGCTATGAAGTGAAAACAAAGCATTTGTTAAACACAATAATGTTACAAATAACTATATCAACTTATGTTACACGCTAGCAAAATTTCATCAAACGAATGCTGCTTTAGTATGGGAAAATTTTAATTATGAAAAAAGTTTTTGTTTGGAAAAATAACTTTAACAAATTTAATACACACTAATAGCATCTTTGTGTAAAACGAAGCCTTCGTCTTAAGCCTCGTTCGTTTTCGGACGATATCGGACAAAATTGGCTTGATGTATTTTTTCCTTGCGTCGTCGTCTACTGTTACGTTGCTTACGTTGCTCAAATACTCTTTACGTGAGTACTTGTCAAAAACATTATTACCGGATCGTAAAAGTCCAGCATATTGCGTAAAACTGACAAAAACCTTAAACATTTCATACTTATTACAAGCAGTTTTTAATAGGTGGCAACATTTTTTTCATCAGCTGTTTCGTTTATTTTGTTAATTGGATAATTGTTTGTTTACTCCTGCTGCAAATTCAGTTTTAGGATTTATGTACTGTGAAAATTAAATAATATTAGAAATGTTTTCGGCGATTGCACCAAAGACTGGAGTACCTTTTGCCAGCTCTGGATTCTTTTCCATTTCCAGCAATCCAAATTGTTCACTTGTTGTTTTCTTTAAACATAAAGAAAGTATTTGTGTATTCTTAGATAAAAATAAATAAATAATCTACTTGCCTTTTCTTCATAGCAACTTCCATTTTAAAAATATTCACAACGATGACAATTTACTAATCGTCAAATTTTGACATTTCGTTCGTAATTTTTTTCTTACACAAAGCCAATTTCATACTAAGGTTACGTTATCGTTCTTTACTGGAACAGCTGTTCTCGTTTATGCACGACATTATTTTTACATCAAGTCAAAACAGCTGACTCTCGGCGTTCCAGCGAAGGCTTCGTTAAATCGACGTGTCGTTCGTTTTACACAAAGATGCTATAATTCTACAATTTTTAATTTCCTTAAAAATGTTTGTGGTGAAAGCGAAATTCATTATATTAAATGCCTAGAGGTAAGTTTCGGATATCACTACAAACCAGGACTAATTTTAAAATATTTGACGAATGAAACGGAATATGGGCTGATCATAGATATCTTTTTGTTTCAACAGACAGTTTATTTCTACATTCAAAAACCTTACGTTATGTTGATAAATTAAATAGCACTGAACTGGCATCTTTAGATAAGTATTCTATTTTAAGATATGAAGATTTAATTTTTAAAAAAACAAAAGAACAACATTTTGTAAACCATAAAATATACATTATAAAAGAAACAATAAATGAATAAAATATTATTTTACATGGGTAATTGCAGACTTTTCATTTCAATACTAATCGGTAAGTATTTTGTAAGCATATATGGGAAATATTACTTAGTTCTTATTATTATTATTACTTAGAACTTAATACTTAGTTCGTAATAAATTTTAATACTTATTTTGGATTAGATTTTAATGCAAAGTTTGCATTAAATTTTAATACTTATTTTGAGTATGGAGTATACAATTTAATACAGAGGAGTATTAAAATTAATACGAACAGAACATTAAAAACTAATCCAAGATCAGAATTAAAATTCAATACAAATTTAGGATTACATATTAATACAAAACAGAATTAAAAATTAATACAATCTGTGCATTATATATTAATACAAATTTTTATTAAAAATGAATTTCAATATATGGCTTGTATTAAATTTTAATCCTATTTTGGTGTGGTCATATATGTAAGCCCAAATGTATTAAAATTTATTCCAAAATTTCTAACCGTGTGGTCCTTTAGGAAAGTATTACGTCATCCAAAAATGGCGTAATGTAAAGGAAAAGACTTAGAAATATATTTGAGTTGGTCAAAAGCGGCGCAACGCGAGGAAGGAATTACAGCTAGTGAATTTAAGTTGAGTTACCAGTTTGACTGCCTCCGCAAGAATGAATTTTAATTCTGAGGTTGTGTGCTATTCGGAAACTTTTGACTCGGATGATGAAATTTTGACAGTCTGAATGAGAATATTTGGCACTTGCGAGGTGAATATGATTGTCAAAAATTCATGTAGCCTAGTGGCTAGTATAAATTTTGACAATCGGCAAGACAATTTTTGACACAAGCATAATTAGAAAAAAAAACACTTAGAATAAATGAAAGCTAAACTTTTTAGTTAATTATAAATTAAAAAATTACAAAGCACAAAGAATTAAAAAATAATGGAAATCCCAACAAAACAGCAAAGGAAGTTCTACGTAAATGTAGAACTATACTGCATACTGTCCGCAATCCCATAAAGCCACTTGCTACTCGATAGCTAACCACTTCATACTCTATTGACCATTCATGATGCTTCGCTGGAATAAACTCCACAATTTTGCGAAAAGAGCTAGCAGACACTCTTAAATGCTATTAAGTTTGTGCATTGTCTCCATTAAAAATGGCATTTAATGTTTCGGAATAACCTCTTGGCCGAATATAGGTAATATCCTTAAAGGAATAATGTTTTAGGCAGTTGCCCGGAGCAGAAAAGCAAAAGCAGTACTTACTCTTCCCCCTTCTTTTAAAAAAAGTCATAAAGAAGTTCAAAACTTTTTGCTTCCGACAGCAAAGCAACCAGAAGTGGAAAATATTTGCGTAAAATTCTGTTCATTTTCAGTTATATCAACAATTTTGCAAAATAAATGAAATTCTCGTGCTAATACATTAACGAAGTTTAAAACGCCAGAATTTCTAGTTGTCAAAATTGCATTGTTCTTTTGGCACAGCAAAAATTACGATTTTATTTCAACAGACTGAAATTGTATTCAACTCTAACTTCTTTCCTACCACGAGTGAAAAGTTTCCGAATAGCACACAGCCTGAGTTTGTTGCTTAAGCCACCCGAGCATGGCTTCGCAGCGAATATAACTATGGTAGGTTTCCGCTACAGCTGTTTTTGTTGGGTTGGTATGTGTATGTTTTTACCACGGTGTAGTGTTGGCAACCGGGTGAAGTGAAATCATCTAGTTGTTTTGAACTTATTCAAACAAAACAGTGATTGCGTGAATATTTGTTGATTATAACTAAATGTTAGCGCAGCAGATGAATGGAAATTATAATTTCATTTGATTGCTTATAATAGTATCTTATCTTATGAAGCAACACTAAATTTGACCTCATACTTTGCGTCGACCTCATACCGTAAAAATAAAAAGTAGGGGTAAAGTACGAACTCGCAATGAGTTGAGAAATTTTCTACTAGCTCGTGCGTTTGACATTCCATACGAATGCAGGGTTGCTTTTTCGTTGAGAAATGCTAACATGTGGGTGTTCTTGTATGCCGATGGAACATATTAAAACTAAGATTTGAATAGGATTATCGTGAGAATTTATATTTGATGTGACTTTTTTAAATTCATAAAATTTTTTAAATAAACATGATATTAAAGAGATATAATAATGATTTTAATGAAATACCAAATTAATATTATTAAATTATATATCCTATTAAAATTTATGCATCTTTAATATAATAAGGGTATTCATGCAATGTGGTAAACTTATATATTGGGAAATTATTTATTTTTATGAGGTATGTTGCATGAACACACTCTAAAATCGATTGGGCATTTGCAACATAAATGCCAGCTGTAAGGCAACATTGTCACAAACATTAAACAACTTTCAGCAGGCCCAAACTAAACGAAAAATTAAATTAAATTAAATTAATTAATTAAATGAAACATTGAATTTTTACCATTTCGAATTATTTGCCTTCTGATTATTAACAACTTCACAAAATAAAATCAGCTAATTGCTGGTATAAGTTCGCCAGATCGATTGCTCACCGAAATTGTAGAGCAAATATATTTGGTTTGTGCAAAAGCTTCTCCATAAAGTTATACGGTTAATACCATTTATAAGGGTGTTGCTCACTTGCATGAATATAAGTGTATAATCTATATATAAAACAAAGTCGGGTTAGTTACACCCTTTATAACTTAAGAATGGCTGGACCAATTTGAATGACCTTTGATTTGTTGGATTTGTTTTTGTGCTGAATAGAAGAATGAGTAATAAAAAAAATCGGAAAACATATTAACAAAAGTTTATGGAGAAAATTCGTTTTTTCATACATTTTGTATGGAGCGACTTTTTTGGTGATATCTCTAGAGCGGATTACCTTTTTGTTGTCATATAAATGTTTTTGTGTTATATTAAATTTAAGTCTGTTTAGGTCTGTTGCTGTACTAAATTCAAATAAAGTTCGAGTAAACTTAAATATTTTAGATTAATTTTGTTTTCTGTTAAAATGAGAGAATTTATCTAAAAGTACGGAAACAATTCAATCAATTTTTTATAAAGCTGTAAATAACTTTTTTTTTTTGGTATTTTTTAACTTTATTGACTTAAATCCTTAGTAAAATCTAAAAATTAAAACAAAAACGTTCAAACGACCACGACAATATAAAACAGTAAGCTGCAAGGGAAAGAACGTAGACTCAAAACTGTCAAAACTCCTAGACAATAAAAACATAATCTTTTTGTGCCACAAAAACTCAAACTAAATATCCAAAAATTTAATTTTAACTTTTAATTTAGTTTCGCTTTTCATAATTAAATTGGAAAGCGTTAATTTATTTTTAAGCCTCTAGTCCGAATTATCACATATAGTACGTGACATTTTGCATTATTTCGCAGATTACATTAAACTTAAAAAAAGATCTTAGCTCTCTGAAATTTTATGTCAATATCTTTTAATTTTTCATTGATTAAATAAAATAAAAAACTACATGATTTCGGAAAAAGGGATGTTTTGTGGGATTTTTAGTATAGCTTCTTTTATTAGCATCACCAAAATGACAGACGCACGATCTGTCAACGCAAGATTGCGTTTTGCAAGTTTGTCCGTTTTGACAGCTTGTATCGTAAAGTTTTAACAACGCAGACCACGTACGATCAACGCTCGACCGACCTAACGCAATATTTTGTTTTAGCCATGACGGAGTCAAAGAAGCGAATGCATTTGTGCAGCCCTTTAGTACACATATCGGCTTATTCTTGATGTTCTTATCGTTTGTTCCAGATTTTTTTATTTGCATTCTTATAAAATAGGCTCTTGTGGTAGTCGCAACAAGATATCAATTTCAATTTATTAAGGCAAAATGTTAGCATATTAGAAGGGTTTCTTGTGAATGCTGCAATTAAAGTAAATAACAACTTAACAGAATTACAACAATCAATAAGATTAACATTGTTGTTGTTGTCAGCATAGAATAAATCGTCTTTTTTGACGAACGGCAAAACTGCAATAGATTTACTTTGTTTTGCAAAGTTTACTTGAAATGTGATAAAAATTAATTTAAAAATCTATAAGAAAAAAATTCATATTAATTCGAAACGAATCAAATTAAAAACAAAAAAAAACCAAATTTTACTTTTGTAATACTTCGACGATTTTGCGTGGTGCGGGCTTTCTAGTTTATTATACATAAGTTATTATAAGAGAATATAAAGATATAGCTTTTATTTTATGTGATCTACTGAATCCGAATTCGCAGTAAGTTTTTCCGAAAAAATCACTAAAATAAGTTTTAATGAGGGAGCATTTTTTCACATTTTCTCGCATATTGATGCAACTACTTGGATTATGGAGACATATTTCTCTACGTGGTGGCCTAGTCGAACGGTTGAGTGCGCGTACCGCAAGGCAAGGAACCTCGGGTAAGCCGGGTTTGAATCCCATCTAACACAGTAGATTTCCAATTGAAATTAATATTTGTGATTGACAGTCACCTCTCTGCAGGCAATGGCAAAACTTAGAGAATAAAATTGATACGTAAGGCTTCCAGGACATGAGCTGTTCGGACTCGGCTTATTACTTGTATGTCTAGTTCTCGATTTATTGTGTACTGTGACGAACCTATTTCGTGTCGAAATAGATTCACACAATAGCGTCACCCTATCAACCTAAAGCGTCACCAATTTCATCACAATATCGTCACATCATCTCATCAAAAACATCATCACCACATGGTCACCTTCAGCACCGCCACTGTCGACTAAATGATGTTGGGGGCATTTCATGTGAAGCGGACAACTAATACAATTTTTTATTCTGAAATTCGTTCACATTCGGCCTAGTTGTTCTTCTAGAGGGATTGAATGTAATCACTTACATTTTTTTTTTATAAGGCCTAGTTGTTGAGGGGCTTTAACAGAATTGGCGAATATGAAATACGAATTTTTTGCAAACACTTTTTCGAAAAAAAATTTTTTTTTAAATATTAAACATAGTGATTTATATAGAAATTGTATAATAGTTTTTTACTATGAAATCTGATTTGACTTTTGAATTTTTTTTCGTTTAGAAGACCTAAAGTTAAGATTTCAAATTTAAATTTTATTAATTTAACCAAAGTATATATATTACAGACGGGGCCCCACAACATTTTGAAAATAGATTTAACTTTGTAAATTTATTTTATTATAAAGACGATTTCAATACGGCTGCGGAGATTCATTTTCACGCAACGTTTCACGGAAAGGGGTCGTGTGGTGGCATTGGAGGGAATCTCAAACGGTTAGTGACACGTGCAAGCTTAAAGTTACCTGCAAGTGGAGCAATCATTACACCTATGCGATTGTACGAATGAGCGAAATCAGCTTTAACGCAAACTGCAATTTACTACTGCTCCAAAGATAATATTCAACATCAAAAAATTTTTCTGCAGTCCCGGTTTGATTCTGCAATCACCATAACAGGAACTAAAAAGTTACACACTTTTATTCCATCATCTAATAGCCTTCTTGTGAAAAGAACTAGTTCTAGTGTTGATTCTCATTGTAAAATTGTAAAGATTATAAAATGATCATTATTAACTTTAAGGATTATTATTTTAAAAAATGTCAATAAATAGAGAATTACTAATAAAATTTTAGTCTCTTATTATACCTTATTATTTTCCGCAATTTCAATAGAATATTAATTTGTCTAAATTCATTTATCATGCTTGAGTGCATCTTTGTTGTTGCTTCACTCGTAGCACAAGCTATGGGTGGTGCAATTGGCTTGTAGGTGCATTTCACGCATTCTCTTTTGTGCGATGTCTGGATGGATCACTTACTTAAACGATCTCACTGCTGGGCGGTTCTTTTGCGCATGCGTTGGTATTGTTGGTGAAAATATGTTGCCGATCGTGGGTCTTCGTGGATCGCGGTGAAATTCTCCCTCTCCATATAGGTACCTACGTAAAACAAAATAAATATACAACTTATGTAAATATAAATTAGCTTATGTTGTTAATAATGCTTATTTTAGTGTTGCTTCTCGCTCCTCCATACAGGTACGTAAAAAAATAAATATACAAGTTATATAAATTAAAATAAGTTAAATAATTCAAAATATGTATTTCATATAAATTAATTTAAGGAAAATTGTTTGAGGCAAAATTTATCTTTTTGCTTCGTTACAACATATTATAGATCACTGTTATAGCTTAAGTACGCTTAAACAGGTAAGCACAAATTAATATAGCAGCGTTTTAGTGAGCTTTTATGCAAACCAGTAGATACGATATGGCGATTCTGGATCAGGTGGCGCGGTGGTGCAAGCCGATGACGTCATGCCCGGCACTCAAGTATGAATGGATTTCTGCTTGTGCTGGTGGACGGACAGACAAAAAAACCGCAAGTTGTTTTTGCTTTAAGCGTTGATCATGTTCTTATCAGTGTTTGTATGTTTTATGATTTTTTTGATAACCCTAGCATTAGTTATAGCAATGACTCAAATTCTGATGGCTGACTTTAGCTGAAATGATATGACTTGCTATATGAAAATAAATGCATTAATATGGGTTGAAGCAATTTAGATACGGCGATGGTTGAAGGGGGAAATAAATGTTTATAAATTTAATAAAGTTGGTAAGTATTACGTGGGGTGTCTTTGTTTTGAGCTTTTAAAATTGGCAAGTTTGATGTAAAGTTTGTGAAAATAGTCCTCGGCGATTTTAATGCGAAAGTCGGAAGGGAAGGCATCTTTGGCCCCACTGTCGGTCAGTTCAGTCTTCACGAGACCTCCACAAACAACGGTCTAAGACTGATCGACTTCGCCGCGGCACGAAACATGGTAGTTAGTAGCACCAGATTTAAGCACCTCGACATCCACAAGGCCACCTGGCTGTCCCCGGATCAAAAAACGCAAAACCAAATTGATCATGTTGTAATCGACGGAAGGCATGCCTCGAGTGTTCTAGATGTGCGTACATTTCGGGGGGTCAACATTGACTCCGACCATTATCTTGTTGCAGCCAAGATCCGCATGCAATTATGCAATGCCAAGAACATACGCACAGGAATGCAACGAAAGCTAGATGTCGCTAAGCTGCAATTACAACGGACTGCCGAAGCCTACTCTGCTCA
The DNA here is from genome assembly GCA_914767935.1 of Coremacera marginata. NCBI lineage: Eukaryota > Metazoa > Arthropoda > Insecta > Diptera > Sciomyzidae > Coremacera > Coremacera marginata. Next base: position 127,583,629 of record OU612046.1, read on the forward strand.
ACTCTCGGTTAAGCTCAACCAACCAACCTCTGGACTCGACGACGCCGGCGAACTTTGGGCGCATATATCCCACTCCATGCGCGCTGCCGCTGAAGAAGTCATTGGTTTCCGGCGCCCGCAACCTCGGAACCAATGGTACGATCAGGAGTGTCGCATTGCGACTGCAGTAAAAAACGCCGCTTATAGAAAAACGCTGCAGTCAGCTGCAACGCGAGCCGTGCAAGAAAACTACCGCGAAAAGAGGAAGGAAGAGAGGCGCCTTTTCAGACGCAAGAAAAGAGAGCAGGAAAAGCGTGAGCGTGAGGAACTAGAGGTATACCAGGGCAAGAAGGATGCACGAAAATTCTATCAACAGGTTAAGCGTCTAACCCAAGGTTTCAAGCCCGGAGCATCCACTTGTAGAGACGAAAATGGAGATCTGAATACGGATACACAGTGTGTGCTTAGATTGTGGAGACAGGACTTCTCCAATTTACTTAATGGCGACGATTCCACCAATGCCGCCCATCGAGAGCACAGTGCAGTGCCACCAATCGACGATGACGGAGTGGAAATATCACCACCTAGCCATGAAGAGGTTCGAGTTGCTATCCAACGACTCAAAAACAATAAAGCAGCGGGTGCTGACGGCCTGTCAGCTGAATTGTTTAAAACCGGCGGCGATGAATTGATAAGGCGCATGCATCAGCTCATCAGCAAAATATGGCTAGCAGAAAGCATGCCCGACGATTGGAACCTCAGTGTACTGTGCCCTATACTTAAGAAAGGAGACCCTACAATCTGCGCAAGTTATAGAGGTATCAGTCTTATTTCCATCGCATATAAGGTTCTCTCAAGCGTACTGTGTGAAAGATTAAAGCCAATTACAAAAACACTGATTGGACCTTATCAGTGTGGCTTTCGACCTGGTAAGTCCACCATAGACCAGATTTTCACGCTACGACAAATCCTGGAGAAAACCCACGAAAATCAAATTGAGACACACCATCTCTTTGTCGACTTTAAAGCTGCGTTCGATATCCCGAGAAGGGATTGCCTATACGCAACAATGTCTGAGTTCGGTATACCTGCAAAGTTGATTAGACTTTGCAGAATGACGTTGAGCAACACACGCAGCTCCGTCAAGGTAGGAAATGACCTCTCCGAAACCTTCAATACCGAAAGAGGTTTCAGGCAAGGCGATCCACTGTCTTGCGATCTCTTCAACATCATCATGGAGGGGATCGTACGAAAGGCCGGTGTGCATCGTAATGGCACCATTTTCTATAAAGGTGTCCAGCTCCTTGCTTACGCTGATGATATTGATATTGTTGGCAGAACCAAGAGAGATGTTACCGCTGCTTTCGCCGCTATCGAAAAGGAATCAGCCAAAGTGGGTTTGACGATAAATGAGGGTAAAACAAAGTATATGCTGTCTACAAACAAGGGAGCTCGGCGTTTAGACTCCCACGTTTCATCCGGCAGCTATAACTTTGAAGTAGTCAAGGAGTTTGTATACCTTGGCACCGCCATTAATACTAACAACGAAATCAGCCTGGAGATAAAGCGAAGAACAATAATTGCTAATAGGTGCTACTACGGGCTCAGTAAGCAACTAAGTTCCAGAGCCCTCTCTCGATCGACAAAACTAACACTCTACAAGACGCTCGTTCTACCTGTGCTGCTTTATGGCGCTGAGGCATGGGTAGTTTCGCAAACTGACGCAGCCGCTCTGGGGGTGTTCGAGAGAAAAGTTCTTCGCAAAATCTTCGGTCCTGTTCGAGTCGGCGATGACTATCGCATCCGAATGAACCACGAGCTGTATGAGCTCTACGGAGACATTGACGTAGTTCGGCGTATAACTGTGCAGCGACTACGCTGGCTGGGTCATGTCCATCGTATGAACGACGAAGCTCCAGCGAAAAAGGTGCTCGAAGCGAGGGTCGCTGGTCAACGACGACGAGGGAGACCATGCCTCCGATGGATGGACCAGGCTGAGGAAGCCCTAACCGCACTTGGTGTATCCGATTGGAGAAGGCGCGCGCAAAGCAGAGGCGCCTGGCGAGAGCTGATGAGGTCGGTCGAAATCGGGACACGGGTTGTCACGGCCACCTAAGTAAGTAAGTAGTAAGTTTGATGTATGTCTTTGCTTTAAACTTTTTAAAATTGGCAAGTTTGGGGTATTTCTTTGCTTTAAGCGTTGGTCATAATATTATACACTACATTATCGGTAGTGGTAGTCAAGCGAGTTCTTATCAGTGTTTGCATGTTTTGTTTTTTCTTAACCCTCGCATTAGTTACAGCAAGACTCAAATTTTGCTGGTCAACTTGCTTTGTGAAAATATATATATTTATTTGGAATGAAGCAATTTAGGTACGGCGAAGGTTGAAGAGGTTAAAGAAATGTTTATAAATTTAATAAAGTCGGTAAGTATTAGGTGCGTGTATTAGATTTGTGTAAGTAGTTTGTATATTAGATGACAACCATTAAAAAACATAGGCGTGTATAAATATCTATTCGTCAGTTGGGGGACATAGGGGTCACTTACACCCAGCAACTTCTCCGCCTCTGGCTTATATTTTATGTAAATTCAAGAGTCTGCAAAGCTTCGAGATGCAGAAACTTCGAGAACATTTTAGAAGCTGACTTATGTCATTGTATGCCGAAGCGAATGGTGTGAGAGAGAAAGGGAGAGAGAGAATTTGATAGTAAGAGAGAGAAAGGGAGATAGCAAATAGCGCGATCCTATACAAATAATACTTCAGAATCAACCTAACCTTAGCCAATGCCAAGAAGAGACAAAAAGTTTCTAGAAGCTTCGAGATGCAGGAACGTCGAGAACATTTTAGAAGTCGACTTATGTCACTGTATGCCGATGACGTCACCCATACCCATCCTGGTACGGATTTTAATTTTATTTAATTTCAATTCTAATTTCAAGGTTAAAGTGATAAGAGCCAAGCTTCATAGCAAGCGCACTCATAACCCGCAAGTTCAAGATAAGGCAGCAATGTACAAGTTCAAACATGTTTTTTGTGTTACTTCTAAAATAAATAAACAATTTTTGCGGTCAAGTGCAAGGGCAAAAAAAAGAAGATAAGAATTTAAAGTTGATATGTCAAAAACTAAGCTAAACTAACCTAAGCTAATATAAGCTAAGGCTGCGTTCATAGTGAACGCCCATAATCGGCTGCTTTTTATAATGGTTCTTGTTGTTCTTACTATTGCTATTGTTGTTCTTACTGATGTTGTTGTTGTTGTTGTTGTTGTTGTTGTTGTTCTTGTTCTTGTTGTTGTTCTTACTGTTGTTGTTGTTGTTGATGTTCTTACTCTTGTTGTTGTTGTGGCTGTTGTTGATGAGGCTGTTTTACTAATAAAAATAGGCAATCTAAAGTTACTAAATAAATAGCTGAACTTCTTTATTAAAATATTATTTATATTAATTACACTACATTTTGAGCCCAATTTTGTCACATCTGTTGATAACCAAGATAAGCTATGGAAGCTACGTCCAATTACGGACCATCTCAAGTAAAATATGTTGAAGAACTATCACCCAACACAACATTTATCTTACGATGACAATGGACGACACGGTTGCAAGCAGTTTTTTAAAGGTAAACCAATCGGCCAAACGGTTACATGTTAAATTTTGACATATATCAAGGCAAGAACCCACGTTGTACCAATCCATATGATGAACGATTCGGAAAATGTGCAGCACCACTTATAACTATGATCGATGACTTTCAGATGATTTGAAAGGCCTTATTGAATATTTCATTCATATTGAATTATTGTTTGATTGATTATCGATATTGTGATTGATTGATTGATTATCGATCAGTTTTAGCAGGTAGCTGTTGAACAGTACAGACCAGTTTTAGCAGGTAGCTGTTGAACAGTACAGACCAGTACAGTACAGACCAGTACAGTCACTCTGAAAGTTTGTGTGCATTATCTATATACTTCAACATACATTTTGAAATAAAAAAAAAATGGCTAAATCAATAAAACTTGAATTCTTAACTTTCGGTCTTCTAAAAGAAAAAAAAATTCAAAAGTCAATCCGATTTCATAATAAATAAGAACCATCAAAAAACAATGCACATGAAAAGAAGGCTAGCAGATCTCTCGGAGCCAAAACATGTTCAGAGCTATCTAGTTCCGCCAGTTTACATGTGCAACCAAATGAACGAAACAATGCAAATGACAAGAACGGCGATATATCTTGTAGTAGTTTTATTTGACATTTCTTTCAAGTATTTTGACCAAAGAGGGAGAAAAATAAATTTTATTTCTATCAGTGCTACAACCAACTCGACCAAGCAGTAACAAGTACGAAAGAGATGTTGGTTCAAATTGCTTAAGTAAAAAAAAAAAATTATTGCAACCTGTTTGGAACTGTTTGGGCATGTTAAGAATAGATTGAAGGAATGATTGGAACCATGTCCGACTGTGAACATGGCTCCGTGAACTGTACATGTTCGGAGCGACTCATCTCTACACCGCCTTGCCACTTCAAAGCGAAAAATGTATCATAGATAAAATTAAAGTTGCAAAAGAGGAAGCCAAGGCATTATCTCCGGATAATGAGAGGATTTGTAAAAACAGGATTGAGTTAACTCAATCTGATGTTTACGGGCTGCAACCCATTATCTTGCAACCTCGCTGCAAACAACTTGTAGAGATCCTTTTTGAATATACAAAAGACTCAGTGGTCCACAAGAATGAAGTAATCCCAGGAGTATATTTGGTGGAGACCCTGGTACGCCCAATCAATAAAAAGTTAAAGTTTTCCTTATGAATACAACAGAAAAAACTAAAGTAATCAATCTAAAAAAAATTTACTATGAATGGGAAGGAATAGAAAATTTTGATACCGTTAAACTAGACAGAACAGGGGATATAGTAAGGAATAGAATAGAAACAGCTATTCAATTGAAAAATTGCAATTTAGAAGAAAGAAAATCAATTTTAGAAATTTGCAGACAATATAACGATTTATTTCATTTTGAGGGAGATCACCTTAGTTATCGAAAGTGTAAATCATGAAATAATTACAGAAGAATATAAACCTCCTTTAATTGCTAGACCATATAGACTCCCTGAAAGCCAACGGAATGAAATTCACAAGCAAGTCAATGAAATGCTGGATGATGACATTATCCGTGCAAGTTCTAGTCCATGGAATTCACCTTTGTTGTTAGTGCCAAAAAAGGCAGATTCTGAAGGCAATAAGCATTTGAGAGTTGTCGTAGATTTCAGCAAAACTCAACGACATAACGGTCGGCGATGCATACCCATTACCAAATATAACAGATATATTAGATCAATTGGGTAAGGCTAAATACTTCGGCACTCTAGATTTCATTAGGCTTTCATCAGATCCCAATAAAATAATCTGACAAGTGTAAGACCGCTTTCAGTACACCTTTCCTATAATATCCTATGAATATAACATAATGCCATTTGGGTTGAAAAACGCCCCTGCAACGTTCCAAAGGCTCATGAATAATGTTCTCATGGGATTGCAAGGATTTGAATGTTTTGTCTATGTTGACGACATTGTTGTTTACGGATATGATTTGTCAGATCATAATAAAAAATGAATTAAAATATTTGTTCGATTGCGTCAACATAACTTAAAGTTACAACCTGACAAATGTAATTTCCTTAAACAGGAACTCACTTACTTAGGGCATATTATTTCAGAGGATGGAATTAAACCAGACCCAGAAAAAATCAAAATGGTCAAAACTTACCCAATACCAAAAAATACAAAAAGTATAAAATCATTTTTAGGATTTGCGGGATATTATAGGCGATTTATAGAAAATGTTTCAGGCATATCAAAGCCATTAACCAAACTACTTAAAAAGGATATCAAATTTAACTGGGACGCATTTTGCGATGAAGCTTTTTCAATACTAAAAAATGAGTTAATTAATCCTCCAATTTAAGCATATCCGAATTTTGATCAGGACTATGAAAGTCACGACAGATGCGAGTAATGTAGGGCTTGGGGCTGTTTTGTCCCAAGGTATAATCGGTAAAGATAGGCCAATCTGCTTTGCCAGCAGAGCACTAAATGACGCTGAAACACGTTACAGCCCCACTGAAAAGGAATTGTTGGCAATAGTCTTCGCCGTAAAACAATTTCGAGCATGTATTTATGGAAAGAAATTTACCATTTATACAGATCACAAGCCACTTGTATGGCTGAGGAAATTAAAAGACCCTATATCAAGATTAGCTAGTCGCCGAATTCTTCTGTCTGAATACGAATACATAATCAAATATAAGGCAGATCTAATTAATACAAATGCTGACGCACTCAGTCGCATAGAAAATTAAAATGAGATACTAGTTATATCAAGGCAAATGGTACACAAAAATCAAAACGAAGAAATGCAAAAAAAAAATAATCAGGCAATTGAAAAAACTAAAAAATGCAATATTCATCCCTTCCATATGAGTCGTTGACAAAGTTTGTCGTCGACTCGTTGTAGTTGTCACTTGTTATTGACGTCGTCATCATCTCAATGCTAAATCGGCACTCGCTACGTCGTTTCATCCAAGACAAGACGAGACGACTTTTTATCGATAATTTAATACCATCTTCAAATTTGGGTTGAATGTGAACTGTCAAACTACAAGAAATTTCGTATTGAAATATTTTTCATTTAATTAAATTTAAATTTAATAATCACGTATTTCATATCTGATACAAGATCTAGTGATTCAAGTGATGAAGAACAAAAAAAAGCCTTATCTTAGAAAGAAAAATAATAAGGCATATAACAAAGTAAAATTAATCCAGTATTACAAGTGGTATTGTTCCTTTCCTTGTGCCAACCATCACTGCCCCTATGCGGTGGACTAAAAGAATTTGATTGTTTACTTATTTCCTCCCATTTTGTTTTGAAATTGGCTGGGACGTTCCCTCTGGAAAATCCTTTTGCCAAGTTTGGATTCTTCTCCAGCTCGCGCACCAGATGTTCAAACTGACTAACGTTTGTTATTTTTACTTTTTTTTTTCATTTTCAATCAAAGTAATTCTAAAATTCACAAATAACAAAGAAAAAACCAAACACTTTGCTTCAAGTCGTTGCAACTCGTTCATGAAAAACTCAAGGAGTAGTATTGATTCCTATCGACACGATATGTTTTTCAAAATGACTTGGCGAGCACCGCATACTCGTCGTCAGTTGTCAAAATTTATCGAGAACGACTTCGGTGGTGCCAATTTCAAGATGACGACAGAAGACGATGACGATAACTGTCGACGACGACTCATATGGTAGGGGTAGTTATAGAAACAGAGGAGCCAATTTTTGAAAATAAAATATCAAAAGTAAAACTAATAAAATAACCAATCACAGAATCAATAGAGGAAAAGCTTGTAATAAAAATAATCCCACAGCTTATAAAACCAATAACAGGAGAAACTAAAGCCTACTCTCACAATAATGCAAAGTTATTAACAACCACTTTACCCATACCATTTAGGACCCCAAAAGATCAGGAAGTAGCTCAGAACTAACTTACTTACATACTTAGGTGGCCGTAACAACCAGCGCTCGGGTTTCGGCCGACCTCATCAGCTCTCGCCAAGCGTCTCTGCTTTGCGCGCGCCTTCTCCAATCGGATACACCAAGTGCGGTTAGGGCTCCCTCGGCCTGGTCCATCCATCGGAGGCATGGTTCTCCCTCGGCGTCGTTGACTAGCGACCCTCGCCTCAAGCACCTTTTTCGCTGGAGCTTCGTCGTCCATACGATAAACATGACCCAGCCAGCGTAGTTGCTGCACAGTTATACGCCGAACTGTCTTGTCAATGTCTTCGTAGAGCTCATACAGCTCGTAGTTCATTCCGGTGAGATAGTCATCGCCGACTCTAACAGGACCGAAGATTTTGCGAAGAACTTTTCTCTCGAGCACCCCCAGAGCAGCTGCGTCAGTTTGCGAAACTACCCATGCCTCAGCGCCATAAAGCAGCACAGGTAGAACGAGCGTCTTGTAGGGTGTTAGGTTTGTCGATCGAGAGAGGGCTCTGGAACTTAGTTGCTTACTGAGCCCGTAGTAGCACCTATTAGCAAGTATTGTTCTTCGCTTTATCTCCATCTCCATCACTGTTGTTATTAATGGCGGTGCCAAGGTAAACGAACTCCTTGACTACTTTAAAATTATAGCTGCCGAATGAAACGTGGGAGTCTAAACGCCGCGCTCCCTTGTTTGTAGACAGCATATACTTTGTTTTAACCTCATTTATCATCAAACACACTTAGGCTGATTCCTTTTCGATAGCGGTGAAAGCATCGTTAACATCTCTCTTAGTTCTGCCAACAATATCAATAGCATCAGCGTACGCAAGGAGCTGGACACCTTTGTAGAAAATGGTGCCATTACGATGTACACCGGTCTTTCGTACGATCCTCTGAATGATGATGTTGAAGAGATCGCAAGACAGTGGATCGCCTTGTCTGAAACCTCTTTCGATATTAAAGGTATCGGAGAGGTCATTTCCTACCTTGCCGGAGCTGCGTGTGTTGCTCAACGTCATTCTGCAAAGTCTAACCAACTTTGCAGGTATACCGAACTCACATTGTTGCGTTTATGCAATCTTTTCTTGAGCTATCGAACGCAGCTTTAAGATCGACAAAGAGATGGTGTGTGTCGATTTGATTTTCGTGGGTTTTCTCCAGAATTTGTCGTAGCGTGAAAATCTGGTCTATAGTGGACATTCCAGGTCGAAAGCCACACTGATAAGGTTCAATCAGTGTTTTTGTAATCGGCTTTAATATTTCACACAGTACGCTTGAGAGAACCTTATATGCGATGGAAATAAGACTGATAACTCGATAGTTGGCGCAGGTTGGTCTCCGTTCTTATGTAAGTTAACGCCAAACATATTTTTCTCATAACTCTACGTCCAGCTAACACGAGCATCCGCTCCAGACGTGTAATACGAGAGCGGTACGTGACAAAATGCAGTTGCAACGTTCCCACAGAGTCAGCAAGTAGCTGGTAATCCTACAACAACAACAATAACAATAAAGGGTGCAGCGCACGTCAGCAGAGGCATTGGCAAAAGTAGTTTAAGAAAAATAATTGTTTAGTTTAAGTTTGATTGCGATACAATAAAGAGCTTAAGCTCAAACAATTTTTTTTTTTTTTTTAGTATTTTAAACTAAAAGATATTTGACTGGCGCCCAACGTGGTAATCGGGTAAAAAGAGTTAGTAAATGGTGTGATCGCGATAATTTCACGCATAGCCCGAACACACCAATAACACTGTGGAGCAGATTCAGTGTAAGCGTTAGGATTCTATCGAATAAAAACGCGACCAGACGATTTGTGTTTCTAAGGATCCCGAGTCACCAGCAGAAACGGACAAAAGGGAGTTCTCTAAGGATACCTGTTCGGAATGAAGAAAATCCTGCTATTGTAAGTTAGTTTAAATAAAGAAATTTTTATAAATCCAAAATAGTTTAAAAGTTTATATAATAAATCGAAAAATTTATGAATTGAATATAGTAAAAGTTGTCTTAAGACTTTAGTAAAGAGTTAAATTGTTTAAAAGAATTTTATGAAATTAAAGTTAAAACGATTAAACACTTTTGTTTAAATTTAAACTACAACATAAAAAAAAATAAAATATATCAAACTTTTAATTAAAATTGTGTAAAGAAATTGCGAAATATTTTAAAACATAAGATATTAGGAAATTTTAAATAAAAAAGCTTAAAAAATGGCTCAAAATAACATAATTAGGCCTCCATTGTTAGGACATCCTAGTGTACCGACACCACCAGCACCCCCTGCACCTTCAGTGTCGCAAAATACTGCTAATGCAAGCCCAGAGTTTGCAAGTTTAATTTGGAGTATTATGACGGACATATTAAAGACTGATGGACGTAATCTTCTTAGAGATACACATCAACTGATGACGGACCAGACAATAGACGAACGATACCAGAATAACTTGGCGGACATGGACAAAATACCGGATGTCGTCCGTTCATTACGAGAATTCAGCGGAAATCCGGCGGAGTTTAGCAGCTGGAAAAAAAGCGTTGAAAGGATTCTAAAAATCTATGAACCAACCATAGGTACCCCCAGATACTTCGGTATTCTTAGTGTAGTAAGGAATAAAGTCATAGGTAGTGCCGATGCCGTGTTGGAATCATACAACACACCTCTTAATTGGAAGGCAATATCCCGATGCCTTACAATGCACTACGCAGACAAAAGAGACCTTAGTACTTTGGAATACCAAATGACATGTTTAATCCAAGGACGAAGAAACGTACAAGAATTTTATGGTGAGGTATATACTCACTTATCACTCATTCTAAATAAAATTGCGTACATGGATATCAATGATGAAGCCATGCGAGTTCTCACCTGAACATATCGTGACAAAGCACTGGATACCTATATACGAGGATTGTCCGGTGATCTTTCAAGACTGCTACCGGAAGCTTTGCACTTGTGCACTAAGCTTGAGAACCAGAACTTCAGAGCAGTACATGCTAATAACCAGTATAACATTTCAAGAAAACCAATTCCAACTTCAACAACCTTTTTATGCGCAACAATTTCAACAAAAGCCTTTGTTACCACCTAAAAAGTATCAATACGAAACACAGACATTTTTCCCACAGCTTGCTTATGTCCCTGAGAATGTTCCACAAACAAGGCCACAAGCACCTCAGTTTTATCACCGACAACCCCAATATTTTAATCAACAATTTAGACCAAACGTTCCTTTCAATAATTTTGCATATAATGTCCCACCAGCAAGGCCATCACAACCAAAACCTCCAACACCGATGGATGTCGACCAATCCCAGCAAACAAGAAATGTGAACTATATGAACAGACCGATCTTTAATACTTTTCAATCCAAACGCCCACCGCCAACACAGTCAACCCAATTCAACAAAAACTTCGCGAATAAAATGCAACGAATCAACCAGATTTCTCAAGAACCCATATATAACACTTCACAAGAACCTGAAGCAAATGAATACTACATACAGCAAGGAAGTCAACCATGGAACGAATATTATCAGGATTACACTAAACAATCTCAGGACGAACACGATGACGACGAGGAAAAATTTTGTGGCATACATTTTTTAGGCTGACTGACTCTACGTTACCATATTTTCAATGCAAAACCGGTAATGGAAAGATACTCAAGTTCTTAATAGACACCGGATCTAATAAGAATTACATACAACCTTCATTAGCAAAAAATCCTCAACCAAATGACATTTTTTACGCCAACTCAGTAGGTGGAAAAATTAATATATCTTACCATATTTTTTTAACCCTTTTTGGAATAGAAACCGATAAACTTAAATTTTTTGTATTACCCTCTCTTAATTCCTTTCATGGCATTCTTGGCAATGATAGCCTCAAACTACTAAACGCAGTAATTCATACGGCAGAAAATTATACGCTAATAAAAAATGGGAAAAAAATTCCAATTAAACAACAGGCAGCTAAATCTGTCAATACAGACACTAAAATAGAACATTTAACAAAAGAACAAAAAGGAAAACTGCACTTATTGTGTAGTCAATATCCAAAACTTTTCGCAGAACCTAACGAAAAGTTAACTTACACCACAAAGGTAAAAGCGGAAATAAGAACGGTAACAGATAATGCAATATACTCCAAATGCTATCCATATCCTATTTCCCTGAAGTTGAAAGGCAAGTCAACAAGTTACTTGAAGATGGAATTATCAGGCCATCTCGTTCACCCTATAATGCACCTATCTGGATAGTAGACAAAAAACCAGATTCAGGTAGTCATATATTACCAAAAATTAAATTCAGTTACGGTTGCAGACCGATACCCAATAATAGAAATAAATGAAGTCCTTGCCCAATTGGGAAGCAATAGTTTTTTTCAGTTATAGATTTAAAAAGCGGTTTTCACCAAATTCTCTTAAGGAATTCGGATATTGAGAAGACAGCGTTTGCAATTAACAACGGAAAGTATGAATTTACAAGATTACCATTTGGATTGAAGAACGCCCCCTCAATATTTCAGAGGGCGCTAGACGACATTTTACGAGAATACATAGGACGTAATTGCTATGTGTACATAGATGACATTATCATTTTCAGTAAAACAGAATCGGACCATGTAAAAGACTTATCAGATATCTTTAGGACACTCGAGCAGGCGAACATGAAAATCCAATTAGATAAGTGCAAATTCTTTGAAAAAGAAGTAGAATTTTTAGGGTTCATTGTGACGCCAGAAGGAATTAAAACCAATCCTTCGAAAATCACAACTATTAAAAATTTTCCAATCCCGCAAAACCTTAAAGAACTCAGATCCTTTCTGGGTCTTTCAGGGTACTACCGTCGCTTTGTTAAGGACTATGCGAAGCTCGCTAATCCCCTGACAGCCCTTTTAAGAAGGGAGGACGGACGGACGTCCAAGACTCAGTCAGCAAAGAAGCAGATCACTTTTGATGAGGACGCTTTCAATGCATTCCATAAAATAAAAAATGTTTTAATTTCAAGTGAAGTAATGCTAACCTACCCCAATTTAAATAAACGCTTCGAGCTCACAACAGATGCATATAATGCAATAGGTGCTGTTCTATCTCAGGAAGATAGACCAATAACGCTCATATCGAGAACACTCTCAAAAGCAGAAGAGAATTACGCTGCCAACGAAAAGGAGATGCTCGCCATCATCTGGGAATTGAAGTCTCTGCGAAACTACTTGTATGGCTCAGCAAAGGTGAAGATCTTTACCGATCATCAACCCTTAACGTATGCTTTGAGCAACAAGAATAACAACAGTAAGATGAAACGCTGCAGAGCGATTCTTGAAGAGCACAACTATGAATTGAAGTATAAACCAGGCAAAACTAATGTAGTGGCCGATGGATTATCCCGACCACCACAACAAGCACCAATTAACACCCTAACAGCTACGCAACACAGTGATGAAAGCTCATAACAAAATTTAGTACCACACACTAATCCTCCGGTTAACGTATTTAAAAACCAACTTTTTATAACAACAGCAGAAACTTCATCCCACCAATTTAAAATAATTTTTCCAACTTACCATAGGCACATTATTACCGAACCAGAGTATACAGACGAAATTTTAGTAAGCTTGCTTACTAAAACGCTACCTTAACCCTTCAATCACTAATGCAATCATTACAGAAGACCCCATCCTTGGCAGAATTCAAACCATTTACCAATCACATTTTAGTCAATATAGGGTACTTTACACTCGAAAGACAGTGAAAGACTTAACGCAGGAAACAGAACAGGAATCCGAGATTTTAAAAGAACATAACAGAGCACATTGGAACCTAACCGAAAACAAAGCCCAGCTTCTGGAGAAATTTTACTTCCCTCAGATGAAAGCAAAAATAAAGAAAATTGCAAAACAATGCACAATATGTCAAGAGAATAAATACGAAAGACATCCTCTAAATCCAATTCTGAAACCAACCCCAATTCTGAATTACCCAGGGCATATTGTCCATATCGATATCTATCACACCAATGGTAAAGTTGTCCTTACCGCAATAGATAAATTTTCCAAATACGCTCAAGCTAAAATTGTGAAGTCAAGAGCAACCGAAGACATAAAACAGCCGTTACAAGATCTTCTCACATCTTTTGGAATACCAGAAAGCATTGTAATTGGCAATGAAAAATCCCTAAGTTCACGCCCCATTACATTCATGTTAGAAAATCAATTCGGCATTGCAGTATTTAAAACACCTCCTTATACTAGTTCAGTCAATGGACAGGTAGAGAGGTTCCATTCAACCCTTTCCGAGCTATTACGATGTGTTAGAGCAGAAAATACTCATAACAATTGTAGCGAGTTGCTAAACAAATCAATCTGCATGAAATAAGGATTAGTCAAAGAAGAAATAATAAATGTAAAATACGCACTACAATGGGCTAGAATAGGAGTTGTAAATTTATTTATATTAAATAAAATAGAAATTGATATAGCAGTAAAAGAAATGAATAAAGAAAATATGCCCTTTAATACAGCTGAAGAAGCATTAGAATTTGCAGATGTAAGCGTATTAAGTAATTCATCAGCAATTTTATATATTGTAAAGATACCATTGACTACCAATGAGATTTATGACAATTATATTGTTAAAGCTGTTATAAGAAACAATGTAATAATTAATTTAAAATATAACAATGTTCTAGTAAATCAAAGAAACATTTTGGGAATAAAAACTAGTTGTAAGCATTATAATATGATAAGTATCTGTAAACAAAATGAATTGTTAGACTTAAGTGACGATTTTTGTATACCAAATTTAATTAGAAGTCTCAACTCGTCGTGCCACATGATAAACTGCCACCACATCCCCAGAGACGAACTCATAGCACCTGGAGTACTTTTCCTGAACAATTTCCAAGGTTACATTATGATAGATGACGGCGTTCGAACTTTAAATGGCACCTTTACTTCAAAAATGCATCAATAATAGTAAACGGAAAAAACATATAAAAACTTCGAAACACCCCCCCCCCCCTCTAAAGATTATGCCAGTAATAGCTCAGCCAACACCAGCGGAAAAAAGCCTAGGTTACTGTCACTAGAAACCATTAGCGAATTACATATCAATAACACAGCAGAAATCAGATCATTACAAACTGATAAGGTGATAACTAGAACCTTTGCAGGAGTGACCTTCATCATTATGGTTGCCCTGTTGATCAGCATCAAGAAACATTGCTTTAAAAAAGGAAAAATCCCAGAGCAACCGACGAAAGTTGTCCTAGAAGTTAACCAAGGTCAAGAAGCCGCCCCTCAAGTCCCTACGCCTGAAGCAAGCACTTTCCAGATATTTCAGACGCTCGAGGACAAGCGTTTTTAAGGAGGGAGCAGTTAACTCCAAACATATTTTCTCATAACTCTACGTCCAACTAACACGCGCATCCGCTCCAGACGTGTAATACGAGAGCGGTACGTGACAAAATGCAGTTGCAACGTTCCCACAGAGTCAGCAAGTAGCTGGTAATCCAACAACAACAATAACAATAAAGGGTGCAGCGCACGTCAGCAGAGGCAGTGGCAAAAATAGTTTAAGAAAAAAATTATTGTTTAGTTTAAGTTTGATTGCGATACAACAAAAAGCTTAAGAGTTATAGTTAGCCCCTTCCTTCCATGTAAAAACAATATAATATAAAATTAATAAAAATTATCGACATTCTTAATAATTGTTTACTCCAAATTTCGCAAACAATTAAGAATTCTGGTTGACCAATTTCCGGTCGCACAGTAAATTTCGGCATAATCAATATTCTGAATAATTCTTTGCTCCAAATGTCGCAAATAATTATTAAGAATTCTGTCTGACCAACTTCCGTTCACATAGTATGCTTTAGAAAAGCTTTGATTGTACTTTTCACTTGAACCTATTTTGGCAGCGCTGACCAACGCAGCGCAACACACACACACATTCATAGATACATGCAGGCATGGCAAAAACTAGCTTTAAAAACAAATGTAATAATTTTAAGTCAGTTGATTGACAGCTCAAGGAAAATAAAGTAATATTTTAAACTTTTTAAAATTGTTTTTTTTTCCATTTTCGAACAATTCGAAAAATTAACTGGCGACGAGGATGGGATACTCGGATGTATTCCTAGTGTAATACAGCGTATATTAATACTTAGCCGGGTATCGCGAACGAATAAAATAGAAACTATTTCTATAAAGTGAGTGAACTAATTGGAAAAAAATAGAAACTATTTCTATAAAATTAGTGAATTAAAATAGAAACTATTTCTATAAAATTAGTGAATTAAAATAGAAACTATTTCTATAAAATTAGTGAATTAAACTAGGAACTATTTCTATAAAATGAGTAAACTAACTGAAAAAAAAATAAATAGATTAGTGAACTGAATAAATAGAAACCATTTCTATTAAAATTGTGATCTAAACTACAGAGTTATAATTTAACTTGTGAACTAAAATAAATAGAAACTATTTGTGAAAAAGAAATTTTATTGGAAGCCACTTCTCAAACAAAATTCCGTAATTGACTCAAGAAACTCGAATTGTTTATGCAGAATAAAAGTTAGAAAAAAAAGTCTCAAAACCAATATTTTAAACACTGAAGCCAAATAAAACAAAAAGTGAAACAAACCAAGCTTACAAAATTTTCTTTGCACGAACAAAACTCAAATCCTGAAAATACTAACAACGAAAATCAACATTTTAGCAACCAGATCAGCGAAGTGAAAAATAACCCACAGTACACCGAAGTGCGAAAAAACAAGAAGAACAGCGAAGAAGACATCTTAAACATCATTTCTACTTACTACTCCAACGCTAACAAACTCCATCATCAACAACGAAGTCACCGTAGTAAGAACCTTCATATTTTTATATTTTAAGTCCACAATTATATATCGCATATTTTATATTACAAATACATTATAAATTAATTAAGTATACATAAAAAAAAAGTAAATGGAAGATTATTATATAACCCAGGCTGAATTATATTCTTATGGCACACAAGCAGATATTAATAGAGAATTAGCAGATTTCATTAAACAAATCAAAAAAGAGGCCAAAAATAAATACAAATTAAACAAATTGAAAAACGCTGTTACAATTTTTCCCATGAGATTTTAAACAAATCTCAATTTTTCAAATTTTTTTTTATTATTTTTGCACTGTTATATGGAAGACAATTTTGACGTATTATATAGGGCAATTGAGGGTGTTCAACAAGCAATAGACAATCAAAGAGAAATTTTAACAATAGAAGATTCAGGAAATATAAACATGACAGCCTCATTAACAATTGACCCCCTCAAATACCTTGATAGACTCCCTGAGTATAGTGGAAATACAAACGATCTACCAACATTCATCACACTAATCGACCGAATCCACCCCTTACTGACGCGATATGACACTTTAGCACAGAGCATCTTTTCAGATATAATAAAATCAAAATTAACAGGAAAAGCAAAAGAAGCAATAGAAATAGATAACAATGCTATATCCTGGAAAGACATAAAAACGATACTTTTAAATAACTTTTCCGACCGAAAATCGATAGACGAACTCTTTAATGACTTGAGAGGAACGAATTTTAAAAATAATAGCGTAGAACTTTATAATGACCTAAAGTTCATTCTAAGGCGACTCAATATAAAGACTAAAACAGAACTGTCAACAGCTACCACTGAAGAAGAAATCGAACAAACCGTTAACCTTAACATAAAAGCTGCGCTTCAAACATTCAAAGCAAAACTACCAGAGCCTATGAGGTCAATCTTATATTGCAGAGATCCTAAAACTTTAGAGCAAGCAATAAACATATTACATGAAGCAAACTATGCTTATTACAACCCATTTAAATCAGAAAATAGACCGATTAGAAGAACCAATGAACACACAACTAGACCAACAGAACGATATAACAACAATCGACAAAACAAAGATGAATATAATTACAGAAATAATACGACTAACCGTAACAATTACAACAATAACTACTCAAACAATCCTAACAATACAAACATTTATCACAATAACCGCTTTAACAATCAACCAAATAATAATTATAACCGCTTTAACAATCAACCAAATAATATTTATAGCCGCAATAACCGTTACAATAATGAATCAGGTAACTCGTATAATTATAACCGAAACAGTGCAAGCGGCTTCCACAATAACAATAATAGCAATTATAACAACAACAATTACAACAATAATAGTTATAACAACGAAATGAATAGAAACCAGGCTAGAATTAATAATCCCCCTCAACAAGCGGTGGAACCAATGGAAATCGGAAAAATTGAAACCAGTTCTATAGCCCAAAATTTTCCTTTACCGGTCTCAAAAACATTTTACCACATATAGAAATAGAAACGAAGTTAGGTGTGTTAAAATTCATAATAGATTCGGGAGCGACCCAATCTATAATCAACCCTGGATTATGCGATCCAAAGTGGAATGTACCCAAAGGGCCAATGAATTTACAAACACTAAAACACACAATAGAAGTTAACGAAAGGGTAGCTATCCCTTACTTTAAAGAATTCGGTAAAATAGACGAAAAATTTGATTTTTTCGTAAGTAAATTTCATAATATGTATGATGGTATAATTAGAAACAACATATTGATCCCCTTAAAAGGCGTTATCAATTTTAAAGAGAATAAACTGTTTATAGGTGAAAAAGAATTAGAACGAAAATTTTTAACAAATACGGATAACAAATACTGTTTCACAGACAAAGGAACTTACGAGATTGAGGTACCAGTAACAAATAAAGAAGGTTTAGTTTATATTGAAGGAAAATCTTCACCCGACAATGAGATAATACTAATAAAAGGCGTATACGACGCACATGATCATAAAATAAAAGCCAAACTACTAATTAAAAACGACGGAGTAAAAAACGTTGTAGTACATAAACAAGAATGCATTCAAGTTACGGACGAAAATTTCTGCATATATACATTTGACGAAAACGATAGAAACTTGACAATAA
This sequence comes from Coremacera marginata, assembly GCA_914767935.1. NCBI lineage: Eukaryota > Metazoa > Arthropoda > Insecta > Diptera > Sciomyzidae > Coremacera > Coremacera marginata. The sequence continues at coordinate 127,602,167 of OU612046.1, forward strand.
AAGAAGAAAACGACAAACCTCTACTAGGACAAATAAGAACGGATCATCTCAATATTGAAGAAAAAGAAAAGATATTAAATGTAGTGAAAAAATTTCAAAATATTTTCTACAACGACAATTCGAAAGGAGACATAACATTTACAAATGCCCATAAGCATGAAATTCGGACTATCGAGCATGGTCCTATAGTGGCAAAATCTTATAGGTACCCATACGTACATAAAAACGAAGTTAGAGATCAAATAAAGGAAATGCTTAAAAACAAAATAATACGACCAAGTCACTCTCCCTACTCAGCACCAGTTTGGGTAGTTCCAAAAAAAAATGGATGCGAGTGGAAAGAAGAAATGGCGCCTAGTTATCGATTATAGGAAACTCAATGAAGTTACCATAGACGACCGATATCCTATCCCTAATATTGACGAAATATTGGAAAAACTAGGACGTTGTCAATATTTCACCACGTTGGTCCTTGCAAAAGGTTTCCACCAAATCGAGATAGCTGAGAAAGATATCCACAAAACAGCGTTCAGTGTTGAAGGAGGGCATTACGAGTTTCTTCGTATGCCTTTCGGTTTAAAAACAGCACCAGCCCCATTTCAACGGCTGATGAACAACGTTTTATCTGAGTACATTAATAAGATTTGTTTGGTATATCTCGACGATATCATCATTTTTTCTACTTCTCTTACAGAACACATAGAATCGAAAACAAAGGTATTTCAAAAACTCAGAAATGTAAATCTAAAAATACAATTAGATAAAAGTGAATTTCTCAAACACGAAACCGAGTTCCTTGGTCATATTATACCCAAAGACGGAATAAAACCTAATCCAAAGAAAATAGAATGTGTCCAGAAATTCCCTCTCCCAAAAAAACCAAAAAGCCATCAAAGAATTCTTAGGACTAACAGGTTATTACCGCAAGTTTATTAAAGACTATGCGCGAATAGCAAAACCAATGACAAAATATTTAAAAAAGGACATAAAAATGAACTTAGAAGACCCTGATTATGTAAACGCATTCGAAACATTGAAAAAACATTTAGTTAATGATCCAGTTCTTGTTTATCCCGATTTTAAAAAACAATTCACGCTACAAACCGACGCAAGCAATTATGCATTGGGAGCCGTGTTATCCCAAGACGGTCACCCAACATGCTTTGCAAGCAGAACGCTCAACGATCACGAGCAAAATTACAGCACCATTGAGAAGGAATTGCTTGCTATTGTTTGGGGAACTCAATACTTTAGACCTTGCTTGTTTGGAAACAAATTCATAGTAGAAACTGACCATCGTCCTTTGACATGGCTTTTTTCAATGAAGGAGCCAAACTCTAAGCTTATTCGGTGGAGACTTCGTCTAAGCGAATATGATTTTGAAATCAAATACAAAAAAGGCGTACAAAATGGAAACGCCGACGCGCTATCTCGCGCCATGATTAATTTCAACGAAATCGGGACACCAATAATACATGAGAGTAAATGTCCACTAAACATGTACAAAACCCAAATCATCTTTAAGAAAATCAACTCAGGATCCTTAAAAATTAAAAATCAGAAAATATTCAGTTCGAATAGAAAAATAATTGATGTAAGAAATGTAGATACTGACACAATCATTACAATAACGAAAAACCACTTTAAGCCAACAGGTACAAACGCCGTATACTTTGAAGATGAAGGCATTTTTGAAATATTTAAAGAGGTGATAAAGGATAATTTTAACAATAACAATGGTACCTTTAAAATGATGAAATGCTCAAAGATTTTAAAAGACATAACAGATGAAAGTGAACTTACTAGTTTCATAGGAACAGAACACTTAATTATGGGGGCATTAATGAAAACTTTTTAGAACTAAAAGACGTCATATATAATTATATAATATATAAACGACGTAATAACAATTGCGAAGTTTGTAATGTTGAGAAATACGAAAGGCAACCTGTAAAACAGAAATTTAAACTAACGGAAACACCCGAAAGACTAAGAGATACGGTCCACATGGACGTTTTCTATAGTTTGAACAAAAACATTTTTTTTAACTACAATAGATAAATTCTCAAAATATGCCCAAGCCACCAAAATATCCAGTCGATCATGGACAGAATTTAAACGAGCTGTCATGCAATACATTAGTAATGTAGGACATTTTAACAGTTTAATTGTAGACAACGAACTAGGCTTTAAAGCACTACCCTTGCAAGAATTCCTTAGAGAACATAATATTAATATTCATTTTACATCAAATAATAATCACACGTCAAATTCCGATGTCGAACGTCTACACAACACCCTTAACGAACACCTAAGACTTTTGAGACACGACCCAAATAAGGATATTGACACAGTAGAAGAAAAAATTTATAAAGTAATTAATTTTTATAACAATAGCATTCATTCAACCACAGGCCGTAAACCAATTGACTTCAGTAATGGAAGAATAAGTCAAGATGAATACCCCTTAATTAAAGAACGAATAACGAAAATAAAGGAACGTACAATCAATTCACAAAATAAAGATAGGGAAGATGTCGAAAATACAAGCTGGACCAGTATATTTAAAAGAGATAAGAGGTGGCAAAACAGGTGGGGAACAGGGGGCGAACCTTCACATGGCAACGTGTCTGACCGCCTCAACCTGGCGAGGCCAGCATTATCCATGTCGAAATCGTCTCAAGTCGACTCAAACCTCCAAGTGGTGTTCCCTGGGCAACGGCAAACTGGCATCCGTCAGTTTGACGGCTAATTTGAGCGGCGGGTCGATCCATAGACCTTAAACATGGAATGTGCGCAGGGTTTGGGTCCCGCCACATTACTACTGCCCAATGAAAACTAAACCAGCCTCGGATAAGAACCCCAATTACGTTGACGACCACCGCAAACGAAAAACGGACAATGATTTACGGATATGCACCTGGAATGTCCGGACCCTTTATAGGGAAGGTGCCATTATCCAACTGGCGGAAGCCCTCAAAACAATACAATCTGACATCACCGCCATCCAGGAAATGCGATGGAAAGGGCAAGGCTGCTCTAAACAAGCACACTGCGATATCTACTACAGCTGCCATGCGGAGAAGCGCGAATTCGGATGTGGATTCGTCGTTAGCCGGAAACTACGCCACCTTGTTTCCCGGTTCACACCTGTGAACGAAAGATTGGCCACGATCCGCATCAAGGCAAAATTTTTCTACATAAGCCTTATTTGCGCGCACGCCCCGACGGAGGAAAAGGACGAAGCCGTCAAGGACGCTTTCTACGCTAGTCTTGAGGACGTATATGACCACCTTCCGGTCCATGACGTGAAAATAGTCCTCGGCGATTTTAATGCGAAAGTCGGAAGGGAAGGCATCTTTGGCCCCACTGTCGGTCAGTTCAGTCTTCACGAGACCTCCACAAACAACGGTCTAAGACTGATCGACTTCGCCGCGGCACGAAACATGGTAGTTAGTAGCACCAGATTTAAGCACCTCGACATCCACAAGGCCACCTGGCTGTCCCCGGATCAAAAAACGCGAAACCAAATTGATCATGTTGTAATCGACGGAAGGCATGCCTCTAGTGTTCTAGATGTGCGTACATTTCGGGGGGTCAACATTGACTCCGACCATTATCTTGTTGCAGCCAAGATCCGCATGCGATTATGCAATGCCAAGAACATACGCACAGGAATGCAACGAAAGCTAGATGTCGCTAAGCTGCAATTACAACGGACTGCCGAAGCCTACTCCGCTCAACTCTCGGTTAAGCTCAACCAACCAACCTCTGGACTCGACGACGCCGGCGGACTTTGGGCGCATATATCCCACTCCATGCGCGCTGCCGCTGAAGAAGTCATTGGTTTCCGGCGCCCGCAACCTCGGAACCAATGGTATGATCAGGAGTGTCGCATTGCGACTGCAGTAAAAAACGCCGCTTATAGAAAAACGCTGCAGTCAGCTGCAACGCGAGCCGTGCGAGAAAACTACCGCGAAAAGAGGAAGGAAGAGAGGCGCCTTTTCAGACGCAAGAAAAGAGAGCAGGAAAAGCGTGAGCGTGAGGAACTAGAGGTATACCAGGGCAAGAAGGATGCACGAAAATTCTATCAACAGGTTAAGCGTCTAACCCAAGGTTTCAAGCCCGGAGCATCCACTTGTAGAGACGAAAATGGAGATCTGAATACGGATACACAGTGTGTGCTTAGATTGTGGAGACAGCACTTCTCCAATTTACTTAATGGCGACGATTCCACCAATGCCGCCCATCGAGAGCACAGTGCAGTGCCACCAATCGACGATGACGGAGTGGAAGTATCACCACCTAGCCATGAAGAGGTTCGAGTTGCTATCCAACGACTCAAAAACAATAAAGCAGCGGGTGCTGACGGCCTGTCAGCTGAATTGTTTAAAACCGGCGGCGATGAATTGATAAGGCGCATGCATCAGCTCATCAGCAAAATATGGCTAGCAGAAAGCATGCCCGACGATTGGAACCTCAGTGTACTGTGCCCTATACTTAAGAAAGGAGACCCTACAATCTGCGCAAGTTATAGAGGTATCAGTCTTATTTCCATCGCATATAAGGTTCTCTCAAGCGTACTGTGTGAAAGATTAAAGCCAATTACAAAAACACTGATTGGACCTTATCAGTGTGGCTTTCGACCTGGTAAGTCCACCATAGACCAGATTTTCACGCTACGACAAATCCTGGAGAAAACCCACGAAAATCAAATTGACACACACCATCTCTTTGTCGACTTTAAAGCTGCGTTCGATAGCCCGAGAAGGGATTGCCTATACGCAACAATGTCTGAGTTCGGTATACCTGCAAAGTTGATTAGGCTTTGCAGAATGACGTTGAGCAACACACGCAGCTCCGTCAAGGTAGGAAATGACCTCTCCGAAACCTTCAATACCGAAAGAGGTTTCAGGCAAGGCGATCCACTGTCTTGCGATCTCTTCAACATCATCATGGAGGGGATCGTACGAAAGGCCGGTGTGCATCGTAATGGCACCATTTTCTATAAAGGTGTCCAGCTCCTTGCTTACGCTGATGATATTGATATTGTTGGCAGAACCAAGAGAGATGTTACCGCTGCTTTCGCCGCTATCGAAAAGGAATCAGCCAAAGTGGGTTTGACGATAAATGAGGGTAAAACAAAGTATATGCTGTCTACAAACAAGGGAGCTCGGCGTTTAGACTCCCACGTTTCATCCGGCAGCTATAACTTTGAAGTAGTCAAGGAGTTTGTATACCTTGGCACCGCCATTAATACTAACAACGAAATCAGCCTGGAGATAAAGCGAAGAACAATAATTGCTAATAGGTGCTACTACGGGCTCAGTAAGCAACTAAGTTCCAGAGCCCTCTCTCGATCGACAAAACTAACACTCTACAAGACGCTCGTTCTACCTGTGCTGCTTTATGGCGCTGAGGCATGGGTAGTTTCGCAAACTGACGCAGCCGCTCTGGGGGTGTTTGAGAGAAAAGTTCTTCGCAAAATCTTCGGTCCTGTTCGAGTCGGCGATGACTATCGCATCCGAATGAACCACGAGCTGTATGAGCTCTACGGAGACATTGACGTAGTTCGGCGTTTAACTGTGCAGCGACTACGCTGGCTGGGTCATGTCCATCGTATGGACGACGAAGCTCCAGCGAAAAAGGTGCTCGAAGCGAGGGTCGCTGGTCAACGACGACGAGGGAGACCATGCCTCCGATGGATGGACCAGGCTGAGGAAGCCCTAACCGCACTTGGTGTATCCGATTGGAGAAGGCGCGCGCAAAGCAGAGGCGCCTGGCGAGAGCTGATGAGGTCGGTCGAAATCCGGACACGGGTTGTCACGGCCACCTAAGTAAGTAAGTAAGTAAGAGGTGGCAAAAACCATGCCAAATTTAGAAAAATAATCGCAGAACCATTAGATGAAGAACACATTGTCACAGCAAAAGGACACAAATACTATAAATCCCATTTGAAAAAACAAAAGAAATATCAAGATAATAATAACCCAACAGTAAAAATCAGCTAAGCATTTAAAGACTTAATAATTTTGTATTTTCAGGAAATGGACACATTCATGGTAATTTTAATTTTATTGACGACATATTTACCGACGACCTGTTCACAGACTCTGGATGTTCAAAATCTGAATGAAAATAATGGTTTCTTCAATATAAAGATTGAAAATATCAAAATAATTTCGAACTATGAAAAAGTACTCCACATAATTAACGTGACAGAATACGACGAAACGAAGGAACATATTTGGGACAACATTAAACCTATGACAAACAAACCCAACTTAGAAGGACCAATGCTAAATTCAGTCCTACATAACTTTAGAAACCTGGAAGTAAAATTACATAATCTACTGCCGCAGACAAGAAGCAAACGAGGGCTCTTTAACATAGTCGGCAAAGGCCTTAAATACATTACAGGAACTATGGACGCTGACGATGAAAAACATATTATCGAACAACTCGAAACTCTAAGCGGAAATAATAAAAATCTCATTACGGAAAATAATAAACAAGTACGCATTAACAGGAACACAATTAGACAAATCCAAAATATTACGGACCACATTAAAAAACAACAAAAAACAATAAAAGAATACGTAGGAACATGGTCAGATGAAGTTAGAAACAGAATAATATCAATATAAGATGATGGAAAATACATGCAATACCTTTATCAAATTATTTATGACATCAGCCTACTCATTAATCACATTGACGATATAGAACAGATTCTTCTTAACAGCAGACTTGGTGTTTTAGGTAGAAATATTTTGACAAATGACGAATTTAGAAATATAACAGACATTGACACATTAGCAAACATAAAGATTTCAGTTGTCTCATTTAACAGAAAAATTGTAATAATAGTTTTGATTCAAAAATTTGTAGGAAATAATTACTCAAAAATTCTTATCGAACCCATACCTAACAGAAATAAAAAATCTTTATATGTAAAAGAAAATGAAATTATAACAGACAACCACGGTAACTTATATCACGCGGAAGTAATACAAAATTTACAAAGAAACTTAAGAAAACTTGAAAACCAATGTTTATATAATATTTTTAAAATAAAGGAAGCAAAATGTATTTTTAAAGAAGATACAAAAACTCAAATAGAAGAAATAAGAAATGGATTAATTATTGTGAAAAGTATACAAAATACTGTAATTTTACATAGTTGTAACGATTTTAAAACTAGTGTAGAAGGAACATACATATTTAAATTTGAAAACTGTTATATTAAAATTAATAATAAGACTTTCAAAAATTTTGAAATAAATGTAAAAGACCATATAATATTACCGAACCTACATGTATCTATCAAGGAAGACGTTTTAAACACTAAACTTGAATTCGATAACATTCATCTACAAAATATCGAAAACAATAGGAAAGACAGCACGGAAATTAATAAAAATAATTATCTAAAAAATACCTTAAATATAAGCATTTTGCTTACTATAATAATTTTAATTTTGATAATTTTTGCTCTTTTAATAAAAACTAAAAATCTTTGTCCTAAGACCACTGTCTTAGAAATACCTTCGACGGAGCCTCAAGCTAATGGTGGGGGAGTTATAGTTAGCCCCTTCTTTCCATGTAAAAACAATATAATATAAAATTAATAAAAATTATCGACATTCTTAATAATTTTTTACTCTAAATTTCGCAAACAATTAAGAATTCTGGTTGACCAATTTCCGGTCGCACAGTAAATTTCGGCATAATCAATATTCTGAATAATTCTTTGCTCCAAATGTCGCAAATAATTATTAAGAATTCTGTCTGACCAACTTCCGTTCACACAGTATGCTTTAGAAAAGCTTTGATTGCACTTTTCACTTGAACCTATTTTGGCAGCGCTGACCAACGCAGCGCAACACACACACACATTCATAGATACATGCAGGCATGGCAAAAACTAGCTTTAAAAACAAATGTTGTAATAATTTTAAGTCAGTTGATTGACAGCTCAAGGAAAATAAAGTAATATTTTAAACTATTTAAAATTGTGTTTTTTTCCATTTTCGAACAATTCGAAAAATTAACTCTTAAGCTCAAAAAAATAAATATTTTTTTTTTAGTGTTTTAAGCTAAAAGATATTTAACTTGTATAGGGCAAAGTACGCTGAGATTCCAATCGTCGGGCATACTTGCCGCTAGCCATATTTTGCTGATGAGCTTGATGGGTGCCGTCAGCACCCGCTGCTTTATTGTTTTTGAGTCGTTGGATAGCAACTCGAACCTCTTCAGGGCTAGGTGGTGGTACTTTCACTTCGTCCGTCTTCGGCGGCATTGGTGGAATCGTCGCCTGTAAGTAAATTGGAGAAGTGCTGTCTCCACAATCTCAGCACACACTGTGTATCCGTATTCAGATCTCCATTTTCGTCTCTACAAGTGGATGCTCGGGGCTTGAAACCTTGGGTTAGACGCTTAACCTGTTGATAGAATTTTCGTGCATCCTTCTTGCCCTGGTATACCTCTAGTTTCTTTTCTTGCGTCTAAAAATGCGCCTCTCTTCCTTCCTCATTTCGCGGTAGTTTTCTCGCACGGCTCGCGTTGCAGCTGACCGCAGCATTTTTCTATAAGCAGCGATTTTTACTGCTGCCGCGATGCGACACCCCTGATCGTACTATTGGTTCCGAGGTTGCGGGCGCCGGAAACCAATGACTTCTTCTGCGGCAGCGCGCATGGAGTGAGATATATGCGCCCAAAGTCCGCCGGCGTGGTCGGGTCCAGAGGTTGGTTGGTTGAGCTTAACCGAGAGTTGAGCGGAGTAGGGCTCGGCTCAGAACACTTTACAAAAAATTAAAAACGAACATTGTAAATATGACCAAGAATCTATTGCAATAGCAATCTCAAGCTTTCACTCCCAATTTAATGAACATTTCAAAGCAATACTTAAAGACATATTTTCAAACAAAACAATTCATCTACATACAAATCAGAGAACAATCGTGGAGAATGCAGAAGAAATTAACAAAATTTTATAGGAATACCATGAATCTTCGTTCGGAGGACACCAATGTATAAGTAGAACCTTTAGAAAACGCAGAAGCAACAACAGTTGCGCGAGCCTTTACAGAACAAATACTATGCCGATTCGGTTTTCCAGACTCAATTCCTACCGAGCAAGGCACAGATTTTCTTAGTGAATTATTTAAAGAAATATGCAAATTGTTAAATACCTGCGACATTACGTCAATAATGACCCACTCACTTGGGACGATTGGATCCCGTATGCAATATTTGTTTTCAACAACACACTCCACAGTAGGGGACAACACATTACAGTCCTCATGAGTTACTCTATGGTAATCCTGCCAAAATTCCATCCACATTACAAAAAGATCGATCTTTTAATTATAACTATGAAAACTACGCCAACGAATTAAAGGCAAGATTACAGCATGTATTTAAAAATCGCTAGACAAACTTTAAAAGAAAAAAGGAAAAATCAAAGGAATACTATGACAAAGGTTCCAAACCGAAAGTATTTAATGTCGGAGAAAAAGTCTTAATTAAAAACAAATCTAGAAAGAAAAAATTTTCATCACTATGGGAAGGCCCTTTTAAAGAAAATAAAGCCATATCACCAGCAAACACGGCCATAAAATTTCGAAACAAAATTAAGGTCATACACAACAACAACCTTAAATCCTTTATAGATTAGAATAGAATAATTATTACATAACATATAACACAACATACACTCAATACTAATACACCACGCACTTATAAAAAAAAAGATATAACTACAAAATATGCGATTTGGTAACATCAGGAACAAAAATAGGCGGAGTTCCTAAATGCAGTTATGCAAAGCATCAGTGACTTTTTCTATGGATTGGTGCTTAGTAGATTCACCAAAACTGCGCAACAAAAGCATGTTTTAAAATAATAATCTAGTTGCGTAGTTTTGGTGAATCAACTTCTTTTTAACTTTCACAAAAGCTTTCACCAAACTGAAAAAGGATTTAGTTTACCATATAAGCTATAGCATATATATATATTAATTGAAAATAAATTCAAATAAAACTCAAATACCATTTAAAAAAAAAAAATAATTATAAATATCTACTCAACAACTATACTTAAATGTACATAAAATATTATATTATAAACTTACTTACTCAGATATAAATAGAAAAGAAAAAATAAAAGAAAAATATTTGACTAACAGAGACAAATATAAAATATATGTATAGATGCGGCCATGGCGCAGTAGGTAGAGTGTGTGGTCCATACGCCAGAGAATTCTGGTTCGAACCCCACCTGACACAGAAAGTTTTTTCAATTGAATCAATATCACCTCACTGCAGACAATGCAGAGTAAGAACTGCCATGAAAAGCTTCGTGACAACATAAGCCGTTCGGAGTCGGCATAAAACATATACGTCCAATTCTCGATCATTTGTGTTCAAACATTTCAAAACACACACAACACAATTGATCACAAGAAGCTTGGTCAAAGTTCTTTTAATGGGTGAAATGGCCATTTCGTTCTTTTTTTAATAAAACATACCATAGATATTTTTTATAAATAAAACAGTAACAGTAATAACAAAGATGGTTCATATTATATATCAAAGTTTACGTGACAAATTTCATTAATTTTTGGCATTTCTTTAATTTTTGTGGATTTTAAAGACATTTTACGGTTAATATAAAGTCACTTTGTATGGGAGGTCGGCGTGGTTTTCATCCGATTTGGCCCATTTTCGAACTTGATCTTCCTTTTTTAAAAATAAACTTATATTTTGAATTTCATCGCGATAGCTTCAAAATTGCTGTAATCGTGTCGACTGACGGACAGACAGACGGACACACGAAAATCGACTCAAATATATGCATTTTTCTATACCTTCTATATCCTTCTTGGCGTTACAAACGGAATGACAAAGTTAATATACCCCTTAAGCAGTACTCGTTGGGGTATAAAAATCATCCACTGCACGAAATTGACTTTCGGTTTATGTCGATTTTATTTTAATTAATTAAATCATTAGTTCAAATTTTAGCTCGAAAACCGAATGTAATAAAGGGTTAGATTTAATATTTTTTATTCAAACACAAACTAAAAATTTTTAGTATTTTATAATTGCATGTGGAAATAATAATAAAAATCTTAAATAAAGCTTTTGCATGACATGGTTAAATTTTGAAGGTAAAAAAGTTGAATTTTATTAGTAGTTTTTTCTGAACTGGAAAAAGTTGAATTAGAAGTGTAAAAGGTTGAATTTGAAAAAATGGATTAGATTAGTAAAATGTTTTATTTTAAATTTAAAGATCGCATTTGATAGAGTAGTCGAACAACAAGCAACACTGTTTGCCACCACAAAAAATAACAAAATCATTTGTTCAGTTGGAAGCTTTTTTTTTAAACTAAAGTGTTTTTTTTTCTTTTGAGTACAAATTTGTTCTTAAATCAAGTTTGCCGACCGTACTACATGTAGTATACCTGTTTTTTAAAATATGCTGCATTAACAGTGCTTTAAATTTGCTAACCAATTTGGTCTTGCGTTACAAAACATAGCGGTCAACAAAGTGTGCATTGATAAGCTTTGTCTATTATAATACCTTAAGTGCTTTCAGGAATTTCAGTTTTGTGAAATTAGTAAAAGTGTGAAGATGTCACGTGACCAGTAAGAAAAAGTTTTATAAGCATATTTTATTGTTATGTTTCTTTGTTTTTGTATTGTTATTAGTTGTAATAACTAATACGTAGCAAAAGTACATGTGGAAAAGTAAATTATATGTTGTTTTAGTTGATACATTTGTTGGCGTACTACATGTAGTACGTTCGGCATAAATGTGCAAAATATTGTGAAAAGAAAAAACTTTTTAAAAACTTTCTTATATTAAATGAGATAATAATCGCCTTAGAAGAAAGTGATCAGGTGTTTTAGGAACATTATTACGACATCCCAATTGTTCCGACTCATGGCGCCAACAACTATGTAACTGATAAAGATACTGAACTTTTTCGAAATGCTTATTCTTCGGATTTTGATAGTGAAGACGAGATCCCACTTGCGTTATTGCAACGCGTTATGGGAAACCATTAGCAACATTACCATTTGGATCTTTATCTGACATCAGATTTGATCGATAAGATCATTTGTTTACTGCAATCCCAAGTCAAGTAGAAAGCAAGTGTAAGCAGCTACATTGCAATCCTTGCCACAAAAAGACCACTACACATTGCATTAAATGTAACGTGCCTCTTCAAGTAAAGTGTTGTGTGGCGTACCATAACAGGAAATAATTTTTTATATTTTTTATGTAATAATTTGTTATTTTATTGTTTTCTTAAATTAAGTACATAAAGTTACTGAATAATAAAGGATTTCCATTAAATTACAAGTAACTACTCCTTTTTGATTTCATATGTGTCGAGCGTACTACATGTATTATGGATTCAAAATCCATGTAAAAAGATATTTTTTTTTATTTCTTCAGTTTTGCAATACATTCTGCCAGAATAAAGGAATTTAAGAAAACAACGAAGATTGCTGCACCAGCACGCCCATTGGCATATCTGGGTTAAGAAAAATAAATAATAGTTTTTTGGTGCAAATTGTGACGAAGAAAAATTTTTCATGGTCCGATCTTACAGTCAATCGGAAAGAAAGCAGAATCTGAATGAGTGCAGTCCAGAAGAAAATATGCTGATTTCTGCTTTCGAGCTTTCAACTGAAATTTCTGATGAAGTGGAATGCACTTCATTTTCTAGTCCTGAAATCAGACACTAAATAAGCATTTGTATATTTTTATACCTACCTTTATAAAAAAATGTTTCTCCCCCTGGCCACGGTTGCCGCCTTTGTGGGAAAAGTCCCATTTGAGGTTATTTTTAATTGCCGTCGGAAATTGGAATTCCCATGGTTATTTTTAATTGAGTGTGGTTTTTTTTATTCATGTGCTATTTTTTTTTTGTATGGGGTTATTTTTATTTTGTTTTGAAAATCGAAGAAAAAAAATTCACTTTTATGTATAAAAAAAATGATGCATTTAAGCTTCAGTTGCTGCTGACGTTCTTATGCCTAGTGCTTTAGTTCATGCCGAAATCACGAACGCACCATAGTGGTGTTTCTTGTAGGTATTATATACAGGCGGACATGTTCGCGAACTTGGTTGGTTTGCGGAAATGTTTGCCTGTTTGTGGCGGTGTTGGTGGCCCAATTTAAAGGTTCGTCAGTTTGTGAAGACAAAATCAAAAATTTTTGATTTCGTATAGACAAACCAATAAGTTGTATAACAACTCAAGCAGTAGATAGCGTTGTTCACGTACAAAGTTATCGTTTTGGTTTTTTTGGCTCTTAAAATTAATTTATTTTTTGTGTTTTAAATGGAATCGTTTAAGGAAGTTCTCTGTAACTGATCGTGTTGTTGTTGTTATGAATGTGTATGTGTGTATTTAAAATTAACATGTAAATGCATATCAGCTGCTTTCGTTTTTGTTGATTGTTATTGTTTGCTATCGTGCATGACGTTACAACCCTGCCAACATTTATTATCGCTGAAGACACCAAAGCGTGACTTGTAGGCGTTGAGATTGAACGCTGGCGTTACCGTTTTTTCATCCTAAAAGTGACTTCTGTCGGGAGAAATTGTTCCCCGCCGGCATCACTTTGATGGCGTCTCGTAAAAGACACTTCAAAGAAGTCTCTTTTTAGTGACAGTAGATACGATATGGCGATTCTGGCGCAGGTGGAGCAAGCCGATGACGTCACTCTGGCCCAGCGCCATCTTGTGGGGGCTTTTTGCTAAAATGTGCAAAGGTGTATGTCTTTGCTAAAAGCTATTATGGTGTATGTCTTTGCTTTAAACTTTTAAATTGGCAAGTTTGGGGTATGTCTTTGCTTTAAACTTTTAAAATTAGCAAGTTTGGGGTATGTCTTTACTTTAAGCGTTGGTCATAATTTTATACACTACACTATCGGTAGTGGTAGTCAAGCGAGTTCTTATCAGTTCTTGCATGTTTTGTTTTTTCTTAATCCTTGAATACCTAATAGCAATGACTCAAATTCTGAGTGACGAGCTTAGCTGAAATGATATGACTTGCTATATGAAAATATATATATTAAAATGGGTTGAAGCAATTTAGGTACGGCGAAGGTTGAAGGGTTAAAGAATTGTTTATAAATTTATCATAATGGTGCTAAGTATTAGGTGCGAGTAAATAAATTTTTATAAACTTATCATAATGGTGCTAAGTATTAGGTGCGTGTATTAGATTTGTATAAGTAGTTTGTGTATTAGATGACAACCATTTAAAACATAGGCGTCTATATAAATATCTATTCGTCAGGGGGGAGGGGACATCGAGGTAACAACCCCCCCCCTCCCCCGCTTAATAACCATCAGCCAAGTCGCTTATACCCAGCAACTTCTCCGCCGCTGTATTTTATTTTAAGTAAACGAAATACACCGCAACCAAGAAGAGTCAGGAAGTTTCTAGAAGCTTCGAGATGTAGAAACGTCGAGAACAATTTAGAAGCCGACTTATGTTATTGTATGCCGATGACGTCACCCATCCCCATCCCGATACGGATTTTAATTTAATTTCATTTCAATTTCAATACTAATTTCAAGGTTAAAGTGATAAGAGCCAAGCTTCATAGTAAGCGCACTCATAACCCGCAAGTTCAAGATAAGGCAGCAATGTAGAAGTTCAACATGTTTTTGTGGTACTTCTAAAATAATGTTGGCGTGTTACATCAACAACAATAAGTGGTGCAATAGCCTTGAATCCAAAGACATCTAGCAATGGTTGAGATTCCCACTTATAATAACTTTGTTGAAATTTTGTATACATATCATATAGTACAGCATACTGTACCATTTCAAAGCGACTATTTAAATCATCATAGGGATATGATTCAGAGTTTATATATATATACTTTTAAAATAGATATATTACAATGATCAAATATATTTCCTTCCTGTTTACTTTTTTCTCTTTGTAAACCGATTATAAGAAATCGTGGTCTTTCATTTTGCGGTGAAAGCTTTACATTCCATAAAACTTTTGTTTCCTTTGATAGTATAGGATTTATATGATAGTCCCAACTTCTAAACGCCATTGGTATTACCAAATTTTCGTTTTTAATTATCTTGTACATTTCCAATTTTGCAAAGTAGCCCAACCAGCGTTCCTTAATGTGCCACTTTCAGCTTTATTCAATGATACGAAATTTTTCATGGTTGATGAAAGTGCAAGATTACGTGTACGATCAACTTCAAAGCCATTAATTTCATATCGAATTTCATCGAACAGATATGAAACAAAGTTGTTTTTTAAATTTCACATCTGTTGTTACTATATCATTTCCTCCTTCCTGTTTTACTATAAACCTATGAATGTAAATCATACTCTCACTTGGTAAGACAAAGAGATCCTGATTTTGAATGGGTATACGAATCTCATCGTTATTGTTAAACGATTTTTGGTATGGATAGTAACTATGATAGTCTCTTTTTATAATACTCTCATCGTACATAGGTTGTTGAAGTACATTGAGTATTTCATTCGTATTGAATTATTGGTTGATTGATTATCGATATTATGATTGATTGATTGATTATCGATCAGTTTAAGAAGGTAGCTGTTGAACAGTACAGATCAGTTTTAGCCGGTAGCTGTAGAACAGTACAGACCAGTTTAACCCGGGAGCTGTTGAACAGCACAGATCAGTTTAGCAGTTAGCTGTAGAACAGTACAGATCAGTTTTAGCAGTTAGCTGTTGAATAGTACAGACCAGTTAAACAGTACTGTTAAACAGCTAACGGCTTAAACTGATCGATAATCAATCAATCAGTCATAATATCGATAATCAATCAACCAATAATTCAATACGAATGAAATACTCAATGTACTTCAACAACCTATGTACGATGAGAGTATTATAAAAAGAGACTATCATAGTTACTATCCATACCAAAAATCGTTTAACAATAACGATGAGATTCGTATACCCATTCAAAATCAGGATCTCTTTGTCTTACCAAGTGAGAGTATGATTTACATTCATAGGTTTATAGTAAAACAGGAATGAGGAAATGATATAGTAACAACAGGTGTGAAATTTAAAAAACAACTTTGTTTCATATCTGTTCGATGAAATTCGATATGAAATTAATGGCTTTGAAGTTGATCGTACACGTAATCTTGCAATTTCATCAACCATGAAAAATTTCGTATCATTGAATAAGCTGAAAGTGGCGCATTAAGAAACGCTGGTTGGGTTACTTTGCAAAATTGGAAATGTACAAGATAATTAAAAACGAAAATTTTGTAATACCAATGGCGTGTAGAAGTTATGACTATCATATAAATCCTATACTACCAAAGAAAACAAAAGTTTTATGGAATGTAAAGCTTTCACCGCAAAATGAAAGACCACGATTTCATATAATCGGCTTACAAAGAGAAAAAAGTAAACAGGAAGGAAATATATTTGATCATTGTAATATATCTAATTTAAAAGTATATTATATAAACTCTGAATCATATCCCTATGATGATTTAAATAGTCGCTTTGAAGTGGTACAGTATGCTGTACTATATGATATGTATACAAAATTTCAACAAAGTAATTATAAGTGGGAATCTCAACCATTGCTAGATGTCGTTGGATTCAAGGCAATTGCACCACTTATTGTTGTTGATGTAACACGCCAACATTATTTTAGAAGTAACACAAAAACATGTTGAACTTCTACATTGCTGCCTTATCTTGAACTTGCGGGTTATAAGTGCGCTTACTATGAAGCTTGGCTCTTATCACTTTAACCTTGAAATTAGTATTGAAATTGAAATGAAATTAAATTAAAATCCGTATCGGGATGGGGATGGGTGACGTCATCGGCATACAATAACATAAGTCGGCTTCTAAATTGTTCTCGACGTTTCTACATCTCGAAGCTTCTAGAAACTTCCTGACTCTTCTTGGTTGCGGTGTATTTCGTTTACTTAAAATAAAATACAGCGGCGGAGAAGTTGCTGGGTATAAGCGACTTGGCTGATGGTTATTAAGCGGGGGAGGGGGGGGGGTTGTTACCTCGATGTCCCCTCCCCCCTGACGAATAGATATTTATATAGACGCCTATGTTTTAAATGGTTGTCATCTAATACACAAACTACTTATACAAATCTAATACACGCACCTAATACTTAGCACCATTATGATAAGTTTATAAAAATTTATTTACTCGCACCTAATACTTAGCACCATTATGATAAATTTATAAACAATTCTTTAACCCTTCAACCTTCGCCGTACCTAAATTGCTTCAACCCATATTAATATATATATTTTTCATTTCAGCTAAGCTCGTCACTCAGAATTTGAGTCATTGCTATTAGGTATTCGAGGGTTAAGAAAAAACAAAACATGCAAGCACTGATAAGAACTCGCGTGACTACCACTACCGATAGTGTAGTGTATAAAATTATGACCAACGCTTAAAGTAAAGACATACCCCAAACTTGCTAATTTTAAAAGTTTAAAGCAAAGACATACCCCAAACTTGCCAATTTAAAAGTTTAAAGCAAAGACATACACCATAATAGCTTTTAGCAAAGACATACACCATAATAGCTTTTAGCAAAGACATACACCACGTTCCGGCTAGAACGTTACGTAATTATTCGCTATTCCATTCCGAAATTCATAGAACTCTTAATGAGCCTATTATTCGTGCTTTAACTTTGTTTAATGAATTATCTATTGATAATAATTTAGATCTCTCTGTCTCGAAATTATCTTTGAAGAAAAAACTTAACTCTATTTTTCGTATTTAATTTTTATTATCTTTATGGTTTTTCTTTATATCTTAGTCTTCATTTATTAGTGAATTCATACTGTACATTTTTTAAACTTATTTTTATATTAGTATTTAAGTTAATTTAATTTTAAGTAGTCTGTAAGGATGTGTTATCCAAAGACTTTAATGAATAAATAAATAGCTTTTAGCAAAGACATACACCTTTGCACATTTTAGCAAAAAGCCCCCACAAGATGGCGCTGGGCCAGAGTGACGTCATCGGCTTGCTCCACCGCTCCACCTGCGCCAGAATCGCCATATCGTATCTACTAGTGACTTTAAGGAAGACTTAAAAGCGATCCTCCTGGAAGTGACTTTGGATTCTATTTGCCTTAAAAGACATTGCACAAACTTCTGATAAGTTTAACAAGGCACTATTACTTTTTATTTATAATTAAATATATTATTTAAAACCTCTAACACTTTCACACAAGTCGCAAATTTTAATACCACTATTTTCTGTACTATGCTGCAAGCAAACCGAACCGAACTTAGAAAAGAAACGAAATGCTAACAAATCGTTAGGAATCAAACATACAATCCCCTGAGTTCCCGTTGGGAAGTGCCTGTTTTTGTTTTTTTTAAAACACAAAATATCGTCAAATTATCTTCCAAGATGTGGAAGAGGCGTCACTTTTTGGCGATTGGTGATGAATGGCACTCCAAAATGCTGGCAGGGGAATTTAATATTGATTTCATAGAGAAAAAGTATGAACAAATACTAAACAAGTGCAAAATGTCTAAAAGAAAAAACACACAGCTTCGAAATTATAGAAGATGTCAATTTTTTTTAAAATATCATAATAAATTGGAAATATTTTTTATCTTATTAGGGGCTGTTCATAAATAACGCAACATTTTTTTGCTAATTTCAAATCCCTTCCCCTCCCCGTTCCCTTTGTCTGACTTTCGTAATAAAATTTAAACTTTTAAAACGGAGTTCAAAAATTTTGTTGTGACGTAACGCACGAACTTATGAAAGTTACGTAATTTATGAACAGCCCTTTTTTATATTGGTTCCATATTAAAAATACATTTTGTTTAAAAAAAACACATTTTGTTTACTATAATTTCAATTTTCAATTGAGTTTTTTACTGCAGGAAAAATAATAAATTCATGTTTTTCCGAAGTATTTATTATTTTTAACCAACATAAAAATGAACAGGAAGAATTTTTCAATGAACAGGAAAAAGAGCAGAAATTTATTACCAAATATAACAAACAAAAAATTCTACGATACTATCGAAACTGTATCTTTTTTATGTCCTTGGTATTTTAATTTAATAAAATTTTAATTTAATAAATGAATGGGATTTTTCGTGGTTTTTTTTATTTGCGTGGGATTTTAGTGGTTATTTTTAAAGTGCGTGGGATTTTTTGTGGTTATTAATTTTGCTATTGTGGGAGAAAGGTTTTTTTTTGTGGGAATTTGATGTGGCAACCGTGCCCCTGGCTGATATCCTGGCTAAGCCAATAAATGCATCCTGCATCAAGTTATTCCCAGCGATTTATATTGGGTTGAAGTAAAAAGGAAATGGAAGGACAAAAAACGTAATGTCTTAACAAAAGAAAAAAAGTTGCGGAATAGGTGGCGTGGACAAGCTGGAATTATGCCAAACGATGCTGTCTGAATATTGACACAGGGGTAAATCACAAGGTGCTCCTGTTAAAAAAAAAAAAACGAAATGGCCATTTCAGCCTAATGCGGCTTATTGCTAAATTTTTCGAATATATTAATTGCGGTATGCGAGGACAGAGAACTGCAACGAGTCTATGATTCGAACGAATGACTATAAATCATCCATCAAAAACTGAATGCGAGTGCGTGCGGTTGCGTACAACAACCAGCACTTCCACGCGTAGCTTATTCATAACAGCGATGAGCGATGAGTGCCGCCGCTTTCACTCATCGCTCATAAGAATGCCGCTCAATGATTCTAATGATTCTAGAGCCATTCCTTATGATTCTAGAGTCATTAAGGGAAATCACGGGCAGTGTTACCGCTGACATATTTTATTATACATATAATATATAAATTTATTATTGTATACATATAATACAAGCGGACTCGGCAAATGTATGAAAATAAATCTTAAAATAATATTAAAAAATATTTAAATGCATATACTTAAAAAAAAAATTAAATATTGATAGAAATTAGTGAAAAATTGTGAAAATATTATTGAAAAAAAAAATATGAAAAATTTTTAGAAAAATTTTTTAAGAATTATTAAAATATTAAATAAAATTATTTCAAAATTAATGAAAAACTATAAAAACCATTTTGAATATTATTAAAAAAATAGTAATTAAAAAATTTATTCAAAAGTTCTTGAAATATAAATACATACCTAAAAAATTATTGATTTACATATTAACATATCTTAAAAAAAACAACTTTGTTTAAAGGGCAGGTTTAATTAACATTTATAATTAACATTCTATTAAAATAAATGCAAGTAATATACACTATTATAGCTTTCAAAAGCGGCAATCCTGTTTATTTTGAATCCCTAAACATAAAGTTTCTCAGCAATTCGTCATTGCAAGTGTGAAAGTGATTTAAAAAAAATTGATTAAAAACAATACAACAACAACAAGGAACAAATAATAAACAACATACAAGTATAAAGTAAGTTTGCTACAGTTTAATTCTTTGAACTAGCGATCGCAAATTAGAACTGGCTATTTATCTTGATCAACACGTAAAAACAAAACAAAAGTAAAACAAGGAAAACCCACGCCAATACTGCACTCAACGAAAAATTCTTGGTAAAATTGATAAATAACTTTTGTCATTCCTTAACAAAGCCAAATTGTGCAATCGATTAAATTTTATCATAAATGCTTCATATTTTTATCAATTCGAAAGAAATTTTATCCATTTGATTGAAAACTTAATAAAACGTTAACAAATTGAATGTGTTGATTTGAAGAAATGTGTTTTAAAGGGTGGTTAAATTTAAATTTTAAATAACCACACCTAAACGTCAAGTTCTTTTCTGCATTTCATTTCAAGTATGGTTCGTTAAATCTTTATGGAACATGTTCATATATTCCTCCCATTTCCAACATAGAGGTATATTTGAAACATTTGGTTTCGATAAATAAATTGTGTTTAAAACTACAGCCTCATGATCACATTCTAATAACGGGTAACTTTAATCTTCCAAGTGTCGCTTGGAACTGCTGCACCGAAAACCCTGCAATATTATTGCCTTCGTCTAAATGCTCATCTGCTAATTCATTTTTAAATGAGCTTTCAAGTCAAGGACTTTTTCAATTAAACAGCCACTTTAACAAAAATAGCCGTTTGTTAGATCTTGTATACAGGGTAGCCCTTATTCGAAGCGCCCATCTGGCAACACTGTAACTTTCTGCAGTGATGCCAAATCGACTAATGATATACCGCGCTTGAAGCGTCATTCCAAGCAAATGTTTACAATGGAACAGTACACGCCACGCGAACGCTCTAAAATTGTTGAAATTTACATTCAACAAAACAAGTCAATAGTGAAAACTCAACGTGCTTTCAAAAAAATAAATAAAGTGAAAAGTGCGCCTTCCAAGAAAACAATTTATCGTTTGTATGAAAGATTTACAACTGGTAATACTCTTGGTAACCCAAAGAGGCCAAATAAAAAGCGACCAAGGCGATCGGATGAGAATATTGCAGCCGTACGAGCCAGTATTGAGCAGTCACCAACAACATCCCAAAATCGCCGTTCTCAGCAGCTCGGTATTCCCCGAACCACTTTACAACGCATTTTACGTGTTGATTTGAATTTGTTTCCGTACAAAATTCAATTGGTAAATAAATTGTTGCCTACCGATAAGCCACGTCGATTGGAATGGGCCCAAAGAGTCATCGAAATGGCTGAAGAAGACGAGCAGTTTTGGCATAAAATTATCATGAGCGATGAAGCTCATTTTCAGTTGAACGGAACGGTAAACAAACAAAATTGCCGTATTTATGCCACTGAAAATCCACAAGAGATTCAAGAGGTACCTCTTCACGATGCAAAAGTCACTGTTTGGTGCGGCGTTTGTGCTAAAATGCTCATTGGGACGTTCTTTTTCGAAGATGATAATGGCCACAGAGTTACTGTCAATCAGGAGCGTTATCGCGATATGATAAACAATTTTTTCATGCCAATCGTTCGTCGAAAGCGTATCAGGCACTACTGGTTTCAACAAGACGGCGCGCCACCACACACAAGCCGCACTACAATCGATTTTTTGAAGCAATTGTTCCCTGGCCGTTTGATGTCAAAAAATGGTGATTTCGATTGGCCGCCAAGATCACCAGATTTAACGCCTCTTTAATTTAACTTCTTTTTGTGGGGTTATTTGAAATCAAAGGTTTACGTCAACAAGCCAAAGACCCTAGAAGAGCTGAAAACCAACATCCGTCAAGAAATAACCGCCATTCCTATCGAAATGTTGAACAAAACCATGGAAAATGCTGCAAAACGGGCACAATATGTCGTAGAGGCCAATGGCGAGCATTTACGAGATATCATATTCAAGAAATGATGTAAGCAAATCTACTTGAACCCAATTAAATGATATTCATGACGAACAGACAAAAATTGTGGTTTCTTTGATTTATTTAAAAATAAAATGGGCGCTTTGAATATGGGCAACCCTGTATTTTGACGACAGCAATATTATTTCAGTTTCAAGGACAGATCCACTCGTGCTCCCTGAAGATCCGTACCATCCAACTTTAAAAATTGCTCTTCATTTTCCTAAACAATCTGTAAAGAATCGTATTGCTCAACCTCCTGCTGAGTTAAATTTTAAAAGAACCAATTATGTTTTGTTAAAAAACTATATATCTAATATTAACTGGACATCCGTAATAAATATCGTTAATACACAAACATCGTCAGAAAACCTTGATTCGGCTGTCTCTGCTTTTAATAGAACTATCAATGATTGTTTTCTATCATCAGTACCCCAGAGAAAAGCCCGTTTAGCATCTGGTCCTGTATGGTTTACTGAAGAACTGAGAAAATTAAGAAACTTAAAATCCATGCATTATAAAAAATTTCAAAAAACTCATAGCATTACAGATCTTGGTTCTTATACCTCTATTAAGTACAAGTATCGCCAATTATGCAAGCAATCTTACGATATTTATTTAATAAAAGTAAAATTAAACATCAAATCTGATGCTAAATCATTCTGGAACTTTGTCAACACAAAACGCAAGATTGATTCCTATCCTTCTTTTATGAAATATAAAACTGTTGAATCAGATAGCGAGAACATCATTTGTAATCTTTTTTCAGACTTTTTCAAAGCGACCTAATCATCTTCATCCTATGATAATCTAAGCTATCCATTAAGTGTTCAATCTGGGGATATTTGTCTCCCAATAATTGATACTAACACGGTTTTATCATACTTAAAAGCTCTTAAAACGTCATATAAAAGTTGTCCCGCCAATATACCGTCATGTATACTAAAATATTGCTGTGATGAATTAGTAACTTCAATCACTTTGCTTTATTCTTCTTCATTAAAATCTTGCTATTTTCCAGTTGCCTGGAAGTCGTATTTTATTATTCTGTTGCACAAGTCTGGTAACAGGTCTTTAATAGATAACTATCGTGGAATTGCAAAATTAAGCACTTTGCCGAAGCTCTTCGAGGCAATCATTACTTCACAATTATCACATAGTGTTAAATTTTTATTGTCTCCAGTCCAACATGGATTCGTTTCTGGAAAATCTACGGTTACAAACCTACTTGAATTTACTTCCAAAATCATTGAGAATTTTGGAAAAGGTTTACAGACTGATGTTATATACACAGATTTTAGTAAAGCTTTTGATGTTGTTAATCATAAACTCTTAGTCTTAAAGCTATCTCTTGCTGGATTTCCCACAACACTTGTAAGATGGATTGAATCTTATTTATGCAATAGAACACAACGTGTTGTTTTTAAACTTGTGAAATCTCATGAGTTTCCTGTCACTTCTGGTGTACCTCAAGGAAGCCACCTCGGGCCTCTTCTTTTTTTACTATTTATAAATGATTTGCCATCTGTCATAAAGCATTCGAGTATTTTAATGTACGCAGACGACGTGAAACTATTTCTTCCTTTCAAAAATGCTAATTATGCCGTTCTCTTGCAAGCTGACATAGACCATCTTTATAGCTGGTGCTACGTGAATCGTATGAATCTTAACATGAAGAAATGCAACCACATGACCTTCACTCGAAAATCTCCTGTCACATGTATTTATAAAATTTGTTACCTTACATTAGAGTCTTTAGATATCTTTCATGATCTTGGAGTAACTATGGATACTAAACTTCGCTTTCATATTCATATTAATAAAATTATAAATCGAGCAAATAGTAATTTAGGTTTTATTAAACGATGGGCAAAAGAGTTTAATGATCCCTATATAACAAAAACCTTATTCACCTCTCTAGTGCGACCTATTTTAGAGTATGCTTCAGTTGTTTGGTGCCCTCGATACAGCACCTGTTACAATGTACACCTATGTTACATTGACGACATAGAATCAATTCAGAAAAAGTTGGTTTTGTTCTCCTTAAGCCATCTTTACTGCAATTTCAACTATCACCTACCACCTTATGAATATCGTCTGCAATTTTTAAATCTTCCTACTTTAAATAATCGGAGAATTATGCTAAATGCTACTTGGATTTTTAAACTTTTACATGGATATGTAGACAGTCAATATTTACTGAGCAAAATTTACTTTAATATTCCTCTCCGACCTAGAAGATCTTTTGAGTTACTTTACATGAACTTTTGTAGAACTAATTACTTGCAAAACGAACCACTTAGAAGCGCTTGTGGGGACTTTAATTTTGTTTCAGATGCAATTTCTTTAAATGAATCCGTTTACTCAATTAAATTTAATACTTTAGATTATCTACAGTATCGCCACTAATCTGGATCATGCGTTCAAGGATACTTAATATTTTTCTGTGATGTTTGGTAACAACTTATACAATCTAGCTGTGTAGTTTAATATGATTATCCAGAGCGAGACCACGTCCGTCTCGCCTGGCATTTGCCGGTTTGACACCGTACGACTAGCTTTGCATGTGTGAGCTGTGTTGTAATCCATATTTATATAGATATACACGCTATAGATATATTTTGATTATCCAGAGCAAGACCTCGTCTGTCTTGCCTAACACATGTATGAGCTCGACCTCGTCCGTCTAGCCTGGCATATGGGAGCACCGCTCTAATCAATTCATTCTATTTACTACTAAGAAGCTAACCGGATTGCAATTGTATATACCTGAAATCCTGACAATTTTACATTTTTATAAAATTTAATTGTACATAAATTAATTGTATTATATTTATTTTGTCGAATATTAATTGCTATAAAGCCATATGTGCTTAGCATTCAAATAAATAAAAATTTGACAATCTCAGACTAACTCAATTTGAACCATGGAAAGATACACAACCGAGCAACGCGTTAAAGTTATTCAGACTTATTATGAAAATGGGCGTTCAAATCAAAATGCATATCGTGCACTTCGTGATTTTTTCGGTCAATTTAATCGTCCAAATGTGCATACAATCGCAAAAATCGTGCAAATATTTGAGCAAACCGGGTCTGTAAGAGATGTGAAAACACCAGTGCATGCTCGTACAGCTCGTACTGCAGAAAATATTGCTGCTGTTCGTGATAGCGTGGCCTGAGGCCGGTCAGGTAGTTACTGTGAATGGTGTTCGCTATCGTGAGATGATAACGAACTTTTTATGGCCCGAATTGGAAGATATGGATGTGGACGATATGTGGTTTCAACAGGACGGTGCCACTTGCCACACAGCTTACGAGGCAATGGCTCTTTGGCGCAACAAATTCAATGGCCGTGTTATCTCACGTGTTGGCAATGTCCAATTGGCCACCAAGATCATGTGATTTTACACCGTTGGTTTCCTTTCTTTGGGGTTATTTGAAAGAAAAGGTGTACGTCGATAAGCCAGCAACAATTCAAGAGCGAAAGGATGAGACAGTTCGGCACATTAACGGCATAGAATCTAACTTATGACTCAGCGTCATCGAATATTTGGACCATCGGATGGAGGTGTGCCGCCGAGGTCGCGGTGGTTATTTGGCCGATATTTTGTTCCATACATAATTGAACCACACCAATATTATCATAATAAAAAGATATGCCAATAATTTCCTAAATAATTTGCGTTTTACTCAAAATCAACATTGGCCCTTAAAATGTAACCACCCCTTTATTTGTTTGAAAAATGCTTTTCTCAAATTGATATTTTAATAATAACTTGATAACTTTTTCACGATAACAAAATCGTCAATCAGTTGGAATAAAATTTTATAATTTTTATAAATAGTATTAACAAACTTTCTTCATTGGTTTGATAAATAGGTTTGTTGTGCTGAAGAAATTATTTATAAAATTTATAATCGCTTGAGTCACGCGGATAAAATTTCAATTTCGTAATGATGAAATGAATTATCAATTTAAAAAACTTTTAATCATTTCAACAAAAATAGAGATCTGGCATTTCGGTAGCGTTATTTGTTGTTCGTAGAAATTATAGAAAGCTATTTTGTGAGTTGTGTACGTTTTGTTTAATTTGTAGAACAAAAAACTATTTCAATAACAATTCAGTGAGAGTAAGGAGTTAAGGAGTGGAACTAATGTAAAAATAACATTCTTCTAGTGATACATTATTAAATTTCGTTTTGTTATTTTTTTTGGAAAATTGCTTGAAATAATAAAATATTTTATCAAAACAGCAAAACATTTTGGTATGATTGACAAATAAAATATATTTTTAACAGAAAATCATTTTTCTATTTAACAAACCATTTTTTCAGGTTGAAATATTCTTTATTCATATTGACAAATTTATTTATCAAATGTACAATGCAAACGCAAAATATCCGTTTATCAAATAAACAAAATAAAATTTTGTTAATATGATTGCAACCTCTCACCTTCAATCAAATTGACAAACGCTTTTGTTGACTCTATACTGACAAAAAATGTATCAACTTAACCTAGGAATTTGTTAATGTGAAAAAATACTTCTTTGAGCGGCACAGGTCGCTCATTGCTGTTATAAGAATGCTTCGCGTGGAAGTGGTTGTTGTTGTGCGTAACCACACGCACTCTTACTCGGTTTTTGTCAGGACTTTGACCGAGCTTCTTATGATCAATTGAGTTGTGCGTGTTGTAAAATGTTTCTGAATTTCATTACGATAGTGTAATAGCGATTGCATTTCGATATCGTAACGATATCTATATTAAACAAATACTAGATATCAATATGATAGTTAAAAACAATAGCATTGCCATATTGTAATGATCTTTATAATAAAAAATTACTCGATGTCTTCACAATACTATAAAAACGATAGCAGTGCGATATCGCAATGATATCTAGATTCCAAAAATTCTCGATATAGTTTCACTGGTAACCACACTAAAAAAAAATATACCTAAATCTAGGAAAATTTCCTTATTTCAAGGAAAAATGTGAAGAAAATTGCACTAAAGTCATCATATCCTATATTAAAAGATGGCACTTTCCTTAGTTTAAGCGAGTTTGTCTCCTAAAACTGAGGATATTTTCTCTAGATATTGGATAAACTTACTTAAATGTAGAAAAGTAAACTTACTTTAAAAAGGAAATACCATATTTAAGGAAATAAGTTTTCAATTTAAGGATAGATGTGTACTTGACTGTTGCAAATAATTCATTTATTTGAAGCATTGATTTCCCACATGAAAAGAAAATCTTTACTTGCGGCTAGGAAATATTTACTTCGGTTAAAGTACTTCATACCTATTTTAAAGAAGAAAAATTCTTAATTCAAGGATAATTACATACTTGTTTGTAGGAAATATTTTGTTCATTTAATGCTTAATGCTTATAATCCTTCTACGTTTCATTTTATTTAGAACAGAAAACTTGTATATTTTAAAAATCTTTGTATACTTACCATGGGCCAAGCAGCGCGGATTGAACTCGGATCCTTTATATCGACGCTTTACCCACTCGTCTATTCAGGAGTTCGCTCGCGCGGTGTTGAAACTTAGTAACAATTTTTTTGAATACCTTTAAGTAAAATTTTACAAAGGTCTCGATTGCAATGATTTCATATATGCACTTAATTTGAGACCAATAAATTGCCTCAGTAGCCCAGCGGTTTAAGGAGACAGTTTACCAAGAAATAGATCCACGGTTCAACCCCGGGCTCAGACAACAAATTATTTTTTTTTTTTTTGTATCATTGAAATAGCTTTTTTTTATTTTTTTTTTATGATAGTGAATGATTTTTTATTTAATTCCGAAAATTCTAAAGTTATTGTCAAACTCATGTTTCAGTACAAACTAATCAGTGTCTAATGTTTCAGTACAAACTGAAACTTTGTTTATTTAAAAAAATCTAAGCTTGAGTAAAAATCTTCTTCAATACTTCTTACTTATTGCTGAAATATAGGAAAAATTTACTTATATTTCAGGATACTTCCTAAAATCACAATTATTGACTAAGTCTGAGTAATATTTTACTAGTCGTCATGTTAAAGAATATTTTTCCTAAGATTAACGAATATTAACCAGAAATCAGAGGAGTTTACCGCAGTATCAGTTTTATAACTCAAGTTACGGAAAAGTTTTCTAAATTCAAGTATATTTTACTTGTTACTTTTTAAGGCAAATGGCATCATTAACTTTTAGGACAACCACCTAAAATTTTAGGATGTGGTTACCATACATTCAGTAAAAACTCACTGCATTGAGGATATATTATTTCAACTAAGGAAAATGTATGACTTGAATGGAGGATGTGACTTACTTAGTTTTAGTACGTGTTTTTTTTAGTGCATATTTACTTACTTAGGTGTCCATAACAACCCGCGTTCGGGTTTCGGCCGACCTCAACAGCTCTCGCCAGGAGCCTCTGCTTTGCGCGCGCCTTCTCCAATCGGATACACCAAGTGCTGTTAGGGCTTCTTCGACCTGGTCCATCCGTCGGAGGTGTGGTCTCCCTCGTCGTCATTGACCAGCGACCCTCGCCTCGAGCACCTTTTTCACTGGAGCTTCGTCGTCCATACGATGGACATGACCCAGCCAGCGTAGTCGTTGCACAGTTATACGCCGAACTACGTCAATGTCTTCGTAGAGCTCATACAGCTCGTGGTTCATTCGGATGCGATAGCCATCGCCGACTCGAACGGGGCCGAAAACTTTTCTCTCGAACACCCCCAGAGCGGCTGCGTCAGTTTGCGAAACTACCCATGCCTCAGCGCCATAAAGAAGCACAGGTAGAACGAGCGTCTTGTAGAGTGTTAGTTTTGTCGATCAAGAGAGGGCTTTGGAACTTAGATGCTTACTGAGCCCGTAATAGCACCTATTAGCAATTATTGTTCTTCGCTTTATCTCCATCTCCATCACTGTTGTTATTAATGGCGGTGCCAAGTTATACAAACTCCTTGATTACTTCAAAGTTATAGCAGCCGGATGAAACGTGGGAGTCTAGACGCCGCGCTCCCTTGTTTGTAGACAGTATATACTTTGTTTTAACCTCATTTATCGTCAAACCCACTTTGGCTGATTGTTTTTCGATAGCGGGGAAAGCAACGGTTACATCTCTCTTGGTTCTGACGACAATATCAATATCATCAGCGTACGCAAGGAGCTGGACACCTTTGCAGAAAATGGTGCCATTACGGTGCACACCGGCCTTTCGTACGATCCCCTCCATGACGATGTTGAAGAGAGCGCAAGACAGTGGATCGTCTTGGCTGAAACCTCTTTCGGTATTGAAGGTTTCGGAGAGGTCATTTCCTACCTTGACGGAGCTGCATGTGTTACTCTACGTCATCCTGCAAATTCTTACCAACTCTGCAGGTATACCGAACTAAGACATTGTTGTGTATAGGCAATCCCTTCTCGGGCTATCGAACGCAGCTTTAAAATCGACAAAGAGATGGTGTGTGTCTATTTGATTTTCGTGAGTTTTCCCCAGGAATTGTCGTAGCGTGAAAATCTGGTCTATAGTGGACTTTCCAGGTCGAAAGAAACACTGATAAGGTCCAATCAGTGTTTTTGTAATCAGCTAAGGTTTCAATCGTCGTGCATGTTTTCCGCTAGTCATATTTTGCTGATGAGCTGATATTCATCGCCGCGGGTTTTAAACAATTCAGCTGACAGGCCGTCAGCACCAGCTGCTTTATTGTTTTTGAGTCGTTGGATAGCAACTCGAACCTCTTCATGGTATAGTTCAGACGAAATGAAATAGAACTATTTAGTTTTACTTCAAATTTATTTATATTGCAGGAAAAGAAAATTTGAGAATAGTGAATAAATATTAATGCTTCAAAACGCCGGTTGCAAATAAAATTTTCTAAAAACGCCGGTTTTAAACGATCAATAGAGATCTTGTCTTGCTTTGCTCTAATTTGTAACTTCAAATATTTTTGGTCTTTTTGTAAAACCAAATACGCACCAGAATATTTTGGATAAAGAGGCTTAGATGCCATATCACATCTTACCCAAACGTGTGAACATGTAGCTAAGTCCTTGGAAATGAAAGGACTCGCTCAAGCATTCCATTCGCTTGAGGGTGGTACGAAATAGTATGTTTGACTTGTGCTCCCAGGTATTTGGCCAAATCGTGAAAATGTGATGAAGTAAACTGTGTTCCACGATCAGTATGAATACTACTAGGACATTCAAACCTTGAAACCCGAAGGAAAAGAATTTGTCGCAAACAGTTGAAGCAGTAATGTCTTCTAAGGGAAACGCTTCTGGCCAACGTGTGAAACGATCGACGATTGTGAGAATGTATCGGCATCCTTCAGACTGGGGCAATGGTCCAACCATGTCAATGTGTATATCCGCGAATTTGCGTGCTGGTTTTGAAAAAGTACCATAAGTGTACGTGTTTTGTAAGACGTTTTGTATGACGAGATATCTTTGAAGATTGACATTGTTGACAGTTCTTGAACCATTTGTTGATGTCGCGATTCATGAAATGCCAAACAAAACCTTTTGATATCAATATTCGAGTGGCTTTTAAACTAGGATGCGGCAGATCATGTAGTGCGTTAAAAATAGATTTACGAAATCCCAATGGAACAAAAGGTCTTTCTTGTAACTGTGAGATGTCACAATAAACCAGGTTTGAACTGTTCGGCAGTCTCTAACTAGATCCAAAGTTGAAAAAATAGTACAACCACTGAGATGCTGATTGCATTCAGTAACAAATGGTATGTTGTATCGGTCTGGTACTGCGAGTTTGTTCAGTGCACGACAGTTCCCACAACGCCATTCGCCATTCTTTTTGGGTACCATGTGTAGTGCACTGGACCATTGAGACTTAGATGGTCGAATAATGCCAACCTCTAGCATGTACTCGAAATCCTTTTTGGCGGCAGTCAGTTTGTCTATATCTAAACGTCTGCATTTGACATGACAAGGGGGTCCGCTTGTCTCAATGTGGTGATATATGGTGTGTATTGGCAATCTCTGAAGAATATTAGACACACTGTAAATGTCTGGCAATTCTAGCAAAAGGTCAGTGAATGGCGAGTTGTTCTTCAAAACAACAGTGATTCCAAGGGAGGGTTCTTGCGTTACTTGTACTTTTGACCTGATGAGTGTTTTACCATCAACAAGGTGTTTGTTTTTTAGGTCAGGAAGCAAATGGAAATGAATTAAGAAATCTGACCCAATTACTGCTTTAGTAACATTCGCATTCGTAAGACTGATACGTCTGCACCGGTGTCAATTAAGAAATTATGTCTGAATTGACGATCTTTAATAAAAAGGCGGCAAGAATTAATTAAATATTTTTGGATGCCGCGAGTTCCGAAAAAAAATTTAGTTTTTTGAAAACGTACAGGGAAAAATACATTTCAAGGCTTTTTCCTTAAAATTATTGTGGTACCAAAACAATTCCTTATTAAGTATAGTATCAATTCTTGATCGTCTACGGCTATTATATCGATGATTTTTTTTACAAATCTTCTCGGGTTGGAGATCTAGCTCGAACATTTTCAAAACGTTTTTCAAGAGCATCAATTTTATCCAAAATGGTTGCAAATGAGGAGTCGGAAACTGCTGAGATTGACGGAGAGAGCTGTTCAAGTATTTTGTCGGCTTGCTCTGCAATGTCGTCGAGAGAGAAAATAACGTTTTTAAAACATACTCACTCGCCTGACCAGATCCAGAATTTCGGATAAATTGTAAAAAATATGATGGTTTTTGATCTCCAATTGAGTGTCCTGTTAAAAGCCGACGCAGCTTTTTTCAGTTGACTGCAAACACCGCAATAAGTTTCTTTTTTAGCGCTTCATACCTGCACCCATGATGGTGAAATTATTAAATCACTAACGAATTCCAATATCGCAGAGTCCAAATTGCAAAGGATGTGATCAAATTTTGTATCACCGCGAGTAATCCGTTGTACTCTAAATATTGTTTCCACATCTGCAAATCATAATTGTGGATTGGCTTTCCAAAAAGGAGGAATTTTGCAAACGCCAATAGCTCCAATGTGTATTGTATCTCCGTGTACTGATTCCGCATGAGGTGGTGAATGGCTTGGTGCAACATTGTCTGGGAAACTTTGACTTTGTTCTGCAGTGCGTGCAGAACGTGGTGGCGAATGCGTAAGAGGTATTATGCGTGTAATATTCGTGGGTCACCAATATAGTTCAAGCGAAATGAAATAGAACTATTTAGTTTATTTTAAATTTATTTATATTTCAGGAAAAGAAAATTTGAAAAAAGTGAAAAAATATTAATGCTTCAAAATTCAATGCTAAGTTTTTTTTTTAGAAAATTAAAATGTGGATAAAAATTAAGCAAAGTATTTCACAAATTAACAATGAAGATCGCCACAATGGCTAGGTGGTGGTACTTCCACTCCGTCATCGTTGATTGGTGGTGCTGAACTGCTTTCTCCATGGGCAGTATTGATGGAATCGTCGCCAGTAAGCAGATTGGAGAAATGCTGTCTCCATAATTTCAGCGCACACTGCGTATCTGTAACCTGATCTCCATTTTCGTCAATACAAGTGGATGTTCCGGGCTTGAAACCTTGGGTTAGACGCTTTACCTGTTGATAGAATTTACGTGCATCCTTCTTGCCTTGGTATACCTCTAGTTCTTCACGCTCACTCTTTTCCTGCTCCCCCGAAATGTACCAACATGTAGAACACTAGAGGCATGCCTTCCGTCGATTACAACATGGTCAATTTGGTTTCGCGTTTTTTGATCCGGGGACAGCCAGGGTGCCTTGTGGATGTCGAGGTGTTTAAATCTGGTGCTACTAACTACCATGTTTTACGACGAGTCCACATCCGAATTCGCGCTTCTGCGCATGGCACCTGTAGTAGATATTGCAGTGTGCTTGTTTAGAGCAGCCTTGCCCTTTCCATCGCTTTTCCTGGATGGCGGTGATGTCTGCCTTTATTTTTTTGAGAGCTTAAAGTGTCCGGACATTCCAGGTGCATATCCGTAAATCATTTTCCGTTTTTCATTTGCGGTGGTCGACAACGTAATTGGGGTTATTATCCGAGGCTGGTTTAGTTTCCATTGGGCAGTAGTAATGTGGCGGGACCCAAACCCAGCGCACAATCCATGTTTAATGTCCACCTAGCGACCCACCGCTCAAATTAGCCGTCAAACTAACGGATGCCAGTTTTCCGTTGCCCAGGGAACACTACGAGGAGGTTTGAGTCGACTCGGTTCGAATTCGAAATGAATAATGCTGGCCTCGCCAGGTTGAGGCAGTCAGACACGTTGCCATGTGAAGGTTCGCCCCCCCTGTTAGTGCATATTTAGAAAAAATAAATCGCAAAACATTTAAAAAAAAAACAAGATTTAAGCAAACAAAAATTATTTTATTAGAAAATATTTTATTTAAAATTCAGTTTCTGAAAATTATAAGAAAAAATCGGTTGTGTGAATGTCTGAATCTATCGCATAACATAATTTTTTTTAAAAAAAAATGGTATCGAAATGATATTAAAATTATGTTGAACAGCAATTTTTTGTAATATCGTTTCTTCATCAAGTATTAATATGTTTTCGATATCTTTACTGGCTTTTTTCGATATTATTACGATATTGTCTCGTGAAGCGTAAACGACAGAAGTTATCACCTTAACGATATCATCTCGATATCGAAACGACATTGAAATTTCGATTTCGTTTCGATATCGCAATTACTATGTTGGGGATATCGTTAACGATAATCTATTTTTATCAAAAACAGAACTTTTTCGATATCATAACGATATCGTCTTGTGTATCGTTATTGATAGAAATGATAACCTTTGCGATATCATCTCGATATCGAAACGATGTCGGTTGGTTTGCTGGGAATGTCTTCCGATAGTCTCATTTAATTCCTTTGCTGTAATTGTCAAGATAAATTCTACAAAATGGGCGAAGCCAAAATGAGCAGACATTTAAATTTGACATAAAAAGATACAATTTGTGAAGCTAAAAATAAATTTACGCATCCTCTGATCACGATTGTGGTGTTCAAAAATTCTAGATGTCTTGGGCTGCCTGTAATGAACCGTGTCAAAAACGACACTTTGGTCAGTTAGATGTATATTAGAGTGCTTAAGAAAAAGAACACAACTATGGTATTTTTTATAGAATGCATAAAAAAAATTCATTTATTGAATACATTATGATTGTACAAAAAAGTTAATTACAATAGAAGCAGTTATATATAGAAGAGTTAATTAAATTGTGATTAAATTAATTAAAATCATTTTATGTTCGTTGCCAGCTGATGTAGATGGCTGAGTGGACGGAACGGCTACATCAATCGATAGCCCTGCAGCTCTAAAATCATGTAAATCCGAATCATGTTCGGCCTCAAGGTAACAAGGCCGAACATGATTCACTTAGTCATCAATAAATTCTTCATCGCTTATTGAATCTACAGTTGATGGTGGAACATAAACTATTTTGGTGTTTTCATTGAAAATATTTCGGGCAGGATTATCATCACTTTCATCATCTTCACTTGAAAACTAAGAAAGCAAAAAAAGGAAAATGAAAATAATTCCAAAATTACATAAATCGGTGATTCGTGTCAAATCGGACGTTTTATACAAAACAGTCACAACTTAAAATTTTCCAAAATCGACTTTTAGCCATAAATCAACTCACAATACACATCTCTAACTGCCGTTACAATGTCTTTTTCATAACTTTATTCTTTAACTGGAAACATGTAGTTATGTCTGTCTTAATGCTAATTGCGTTGCTTCTGCACTTTCAACCAGAGTTTTATTTTTAGTTGTATCAAGGTTCTTAGATCGACTGATATGTTTTGTTACACTTAAGGAGTTTAATTTTGAGTTGTGACAGTTTATTTGTAACAACTGAGAAATTTCAAAGTGTATTATTTTGAATTGTGATCCTATAGCTGAAAAAGTGAGTAAAATCGATTGTTTTATTTTGATATGTGTCTTTTTTGTTGAAATAACTGTGATTAGCATTAGTTTAATAAAAAAAGAAAGCAAAAAAGAAATAAAATTTGAATTGTACTGGAATTATTCCGTCACTTGGTAACTTTTTTGTCCTAGAAACTATTTTGACCAAATTAAGTTTTTAATATTTTCGCATATATTTGGACATGGTTTTTCGATCTATAAAATTAAAATTTAGTTCAGTTCTCAAGTTAATTAGTTTACAAGAATTTAATTTTTATTATTATATATTAATTTTTATTCAAATATTATTGCAGCAGCGATTTGAACTCGTAACTTAAAGAGATAGAGATACAAACTTTCAAACAGTATGTTTAAGAAAGAGCAACTTAAAGCCTTTTAATCCTTTAAGTTGCATCAAGTAAGTAGTTTATATTCAAACTAATCAAAACTTTATTTTTAAGTTACTATTCAACCTCTGAGGCAAAAAAAATATGCCAATTTGGTCTACTTATCAATAATATCCTTAAAATTGTAAAACTATGCTCGGTACATTCCGAAAGGCTACCACTATTAAAAGTAAAGTGAAGAAGTAAAGCAAAAGGGCATCAAAGATGTGACAAATAAAAACCATATTCCTAAAAACTGCAATGAGTCTTTCTACAAAAACTTAATTAATAGTTAAAAACTAAATACTAAAAATTTTGAAACTAATACATTATATTTTTTAACGTACTTGTCAATTTTTGTATTGTGCTAAAAATAAAAAATTAATTTATTTTAAAATACATTTTAATAAAAAACATATTAAATAATGTTTATAGTGTATTTTTGTCTTTATTTGATTGCTTGTTAATCAGTTGCCGAATGGGTATTTTTAAAAATTCAAGCAATTTTTATCAGTTAAACAGCCACAACTTGAATTTTATACGAAAAATTTCTGTTAAAGGGTCATAAGTCCAAAATCCTTTTTATTTACACAATCATAATATAAAACTACAAAATCATTAGCAAAACTGTCTTCTAAAAAGAATAAAGCTTTTTAAGCTCAATTAAGCAAAAAGTAAATTTTATGTTTTTTGGTAATTTTCTTACTTTATTGCTTAAAAATTAGAAGCTGTTGAAAATAAAACGATTTTTATCAGTTAAAGAGGCACAATTAAAATTTTTAATGAAAAATTTCCGTTAAAGGGTCACAAGTCCAACATTTTTTTTTATTTGCACACTTATAATAAAAAACTACAAAAACTTTAGCAAAACTGTTTTCTAATAAGAATAAAGCTTTATTTTCAATTAACCATAAAGTAAATTTTATGTTTCTTGGTAGTTTTCTTACTTTAATGCTTGAAAATTAGGAGCTGTTGATAATTCAAACAATTTGTATAAGTTAAAGAGGCACAACTTGAATTTTAAACAAAAAATTTCAGTTAAAGTCTCATAAGTCCAAAATAGGTTTTATTTGCACAATCATAATATAAAACTAAAAAAACTCTAGCAAAATTATCTTCTTATAACAATAAAGCTTTATTTTCAATTAAACAAAAAGTAAATTTTGTGTTTTTTGGCAATTTTCTTACTTAAATGCTTGTTTAAGACTCAAACGATTTTTATCAGGTAAAGAGGCACAATTTGAGATAATATCACTAATCATACGAAAACTTTTCAGCTAAAGGGTCATAAATCCAAATTATTCTTTATTTTCACAACTATGATATGAAGTTAAAAAAACTATACCAAAACTATCATTAAAATGGGGTTTCTTTATTATGGAACCAAATTTGTTTAAAATATTACAATCATTTTAGCTTAAACAGTTTTTTGCTTCTCCTGAAAATTCGTGTTTTTTGTGTTGTGCTGTTTTGTATTTAGTGTGCGATATTTGTACGAACGTTTTGGTCGATAGTTCTTAAAAAATTTGCATATATTTTGTTTCATTTTTTTTTTTTTAAACTGCCACCACAATTTTTAGATACAAAATACTTGTATGTTTTTAAAATTTATGTAAAATATAGTATAACTTGTGGCTTTTAGTATTTTTTGCACTTCTTAGGATATTTTATTATTTTTCAGCTAGTAGTATAAAAACTAAGTTGTTTACTACTTGTAAGTCAATGAGTTCCAGACCCAAGCGGAACCATTTTGTTCATTTGTTTTGTTATTTAGATGGTGATAGGTAAAGAAATGGGGATTGGGAATAATTTTACTGGGGCCCACGCCCTTCTATTTTTTTTTTCTTAACGTTTATTTGAAGCCCCTAAATCTTACGCTGTAAAAAAAAGCCGGTCTCAAATGGCTTAGGAGATATAAATTCTGAAAGTTTGAAAAAGTTATATTTTTTTCTTATACGAAATATCCATTTTTTACACAGAGTCGTTCTAAGAATAGTATATAAAAACTAAAAGGGTAACTATGGTCGATTAAGTTCAATATTAACTACAAAATTCCATCGCATCCTTAAAAAACTTCATAGTATTGAAATTAGATCAGTGAATGATTCCAATGATAATACAAGTATTTTAAAATTAGTACTGTTTGATTAAAGTTGGTGCCAATGACGATTTTACGTTGATTCAAGTATTTGTGATTCAAAATAGGTAAATATATGAAGATTTACTTAACATATTTATTTTCATGATAAGAGATATTTATAAATCGTTTAAGATAAATATGTAAATTTTTCAAAAGTTATTTATGAAATTAATAAAAAGAATTAGCGCCTGTGGTAAAAAATTTTTAATGAAAATTGCTGCTATTTTTATAATTTAAAAAATTTATAAATTTTATAATTTATAATTATAATTTTATAAAATTATAAAATTTTATAATGAATTGTTGATATTATAAAGAATGAGCGGCAATTTATGAATGTACAAATTTTGCCATAATTTAACTTCAACCTTGGAGAGTTGAAGCTGATGTATTTTTAACTATAATTTTAAACTGTTTTCCCTTGTAAATTTGATCATGTCGAAATTTTGTGAAATTGGCTTTCACGTACTTAAAAATATGCACTGAATTTTCAAACTATCACGATTTTTATCTCCGAAGCCATTCGAGACCAACGAAATGTTATTGCACCAACAGGTTTATAAATACAAATAAATAAAAATAGAGTTATAAGTAAAATAGAAACTTCGGCTGAAGGGTTTTCATTTCCATTAGGTTTTAAGGTTTTTTTAAAAAACTTCGGATAAGCTGCGCTCCTCTTCATAATTTTTTTATATATTTACATGCGTCAAGTTACCTTAGTAGTTTGAAACGAAGTTTCTTGCTAGTTTGTTCAAGTCATAGAAGGAATGCATGCATCAAATCATCTGACGTTTTTGTTAAACACACGTTAGCTGATGCAATAACTCATATACAAAAAATTGTGAATCATGCATGCATTAAGCATGATCCCATAAGCTTACGTGTGCTTAACAGAAACGTTAGATGCTTTGAAGCATGCATGCCTTCTGTGGGTTATGGGCTTAAAAGGTAAAAGCTTTACGTGGTTTTCGTACTATGCGACCGAATTTATCAGTTTTGTAGCCCAAGAGGAGGCTGAAAAGGCTTTTCAGGCTTATTTTCATTACTTTCCCCTCCTAAAAATTCTCCAAGGGGGGCTAAAGCCCTTTCAGCCTATGTAGATCCGTCACTGAGCTGGAGAACAGAAATAACTAGTTAAATATGATAAAAGTAAGAATGCTAAGTTTTGTCACTGCATAAAATCCCTTCGTCGTTACTTAATAAAGAAATGAAAATACAATAAATAAACAAAGTCAGTAGAGTACTGTATTGTGTTATTTATATAAAATTAAATCCACACTCTCAATCCATATATAATAGTAAATTACATAACAATAAAATAATCGACGACACATGTAGTCATAAAACATAATTTTATTTAATATAAAAACTTAGATTAGATTATGTAATTAAACGTGGAGCGTGCAATCCATGAACGTTCTCGATTGGAGGACAATGTGTGGCTCCAGGAGGTCCCCAGTCATGGAGACCCCGAGAGTTTGCTAATCGGTGCGTGAGGCGGTGGGCAATACTAAATCCTCCACTTCCTTCTAGTTGTGTTAAGACAATTATTACTTGCCTGAAGAAGAAAGTTTAATTATTGTTAACAACTTCAAAAGTATAAGTTTATAAATCTATACAGCCATTCCATGCCTAACGCAAAGCTTTGATTTGTTTGATATTGTGGCTATCGTTTTAATTTCTTTAGTAATTTATAATTAAGTTCATCTTGTTATTGACTTGTTTGAAGTTATGGTCTTGCCAATTTTTGACGACAAATGCCCTGAGAAATAGGTAATTTCCAAAAATTCGGATTTCTATAATTTTTCATCCGATTTAAATTAAAGAGATGGCGTGGGAAGATATATAAATAAAATTTTATAACAAATATTTTTTTTAAAACAAGAATAGCAATTGTATTGAACAGTGGCAAAATAAGACAGGCAAAAAAATTTAATTTATTGATGTCTCAAAATAAAAACTCTGGAAAATTGAAACATCAAATTACACTGCTAGCTTTAAGTTTGGAGAAAAAAATTAGTGAGAAGAAAATAACCGGATTTTTAAAAATATAATTTTTTAAGATGAATTTCCACATAAAATTTTTATTGTATAATTTCGACCACCCTAGTGAATTTTAATTAGCAAAAAATTAATTATTATAAAATTTTGTTAAACTTTCATCAAACGCAATGTCCTTCATTTAATTGGGATGAAAAATAACTGATATACGGTTTTATGAAAATTAAAGTTACGGTTTTCTTCAAATCAAAAGAGGTGCAATCCTAATCGCCTTTCATTAGGCTTGGAATAGCGGTGCAATTTTTTAAAATATTTTAACATATATAATTGGCTTTTTGCTCCATAAGGACATGCATTTTTAAATGATGAATGTAACCTTGATAATTATTATAATTATAGTTGGATGTTAAAGAGTTATATTTACACAATGAATGATTGTGTTCTTAATAATTACACTGTGCACCAAGAAGACACTCTTTTTGTGAGTAAGAAACCGACAAATGTTTTAAATTATTTACGAACTTCTAATTACGAATTTGGCATCCAAATTTCTCCACAGAGACAGAATTTTAGGTCAAAAACTTTCCTAAGAGAAAGCAATTTCAAGCGTCCTTCCTCTTTCGCCCTTGTTTGTACGTTTTTCGGAAACACTTTATTTTAGCGTAGCTATATTCTGCAAACCATTGAGAAATTTAATATAAAATTTTGCCAAAAAACTTGTATTTTGTTTGCGCTAAGTCAGGAGTATAAGATTTCGCAAAATAAAAATAAATTCGAGCAATTTTTTTAATGCATATTTTTAATTTCGTCTAAGTAATTCGTAAAAAAATCTTTAGAATCAAAAAATTATTTTTTTTGTTATAACGACTTTGGTACACACGATTATTTTTGTCATTTATAACAATAAATTTTTCATAAACGAACTTTTTTGTTCTTTAATGAACTAAAAATGATTCCTTAACAAAAGCAATAGTTTGATTTAATGAATTTTGCTTCAACAATTGAAAGTTCTTTGCAAAATCTTCGGTCATGTTCGAGACGGCGATGACTATCGTATCCGAATGAACCACGAGCTGTATGAGCTTTATGAAGACATTGACGTAAAGGGTCCGCCATCTAACGTTTTTTTTTTTTCAACTAGTGCTTATTTCGTGAATGGTAGCACTTAGCACATGATTTGACACATAATTAGTTTTATCCTTCCGCTGAACGAATATGGTTGTGTATACACTT
Organism: Coremacera marginata; assembly: GCA_914767935.1. Classification (NCBI taxonomy): domain Eukaryota; kingdom Metazoa; phylum Arthropoda; class Insecta; order Diptera; family Sciomyzidae; genus Coremacera; species Coremacera marginata. The sequence goes on from OU612046.1 coordinate 127,643,229, forward strand.
GAACAACGCTGGGAAATATTGCCTGCGATCGACTTACAGAAGATGCCGATTTTGCCAAAAAAATCATCTTTTCAGATGAAGCTCATTTTGATCTTGGCGGGTATGTAAACAAGCAAAATTGTCGCATTTGGGGCACAGAAAACCCGCACGCATACATTGAAAAGCCGATGCACCCAAAAGGAGTCACTGTTTGGTGCGGACTTTGGTCCAGAGGCATAATTGGGCCATTTTTCTTCGAAAATGAGCAAGGAGTGGCCGTTACAGTCAATGACCATCCTTATCGGGCCATGTTGAACGAATTTTTGTTCACAAAAATTGAAGAGGAGGATATTGGCAACATTTGGTTTTAACAGGACGGCGCTACGTGCCACACAGCCGAAGCTACACTCGATGTTTTGCGCCCTGTTTTTGAAGATCGCATTATCAGCCGCAGAGCTGATGTCGTTTGGCCACCTCGGAGCTGCGATTTGACACCGTTGGACTATTATTTGTGGGGTGCCCTCAAACATAAGTGTTACGCCGACAAGCCAGAGACAATTGACGCTTTAAAGGACAATATTCGTGAAGCCATTGATGAAATACAGATGCACACAATCGATAATGTGCTTCAAAATTGGACCGATCGTGTAGGCTACTGCATGGCCAGCCGAGGCAGCCATTTGAATGAAATTATTTTCCATTATTAACCGGAAGGATTGTACATTCAAATAAAAAAAGAAATTTGAGAAAATTTTCAGCTTTTTTTTTTTTTGCATTTTAAAAAAAAAAGTTATTTGGCGGACCCTTTAGTTCGGCGTATAACTGTGTAGCGACTACGCTGGCTGGGTCATATCTATCGTATGAACGACGAAGCTCCAGCGAAGAAGGTGCTCGAGACGAGGGTCCTTGTTCAACGACGATGAGGGAGAACATGCCTCCGTTGGATGGACCAGGCCGAGGAAGCCCTAACCGCACTTGGTGCATCCGATTGGAGAAGGCGCGCCCAAAGCAGAGACGCCTGGCGAGAGCTGATGAGGTCGGCCGAAACCCGAACGGGAGTTGTTATAGCCACCTAAGTAAGTAAGTATTAAGAGTTTGCTTTTTTTTACAAACAAAATGTTCTCATATATTGATTGAGCAAAATGGCTTTAAAACTTGTCTTAATTTTTTTTTTAATTTTTTTCCTAACTCTGTCTTATTGTTATTGGCATATTAATGAAGGAAATTAAATAAAAAAATTATCAAATTAATCCATGTTTGAAAAATAGTTTAAAACATTATGGAAAAGACTGTCAAAGTTCCAAATTTTTAACCAAAAAACTTAAAATTTTAACTTTAGACTTAAATATCTCAGAGAAGAAACATGACATACAAATGGTTATAAGTATTGGATAGCTTATTTAATTTCTATCAGATGACATACAACTGATTGCTTTATATGAAATAGTTTAGTTTTTGGAATAGGAAAACTGGATCAAAGTCTAAAAAATGCATACGTATGTTTCTCAAAAATTCAACCTATTAGCGGAAAACCTATTATAGACGTATAATCAGCGTACAAAGTTCCTCTAGAAAAGTATTTGAGGTCTCTTGATAAAAAAGTTTTCCTGAATTTATTTCACTAATTATCTAGTGTAATTCTTTAATTTCACTTTCACCAGTTTTGAACTAACCTTCCGAAGCGCAATCAAATGAGTCTTCAAATAAAGACCAAAATGCTGAACATATTGCCCCTACTAATGAGGCAGCATCAGCTGATCTGAATTTACATGCGGTTGAGTCTTCTGAAGCGGTACCAACTATAAGTCGTAAGTGATGATTCTCCGGTAAATTCTGGTAAGAAAAAAACTTATGCCGAAACCTGTGCTGCTACTAATACTATTCCTTCAACTTCCGTTATGAACTCTGTTTTAACTGGTGCTATACCAAAACAAATATTGGGAAAAAGCATTAATCTGCCATCTTGCAAAGAACTTATGGTTGTCCAGCCCTCTAGAGCTATATGTGTATCTCGTTTTGCTCTTGGTACATCCGAAGAAGACGTTTTACATCATATAAACTCTAAATTGAATCTTGTTACCAAGAATATTTCAGTTTACAAATTCAAGTTTCCGTATGAGCGTTCTGTATTTTGTTTTAAAATAAATTTGATTGGCATCTCTTTAATACGGTAATAGATCGGTTTTTGAACTGAAAATACGTTGATCCACAACCTAAAATCCTGTGATCCTAGATCACAACCTAAAACTACGCTGGCTACTTTACCTGTTGGTACTAATAAACAAAAACTAGATTGTTGCCTGGCATTCCTTATCATATACAATTATAAACAATTGTTTTCATTAAAACATGGCTTAAGCCTAACACCCCAAATACTGAAATTCCATCTAATAACATGAATATTTGCCGCAAAGATAGAAACGCTATTGCCGGTAATTGTTTTAATGGCGGTGGAATACTAATTGCCGTTAAATCTTATTTCTCACAAGAAATAATATCCTGCAAAATTATCCTATAAAATCCTGCAATATTATTGCCTTCGTCTGAATGCTAATTCATTTTTAAATGAGTTTTCAAGTCAAGGACTTTTTCAATTAAACAGCCACTTTAACAAGAATAGCCGTTTGTTAGATCTTTTATATTTTGACGACAGCAATATTATTTCAGTTTCAGGGGCAGATCCATTCGTGCTCCCTGAAGATCCGTACCATTCAACTTTAGAAATTGCTCATAATTTTCATAAACAATCTGTAAAGAATCGTATTGCTTAACCTCCTGCTGAATTAAATTTGAAAATAACCAATTTTTTTTGTTAAAACAAAAACATCGCCAGAAAACCTTGATTCGACTGCCTCTGCTTTTAATAGAACTCTTAATGATTGTTTTATATCATCAGTACCCCAGAGAAAAGCCAGTTTAACATCTGGTCCTATATGGTTTACTGAAGAACTGAGCAAATTAAGAATCGTTTAGATCGTTTCAACCAATGTCTATGTTATTGGATTCAATGAAAAGTTATTTTATAGTGCAGGTTAGTTCCGTGAAAAACAAATGTCCTCCATGGCACATTATTTAAATAAAATTAAAAGAAACACATATTTTTTTGAGAAACTTACTAAAACTACAAGAATTGCCATGTATGCTCCATGCTTCGCTCCATGCTCCGTTTGGCACTTTTTTGAATTTTTTTTTTTGCACAGTCTTATTATATCATAAATTCTACTGAATATAATAGATTTTGTTAATTTTTTGGGCCAATTTTAGTTTGAATATATTTATTTACGTTAAATGGAGTTGTTTGGCCATTTCTTTTTAATTGCAATTTTTAAATATTAAAAATAAAAATTCAATTTTTTCCCGACGTTTCGTCACTTTCTTGGCGACATCTTCAGGGGAGATTTTTCAAGTAATGGTTTATTGTCAAAATTAACTTAATGTATCTTTTAATGCAAAGTAAGTTTTTGGTTAATTGTTTTTGAAAAATTGTTCATACATATATGTTTCGGTAGATAAAAAATTAAAAAATCTCCCCTGAAGATGTCGCCAAGAAAGTGACGAAACGTCGGGAAAAAATTGAATTTTTATTTTTATTATTTAAAAATTGCAATTAAAAAGAAATGGCCAAACAACTCCATTTAACTTAAATAAATATAATAGATTTTGTTTTTCATTTCCGATAAGTCACATGACTGCAAAATGTCATTGTATGTCGACGCAACAAAATTCGAAGGCATACTTTTTAAAAATTAATTTAAAAAAAATTGTAATGACATTGAGAGGTCACACAAGATGCGTTGAACTCGCAAAAAGTTCATCTTTGAGAATTTCTACATATGGTTCTTGTGACCAAACTTTTTTTTGTTTTTCGTCACACTGTGTTATTATAACGATAATTTATAACCATTTTTTAAGAGATTGTGAAAATCGACACGAAATCGTCGCAATGTTAGCTGCAGATTTGTCTTTGCGGTAGGAAGTTCATCGTAGGAAGTTAACTAGATTTTTTGCTTGGAACAACAATTTTGCATAGAGAGACCATCAATTAGTGCATTGGATTTTTTTTTTTAATAGCAGTCAATTACCTATTACCAGGAAGAAACACAAACTGATGTCAATATGAATCCTCTTGAGTGGTGGAATTCACCAGACAAAAAGTTTCCACAATTAGCTAGATTACCAAAAATGTATTTGTGCGTCAATGCAGCTTCCGTGGCTTTTGAGTGGATATTTTCAAGTGCTGGAAGTATCGATTCTCCAAAATTGCCTCGCTTTTTATACCGATATTTTTTTATATTTGTTTTATAAAGCTGAATTAACAGTTTTCAATATAACTTTAGCATAAATCCAAAAATTTACTTTTAATATAGTTTGCGAAATTTTTTATTAATTTTTTTTTTTTTTTGACCTGAAGAAGTGGCGAAGAGACTACCTGCAAAATCGGAATATTTTTACTAAGACACATTACATTCCCTTTTTTCTGCAATTTGTTCACGAACTGAAAACAGGCTAGATACGAGTTAAAAAACTTTTAACGCAATTTTAGCCATCAGTTAAGTCAGTGTAATATTAGAATATGGTATTTACTTGAAGTCTCAGCATTGACTTTAAGCTTTTATTTTGTGCATGGGTAAATGTATAGTACACTGCAGAGAACTTACTTTTTTGGAACGAGTTCAATGTCGCATTGAAAATTGACTGAAAAGAGTAGCAGTATTTTCTTTCTACAATTATAAATTATCCATCTTTCAGAAAGTGATCAAAAATTATTTGTTAAATTAAAATTAAAAATAGAAACAAAATTGTATCTCAAAATGTGTATCATACGAAGCTTCGAATTTTTTAATACTTCAAAGTTTTTCCTATTCGAATAGTAACCTTCGAAGCTTCGCATCAAAAAAATTCGAAGTTCCGAATTTTGCTTTGAAGCTTCGAATACTTCGAAGTTTCGAAAAAACCGAATATGAACAGCCCTAGTTTTCAGCCTCCCAAATTTTTCATTAAGACGCCAAAGTTTTACATGTTAGCTTGCTAATTTTTATTTGGGCGATATTAACTTAATGTGTGGTCATTTCTGCATTATTAAAAAAAAAAAATTAAGTTTCAACAGTTATAACTTTATCCGTGTTTTGGTTTTTTTACTTATTTTTTTTTTATTGAACCTTTTTACGCCTCGTTCTACAATTTGCTTGAGTGAAATCGACACGACACTTTTCTTTTTTCGACACAGTTTTTCTTAGAAATTTATGGCTTCTTTGTTGCTTCCGTTTATTACAAGAACATTTAATATCAAATATAAAAATCATTCCTTCGCCCGCCGTGGGGATTGAACCCACACCCACCGATTAAGAGTTCACTACACTACTCATCCACTTAAACTCCTTCGTTACGCAGGAGTCATTGATTCAATATTAATTACAACTGAAGCTAATCTATTAATAAACTTTTGTTGTATGGCTATTAACAGATTATTTTGATACACTGCATCTATTAATAAAGCATCTGTTAACAAAGCTCCAGTTATATCTAATATTAAATCAAACACCGTGCGTAACAATGGTGGGTAGAGCGATCGACTATGAATCGAAGCTTCCAAGATTGATTCCCACGGCGGGTAAGGAAATATTATATTTCTTTTCTTTTTGTTGATGTGAACGCGTTTGTGTTGTTGTTGGTATATGCTTTTGTTTTGTTTTTGCATAGTGGAAGGCAAAATTAACAATTGCTCACAAGTGCGTTGAAATAACAATGAATGTAACATGTAATAAAATAATAATTAAATGTAATGAAATTTACTGGTGTGAATATTAACACGGTTTTTTAATTTACTTTACGTTATTTTAAATTTTTGAATTTATAAATTATTTTATTACAAAAAACAATTAAACTATCAAATCTATGAATCTTCTAAAAAGTTTTGCTTCTCTTGTGTGTCCAACGACGCACCTGTGTTTTTTTTTTCAGAAAATAGCACAAAACTATGTTTAAGACATCCATGCTATCGTGTTTTTTTAAAATTTTGTTTTTTGTTTAGGTGAATCAAATATTTTTTTTTGCGGAATATCCAAGTATGTGCTTTCGAAGCAACTAAACTAAAGTAAAGGGTCCGCCATCTAACTTTTTTTTTCAACTAGTGCTTATTTCGTGAATGGTAACACTTACCACATGTCTGATTTGATAGATAATTAGTTTTATCCTCCCGCTAAACGAATATGGTTACGCTTGAACAACGCTGGGAAATTTTGCGACATTACTTTGAAAATCATGGTAATGTTGCAGAATGTGTGCGAAATTGCGAAAATGTGAAAAATTGCGTACGGATTTTGGAAGAACAGAAGCACCGTCAGCTCCGTATGTTCGTTATCTTGTGAAAAAAGTGAAAGAAACTGGCATCCTCATCGATAAACCAAAGCGTGAAAAGCCAAAAACAGTGCGGGAAGAACAGAAGCACCGTCAGCTCCGTATGTTCGTTATCTTGTGAAAAAAGTGAAAGAAACTGGCATCCTCATCGATAAACCAAAGCGTGAAAAGCCAAAAACAGTGCGTGCACCCGAGAATATTGCTGCTGTGGCACAAAGTGTGCGTGAAGCGGCATCAACATCAATTCACCGTCGTTCTCAACAATTGAACATTTCGGAGACATCATTGAGACGAATTTTGTATAAAGACGTATATTGGTATGACGCCATACAAAGTCCAATTGGTTCAGGAGTTGAAGCCAACTGACCATACAATGCGTTTTCGCTTCGCTGAGTGGGCCTGCGATCGACTTACAGAAGATGCCGATTTCGCCAAAAAATCATCTTTTCAGATGAAGCTCATTTTGATCTTGGCGGGTATGTAAACAAGCAAAATTGTCGCATTTGGGGCACAGAAAACCCGCACGCATACATTGAAAAGCCGATGCACCCAAAACGAGTCACTGTTTGGTGCGGATTTTGGTCCAGAGGCATAATTGGCCCATTTTTCTTCGAAAATGAGCAAGAAGTGGCCGTTACAGTCAATGACCATCGTTATCGGGCCATGTTGAACGAATTTTTGTTCACAAAAATTGAAGAGGAGGATATTGGCAACATTTGGTTTCAACAGGACGGCGCTACGTGCCACACAGCCGAAGCTACACTCGATGTTTTGCGCCCTGTTTTTGAAGATCGCATTATCAGCCGCAGAGCTGATGTCGTTTGGCCACCTCGGAGCCGCGATTTGACACCGTTGGACTATTATTTGTGGGGTGCCCTCAAAGATAAGTGTTACGCCGACAAGCCAGAGACAATTGACGCTTTAAAGGACAATATTCGCACACAATCGATAATGTGCTTCAAAATTGGACCGATCGTGTAGGCTACTGCATGGCCAGCCGAGGCAGCCATTTGAATGAAATTATTTTCCATTATTAACCGGAAGGATTGTACATTCAAATAAAAAAAGAAATTTGAGACTAAACTAAACTAAACTAACTTTTATAATTCTCATACAATTTTCTCTACCCCAGCCAACTTAGGTGATTTAACTATTGATTTTTTCGGTGTAGGAATGCACCAAACATAGTGTTTTTTTTTTGTCTAATGCCTTTAAAAAAAAAGCGTCTTGCAATTTTATAAACAACTAGATCTAGTGCTTTAAGCACTGCCTTGGCAACACTGAATATGTCGCTCCATTGATTTTCCTCACGCCACCTATAAGAGACACTTTTCGTATAAAGCCAAAATCTACCAATACAAGCGGTATGGTTATTTTTAACTTTTATACTCGTACCATGCGATAGAAATCGAATATTGGACGGCTTTTGGAGACTGCCGTCGACAAGCAAAAAAAAAGGAATAAATTCAAGAGGCCCTCCCATCGACTCTGACAACAAAGTTTACTTGCATGAGAGTATATCAGCTGGTACGCGAAGGGTTCTTCATGCGGCGATCATATGCAAACGGAAAAAAAGCATATTTAATGTATTGTATTTACTTTTCGAGGCTCAGATTATATCAGAATGCAAAATGCTAACTGCGCTGCGGATGCTGTACATAATAATAATGATAATTAATAATAATTAATTATACAATTAATAATAATTAGTAATAATTAATAATTAATACTACTTGGTTTTTCATTCTTAAAGGCAGTATTCTATCTAGTCTAGAGGGATAAATTTTGCGCATTTTTAAAACTTCAATTAAAAAAAAACTAAAAATATTTTTAGTTACTATTTTTTATTATATGTTTATTAATTTTTCCATAATACAGGAAAAAATTAAAAATTGGCAAAATTACAGGCTTGTACATTGGGGCGGGGGAGGGGGTAGGGTGGGTGTGCTAAAAAAGGGTGCATCCATCTTAACACGATTTTAGCCCTTCTAGTCATCTGAAAAAAAATTAATTAGTGAGTATGTAAGAATATCCCGGACTAGGAAAAGAAAAAGAAATTTTTTCGCGAAATGCGACTGTTTGAAAAAAGAAGTCATTTTTAATCTTTTTTTCAAAGTTTTAAATTTTTAAAAATACTAAAAAACAAAATGTTTGCATAATTCTCGTCCGAGACATATAAGAACAGCGTAGAATTTACACATAGCGGGGCCTGGGGCTAAAATCGACACGGGGCCTATTTAAGGACAGTGTATTTAGCTCGCATCTTTAATAATCAAAACATCAATTTTTACGCATTATTGTCGCATTATGTCATGAATGTTAATTTTTCTTTTACATTATGAATGAGCAAAAAAAAAAACAACTTTTTTTGGTTTGGATAGCTGCTAATGTAACCAACTTTGTTTATCGAAGGTTTTTGGATTGGTAGTTAGTGTATAAAACTATCACACAATGCGGTATGATTTTCATACCCATAAAAGGCAAGCAAAAAGGAGCATAAGAAATAAGGAACAAAATTTAAAGAAAATGCAAATTTTGTTCCTGGATCGAAAAATGCATTCAAAAAATCAAATTATATATTTTGTGGCGACCGTGGCATAGTGTGGCTTTTTTTTATATTTTGTCGAAAGTGCCTCCGGGGCCCCTGCCTGCTCGGGGCCAGGGGCTGCAGCTCCTCCTAGCCTCCACCTAAATCCGCCCCTGTATAAGAAAGGTTCGCACCAAATGTTAAGTTAATCGGTCCATTAGAACTTGAGATATCATGTCAAATGTGTTATAAAGTAGTTTCGAGGAAAATGCGTTTAAAGATTTGAGCAAAGTTACAGGCAGTCAAGGTCAAAGTTACAGGCGTCACTAAAATCCCATCCCAGTGGAGATGATGATCTGTACGACGTCATGAAGTGGTTTATACAGTTCGAGGACTTCGCAAATATATGTCATTACACTGACAAAGAGAAATACGTTTGCGTTCGCCGCCGTCTTGAAGGTACTGCAAAGAAGCTCGTGAACAAGTCGGGATTAATTGAGTATGCAATGAAGAAGTCCAACTTATTGAAAATGTTCAAGCGTGCAGTGACACGCCAAGAGGTATATCGACAATTACGTGTACGCGCGTTGAAGGCAGATGAATCATGATGATTGCAGCCAAGTCCGAGATCGATGAACAAGAATTGGTCGACATCATTATCGACGGCATTCCTGATGTAGCAAATACATTATCATTTTTATATGGCGTCAACACGATCGATAAGTTGATTAAGAGTATGGACCGGTATGAATAATGACGCCAACAAATACGGGCTGCAAAAGCTGTGAATATAGCATCGGGAAACAAGATGAAAAATTCTTTATTTGTGCCGAAATCGGTCATTTCCACCAGAAGTTCCCTAATAAGAAGAATGTCACTGCTGCCATAGGCGAGGTTCGGTCAAATGATTATCTTGATGCATTCCAAATGGTAAGTGTTGCTGCCTTCATTAATCAAGATAAGCGTATTGAGGTAATGAAATTTTTTTTCTTTACCCCCATAGCTACATTCAAAAATAGCTTGTGCCTTTTCTAATTGACGACATAAAAATGCTAACTTCATCTCGTGGTGTCGGAAATATGAAAATAAGTATATTTGGTCGAGAACAATGCGAAATAAATTTTGAAAATAAAAAATTAGTCGCAATTTTTATGTTTTAACATATGAAAAAGCTCTTATGCCATTGCTGATTAGGCGGATATTCTGTCAAAATTAAATATTCATTTATGTCAAATTTTACATTTATTTAAAAAAAAAATACACTTTGCGATTGAATTTAAATTATATGAATAAAAAACCCAGCAAAGAAACTGTCAGTGCGCTTATGTCGTCTAATTTATACAGAGATCCTCAGAAAGAAATAAAAGTTCCAACCGTAGAAAATAAGGGTACTTTATGTAATGTATTTCCTATTCCTGTAAACAATAATACGAATGATAAGCAAAATATGCCATATGTATTTCCAACTGATGCAAAAAGAAAAGTGTTTCTGAAAAAACTAAAGTATTTAATAAAATAGTATTGAAGATGTTTTAAAACATTCGATAGAGGTGAACGTAATTGCTTTTGAATTAGGAAGGGAATTAAAAATGGTTTTAGAAGAAAACAAAGAACGTGTGGATTTCTAAACATTATCACTTTATTATTTTATATACATAGATATTTATAGAGTTTTTATTAACATACTTTAATTGAGGGGGAGCAGGCGCGATTACGTTTGTAAACCTCTCGGCGCACAGTTTGGTAGATTGCAAATCTAACTGGACAAAATTAATAAATCGCGTTGGGTTCACTTCTCACTTATGAATTATATAAAAAATAAGTTCAAATATATAAATGATTATAAAAAATCAACTTTTTTTTAAAAAGAAGACTTTTTTAATAAAATGAGGCAAAAAATAAACAGTTCTTACTCTCAAGAAAAAATACATTTCTAATATGTATAAAAAATTGGTTTCTTAAATACATCCTCTCAGATTATTTGTAGTTATATATACTAGTATTTAGGTTGAATGTAACTAAGATTCATGATTAATAAAATTATTAAGTGAGTTTTTACGTAAGGAGTCAGAGATAATCATTTTTAATATTAAAATAATTTTAATATTTTTAATAAATATTTGATTATAATTGTTTTCTTTACTTGTTTTTACTTTATTACATTAATAATACAGATAATAACATATAAATACACATAGAGATATTAATTTATTCACTTTCATATGTATCGTTAAAAGATTCTTCCTCCTCAAAAGCATCAACAGATCAAAGCATCAAACCTCGAACTCGAAAGGGAGTGTGACGCAAACTTGCGATAAAAGGATCTGAAGAAATTAAGAGTCGATTGAAAAGATCTGTATTTGTGTCTTTTTTCAATGTTTTTTTCATAAACAACTCTCTAAATTTCCTAGTGTCCTTATTTCTTGCTTCTTGAGCTATTCTGACAGCTGTCCTATAGGAAGAATGCAAGACCTTAATATGTCTTCTCCATGAAAAAGGATTTTATGGACGCTAACTCGCATAATGTACCATGGGTATTAGTTTAAGTATAAATTGCGTGTGACAACAATAAAGCTTTCAAAAGCATCTTCATCAATAGGGTAACCACTACCTATAGTTTCCAAAATAATATGAAACCGTTCAATTAATTCTTTATTGACACCAGTGATTTGTGAACTCGTTTCTGCTGCTCTAAAGAACCGTCTAGCAGTATTACCGTCATTCGTATTACCTCCTTGTTGTGTTGGCATGTCTACAAGCAACCCCATCTCATTTCGAAATTTCTTTTTAATTTTTTTCTTTTCTTCAGCCACTTTTGCTTTTTTTTTCCGGTCCTCGAGCTTGCCAGGTCATTATAGGAAGCTTATATGCTATGTGTAATACACACTCCATAAAACGGATGCATGAATGTAGCGGAGACATTCCAAAAGTTAAAGATCGTTCATCGACAATTTTGTTTAAAATCACAGAAGGTTTATTTAGTTCACTCGGTTTCGCTCCACATATGAAAGTAGACTCAACAAGAAAACTTTGTTCGCCATTTGTGATAAGAGTTGGAGACAAATCTCTAATTTCTTGCTGTACTAAATTAACTTCTTGAGAAATTAACTCAGTGGACTCTTTGGCAAAAATAAACTTGATTGGACGGCAGTACCTGGTAGATGAAGGAGCAGGATTTTGCATTACAATTATTTTTCTTTGTGTAGAACTAAAATTCATTTGAATAGGAACTATTGAAATACTAAATAAACTTTCATCTGTATGGCCCTCCTCCGAAGAAAACTTCTGTCTATACTGCTTTTGTTGAGCCCCATCGCATCCCCATTTTATCAAAATATTAAGACGATTTCCATCAGTTTTCAGTTCATCAATACCGAGTAAAACGTCTTTTTGAGCCAAACAAAGCCTTTCTATAGTATGATTCACTAATGACTGTAGTGAACTTTTTGCATGCATCTCAGTGATTTCTGTTTCAGCTGGATAACATTTTTTCTTAGATTTTTGAACATTAGTGTAGGAGGGAATAAGATTTTTGCATTTTGCGTTCACTTTTAGCCAAATAATATCGTATTGATGTTTCGACAAATTCGCATCAACCATTAGAGATAAGGCTTCATCGGGAGAAAGGCTCCCTAAAGGCACAGGTTCAGAGCAAAATCGCTGACAAATTTTTTTCATTTCAGTGCCTTTACTGGATGAAGCTTCCGACAGGTCTTTCACAAGTCTGGCTGAATCTCGCTTTCCCATTTTACGAAACACGATCTCACTAGCTTCTACAGTCATCAAAGTTTTTCGGTTTTCTTTCAGTTTTTTCACAACTTTTCGGTTGTACATTTGCAGGCAATACATACGGTTCATCAAGCCAAACTGAATTTGATCTTTAAAAACGGTCACGTTTTTTCCAATGTCTTCCACTTTTTATCCATTTTTCAGCTAGCTTAAAACAAATACTATTAATATTTGCCTAAGATTTGTTTTCACGTCTTCTGGTATATCTTGAAGACCATATCTAACCATTATTAATGTCAATAAAGACGTCTTTGCGATGTATTTTGGGAGTTTTTACACATTCTTCAAAAATTTCCTTTCGCGAAAGAGTGGAGGTCATACTGGAAAAGGGAATAAAAATGTATGGTGGTCGTAAAAATTCGCAATATGTTTTTGATTTACCTTAAAGTGAACACTTGAAAGATTAACCCAAATATAGTTTACACAGGAACTATTCGAAATAAACAGCTTCAACTCTACTTGAAAAAAGGAAATATTTTATTTTTTGCACTTTCTGAACTTCTCTCAAAAGAATTTTTTAATTCTTACAATAGAAATAATTACATGAAAATTATAATATATCTCTTTACAAAAGAGCGTAATAATAATAAAAAAAAATTATGACAATAAAATCACCGTATCCTTTTTAATCATAAACCAAAGTCACACAAAAAATACGCTTCTCTTTGAAATCTGAATGCACGTGTTGACAACAACTGACTAAAGCGCTTACTTTTTCCTAATCAGAGCTAAAAACAAAAAAAACAAAACATGAATTACAGTTACCTATTGTATTGAGAAGCTCATTAAACGATCAGAAGGAATGTTGCCAGCCTTTTTTTTTTATTTTCTCCACCTAGATTTGTGATTTACCACAGCGTGCGGCGGCGCAAACAAAATCCAACTGATTATGGCAACATGGCCCAAAGCCCATGCCACCATAATACATTGAAAATGTACTGCAGCGCACAATACACGGCTGCAGCACATCCCATAGCCAGCACAACTATTATATATTTACTCGCGTCCACCAGCGCTAGAGACGGACTGACAACCTGCGACATAAAATGCTGACAACGCAAAAGCCTGTGAATATACAGGCGACGCAATCGCCTGTGTGTTGGGTAGCTAAGCCAACAAGAAGGCAACAAGCGCAACGTATCCCATGACCAAGCCGGTTGTTGTACAACAACAACACTCAATTTATTAAGCTGGTCAGATTGCCGTTATTCGCCACCAGCAAACGATAGCGACAGTGACTTCGTTATACGCTGGGCCACGTTTGTTGTTGTACAACACACAAGTGTACAACAAGAACACATACTCAATACAAGTGGCCGATTTATTACTATCGCGATATAAAATTCTACTGCACAGTGTTTATACTATGTTGCCAGCATGATTCACACGATGGCTAAAGTGCCTGCTGCTTAGGGCAGCAACAATGTACTAGGTGGCTAGGAATGTGCTTGGGTCATCACTTGTGTGATCACCCAAGAAGCATTGGTAGAAAAGGTTTATATGTCACAACAAAGTGTCGCCAAGTGCTCTACGAGCTGAAACACGATATTTAATATAAACATCAATGACGGGGCTAAAGGCACCGCCACAAACGTAAAGAATGAATGAAAATAGGTTGTGCGATCGAGACTGAAAACAGTATTAATATTGATAGTCAGTTATAGAAAGCAACTATTTGAATAGTGTTGATGTTGTTTGTAGGCCAACTAATTATTGTATGAAAATTAGATTGAACAGTGATGTGCAAGTATATAGTGGACCTCGGCGACTTTCATACCGTGAGAGATTAGAGGTAAAAATGAAACTTGAAGAATTGTTGCAAAAGGGTATAATTCGACCAAGTTAGTCCTCATATGCTTTTCTTATTGTGTTAACAAAGAAAAGAAATGGAGGTTTAAAATTGTGTATTGATTTCCAATCACCAAGCAAAATCACTTTGAAAGATAATTACCCACTGCCCATAATTGATTACTGCTTATATTACTTAGGTAATAAGATATTTTTTACGACACTTGACTTGAATGGCTATCATCAGGTACCGATGCACGGCGAATTATTCCATATACTGTTTTCGTGACACCTCTAGGTCAATTTGAGAAATGTTATATGCTATTTGGTCTTAAGAATGCAGGATCGGTATTTAAGTGGTTTATTAAGGGGTTACATGACATTGGCAGATTTTTTTAATAATTTTGTATTTTAGTAAATATTCTTAAGATTCTAAGAAAAAAATTTCATGGAAAAATTCCTACGGGTTCAAAAGTTGCAGCCGGATTAGTGAGAGCGCATTTTTAATTTTTGCGCCATCTACGTATGGCATGGTATATACTTGTTTCACTTGCTACCTGACTTTTGGTGATTGTTATTTCGTACCTACTTGAAGGGTGAAGGGTGAAGCCCGAATTGCTAAACGATTGCAAAAAACTATAAGAAACAGCACAACACAAGATAACGAAAGCATACAGTACGAAGCAGGCATGGCAGATTGAAGGTAACCTTTTTTTTCTTTGTTCACAAACTTTGAACGCGTTTATCTCGAAACCATGTTTTTCGTACTGGTTGCGGCACTAGCGGGTTCATTTTTTGACGAAATTTTTTTTTTTTGTATTTTTTTTAACTTGATTCGTTATCGTACGGCACGAGCTTTCTTTTTAAATTTTTTTTCGATTTTTTGTGAATTTTAAAGTCAATATTTTTTCGAAAGAACACACTTTCAAAGTTGGAACATCACCAAAAATTTAAAAAAAATTTAAAAAAAAAGCTCGTGTCATACGATAACCAATTTTGTTAAGATTTCAAAAAGTCATTTTTTTTCCAGATCGGACAATTTTTGCAACTCCCAGCGCTGCAACCACGAGGCCCCATTTTTTTCTCTGCCACCAGTTTGGAGCACTATAAAACCATGTTGGAGTGAAAAATATATTTTTTTTGAATTTTTTTTCTTGTAACTTGTTCAATTCTCTACAATAATAAAAATTTTGGAAAAATGTCTGTTTTTGACTGAGTTATGAATTTTTAAAACAAGGTCTGTGTTCTCTGCCGCGAATGTCATGTCCCGCCTTAATGTGGTGTTAAGGAAATTTATTGACGCAGGAAAAATAGTTGTATATTTAGACTATATCTGCAAAGCGACTGAAACTTTTGAGGAGGATTTGAGTGTTTTGGCCGATGTGTTACGTACCCTAAAAAAAGCAGGATTGAAATTATGTTAAACATTGGAGTATTAGGGATATCTGGTGAACGAAACTGGAATACGCTCCAACGACGAGCACTTTAAAACAATAAAGACATACCCAATACCTACAAATCACGAGGAATTGGAGCGAGGTTTGGGGCTGTTTGGATTTTTTCGAATATTTGTTTGTGACTTCTCAAGAGTCGCGAGGCCGTTAACGGATTTAAAAAATAGGGCTTTCAATTGGAAAGATCAATGTACAGAAGCTTTTACTGCTTTAAAAAATGCATTAAGAAATGGTCCTGTGCTAGCAATTTATGACCCACTTCAGGAAACAGAGCTACATACGGATGCCATTGCAAAAGTCTATGGAGTAATACTTTTGCAAAGGCAGGGAGATAATAAATTCCACACAGTGTCTTATTTTCACAGTGTCTTATTTTTCACTACACCGGCAGAGTCGAGATATCATAGTTTTGAATTAGAGACGCTTGCTAATATATATGCTTTAAGACGATATCGTATATATTTAGAAGGAATCACATTTACTATAATAACAGATTGCAACTCACTCGCACTGACTTTGAGTAAAAAAGTGATAAGCCGAAGAACAGCCGGATGGGCATATGAGTTAGAACATTATGATTCTAGTATTAGGCATCGTAGGGCGAATTGATGGCGCATGTGCATGCCCTCAGTCGTGCTTCGTTTATTTCAGCTATTGGCGGAGGACATGTTGATCTTAATATACAAATTGAGCAAACCAGAGATGGAAAAATTCAGGTCATTCGAAATAAGTTGGAGGAGGTCGATGTAGAGGATTATGTGTTAGATAATGAATTAGTTTTTAGAGATGGTGTCCGAGGGCAAAAGCAGTTATATGTACCTTCGGAGTTAGAAGAGGACGTAATGAAAAATATAGTCACATAGGAATTGAGAAGTGCTTAAATCAGATACAAACACATTACTGGTTCCCTAATATGAGGGATAAGTTGAACAAATTTATAAGGAATTGTCTGAAGTGTATCTATTACTCAGCACCGCATAGGGAAAATGAAAGAAAGTTGTATTGTATGATATCGAAAAAACGGATTCCTTTTGACAAATTACATATTGACCACTTTGGACCTTTGCCAGCAATAAAATCTAAACGGAAGCATATCTTGCTAGTAATAAATGCGTTCACAAAGTTTACCAAGTTGTATGCGGTTAATTCACCAGGGACAAAGGAAGCGTATTGTGCATTAGAGAAATATTTTGGAAGTTAGAGTAGGCCAAGAAGACCATGTGATCGCAGAACTTGTTTTACATCTATTGAATTTACAAAATTTGTAGAGAACCGTAATATAAAGCACATCAAAGTGGCGGTAGCGTTACCGCAATCAAACGGGAAGGTAGAGAGGGCAAGTCGAAAAATAAGAGCTATGTTAGTGAAATCAACTGAGCCTATTGAGAATTCGGATTGGGTGCATAAATTAAAACAGGTAGAGTTTGCTATGAACAACACAATTCACTGTGCAACAACAGAGACGGAGAGTATAATGCTTTTCGGATTCGAACAGAAGGGGAAAGTAGTAGACGAAGTGATAGAGTATTTACAAGAGGCATAAAGCGAAGAAGAAGTATATTTAAAGCCAATTCGGGAAAAAAACTTAAGAAGCTATTGATAAGTCACAGTCGGACAACTTAAAGTATTTCAATGAACATCACAAACCAGCCAAATTTTTTAAAGTCGGAGACTTAGTAGTCTTGAAGAATGTTGATACTACTGCTGGGGTGAACAAAAAGTTAATTCCGAAATATCGCGGACCGTATATTATTAAGAAGCAATGGGGAAACGATCGCTATGAAATATCAGATGTAGAGAATTGTCACACAAATGCATTATGTTGGTGTAGTGGCTTCTAGTCGGTTAAGAAATTGGTTGAAACATAAGAATAATGTAGATGATAATGAATTGGACTCTAAAGGCAACACTATTGAGTACGAGGATTATGAATATTTAGATGATGAATTTATGGAAGATGAGTAACAACTAAAGATAAAATTATTGTTAGATTGGACGAGATTGTAGAGGTTTACAGTCTGGCAAATGCCTTTTGAACCATGTTTTGTAAGAAGGACAGCAAACTTCACTTTTATTCGAAAATCATTATAAGACGCTTCTTTTTAGCTAATAAGTAAAGGTCCCCAGGTGTCACTCACCGATTTGAATAATTTTTGAATATGTGATACAGGGCGAAAATCTAAGGTCGACGTAGTTTTTTATACGTGCTCAATCGATAGTTTACGGTTTCAAAATGACGTTTTAAAATCAGCGAAAATTTCGTTTTTTTGCCACAATTTCACTATTTTCCAAAGAAATATATACAAATTTGGTATCAAACGAAAGGTATTTTAAAGACACATATGCTGGCATCCATTTTGGAGAAATAAATTTCATTGTAATTTTGTTGTTGTCATTTTTAACAGTATTTAGTCTATATCATAAGGAACGCATTTTCGGAATTGTTTGATTTTCATTTATATTTCATTTAAAAGAATTCTAAAATTTACCTTTTTTTTGTTTTTTTAAATTTTTAAGTTTTTATATTAAAATTTTCTTTATTCAAATATGCATTTATTTTCTTAAAAAAATTTTTTTTTAGAGATGAAGACCACAAAATATGGGTATCAAAAATTTTGTTTTTTCTCCAAATTTCCGTGTGTGTAATTATTTGATCGGAAAAGTTTATATTTAAAAAGTTTATATTTAACAGGGCTTCTATACAACTTTCTGCCTTTAACTTGTTTGTCCGAAGGAATGAGAAAAAAACATCGGAAATTTAAAAATATGACTTTCTATATAAATAACTCCATTAGTTTTTAACATATTTCACAAAATTTTTTTTTTTGTTATAAAGTTTAATAAAAGTACTGCCAAAAAATATTTTAACAATACCACTTACTGAATCAAAAAAAGCCCAAAATATTCAATGTTTCCTCAAAAAATTACGTAAAATTTGTTTTTGTTGTAAAAATAATTTAAACTAAAAATTGCATTTTAAACTCCCTTTCACATGGCATGACATTTATTAGCAAAAATTGATTCAGTTTTAAACAAAAATGTATTAACTATTTCTATCAGAAAAAACAAGGGTAATGCAATTTTTAATTTAAATTATTTTTACAACAAAAACAAATTTTACGTAATTTTTTGAGGAAACATTGAATATTTGGGCCTTTTTTGAAAAAAATATTAAAAATACAAATGTACAGTAATTGGTATTATTAAAATATTTTTGGTAAGTACTTTTATTAAACTTTATAACAAAAAAAACTTTGTGAAATATGTTGAAAACTAACGGAGATATTTACATAGAAAGTCATATTTTCAAATTTCCGATGGTTTTTTCTCATTCCTTTGGGCAAACAAGTTCAAAGCACAAAGTTGTATAGAAGCCCTGTTAAATATAAACTTTTTTGATCAAATATTTACACATACGGAAATTTGGAGAAAAAACAAAATTTTTGATACCCATATTATATCTATATTGTATCCATATTCTAGAAAAAAATTTTTTCAGAAAATAAATGCATATTTTAATAGAGACAATTTTAATATAAAAAGTTAAAAATTTAAGAAAACAAAAAATAGGTAACTTTTAGAATTCTCTTATATAAAATATAAATGAAAATGAAACAATTTCGAAAACGAGCTCCTTATGATATCGACTAAATACTGTTAAAAATTACAACAAAATTACAATGAAATTTATTTCTCCAAAATGGATGCCAGCATATGTGTATTTAAAATACCTTTCGTTTGATACCAAATTTGTATATGTTTCTATGGAAAATAGTGAAATTGTGGCAAAAAAACGAAATTTTCGCTGATTTTAAAACGTCATTTTGAAACCGTAAACTATCGATTGAGCACGTATAAAAAAATACGTCGACCTTAGATTTTTGTCCTCTATCACATATCCAAAAATTATTCAAATCGGTGACTGACACCTAGGGACCTTTCCTTGTAAGTTTAATTGTTAACATATTTAAAACTGCTTTAATAAATAAGTCTTTACAATGTAAAAAACGACAAATTTTGGAAAAATTTTCAAGTAATAAGTAATATAATATTATTACTTTAAAGAGTCGGTAATATGTAATAAGTAACATATTACTTTCCAAACAAATATGTCACAACACTGCATGTAACTGAGTTTGACAATTTACTATGATTGTTGTTGATTAAGCATGAATGAAATATGAATTGAGATGAAGAAATGCGTAAGCAAAACAAAAGAAGTGAAATATAATCTGTTATGTTAAACTTCAAAGACTATAAGTTTAAGAGTTGCCCACTATTTTTTAACTCTTTTATATTACTTTTAAACATTAAATAGTTTTCATTTTTACTTTATATTAATACAAAAATTGTTTACTAAAGTGAATAAACTATATTAAATTACTGGCTTAAAACTAACTTTAAAGAAAAAAGTTTATATGGTCACATGAATTTTGTTTCATTATATTTTGTTTATGTTCAATTATAAATAATACCGTGTTTTTGGATTTAATAATGATTTAATAAAAATACTGAATTATATACTTTCAACTATGGACTAAATACGCGTTATTCTTTTTTCTTTTCTTTTTCAAAATCCATTTTGCAGGATGGGAGGGAATAGAACAGGGACCAATAACACCTAAGTTTTCCACTTAGTCAGAAGGTATTTCTTACCGTTGTAGATATAAATTATTTTCATCGTTCAGCTGTTCCTAATTTTTTTTTAACAATAATCTTTGTTACAAATGTCTGCATAAAATTATTTTTATGTGCCAGACTCAAACCGTATAAGATGGAGCAAGGCTCCCCCCCTTTTCCCTGAGCACGGCCGGGCAGCTAGTATGCAGAGTGAGCTCCTACAAACTGAGCTGTCGGTTCGTTACAAATGAAATCACAATCAAATCACAATCACAATCAAATCAAAATCAAAAGTAAACTAACGTTTACTTTAAGGAAAGTTTTTAAAGTTCCTTTTGAGAGCTAATTTAAAAAAGAAATATACTATAAATGTAATAAAAGGTGACCTAGCCTAATTTACTCACATATTTATTTTACGGAATCCGAACGAGATTTCCCGGTATCTTTGAACGTCTGGCTTTGTTAACGCAGTCACTTAAGACTGATTATGTGTTTCGCTTCTCGTTGTGTGTCGCATTACGTTATTCTGTTAGGTTCGATTAATTTGTACTTGTCGGAATTCGTGTTTGACTTTCTACTTTCCCTGTTGAAAATGGAAATCAATCGTCTAAGCCAGAAAGAGCTGGTTTACGAGTTGGAGTCTCGTGGACTACCAGTGGGTATGGCTGAGTCCATGAGGAAGACCTTGAGGGGGTCAAGGCATTTAGAACGTAGGGACTCTGTAGATATTTTCACTGTATATCCCTTTGAATTTGCCTAAGATAAGGCCGCGCTAGAGGAAAAAATAAAGGAAATCGCGGCACTGATATAGAATTCTCCAAAAGTCGCGATGCCTTCAGAGTTCTTGAAGAATATGACGAAGATCGAGTGGAGCGTCGGTCGGGTCAGTGCCGGAATGATAATGGAGCAAATGGAGCTGAGGAAACGGTTTCATAAAGCAGGATTGTCCTCAGTGCTCATATCGAGCACGGCAGCCGAATCGGCGTGAGTTTGGGGCAGAAGCAGATAGACGCGAGTACAGGGGAGACGCGGATAGACACCTCGGAGAGCCTAGGGAGGGACGTAACCTCCCATAATTTGCGGGAAAGATGTATTGTGAGTCCCTGAGGACGCAAGGCAAGGAGCTCGCCAAGATTAGTTAGGTTGCCTGGGAGCAACCAGCTGGCTAGGATAGATGTAAGGGATCCTGATCGTCAGCACCAGGAAGAAGTAAGGTTTGGTTTAACCCTTTTAAAAAAGGAATCAGATAATAGGCCTAGGGTTGTTGGATTCAGGAGCTTCAAGGACCATCATTGGCCACTCAGGGTGGGAAATTTTAAGGTCATGGGATATAGAGTTGTGGTCGGTTTTTAGGGTCGCACTAGCAGATGGAGAATTTGTCCGGGTGAGAAGAGTTAGCACACTACCAGTCGAAGTAGGGCAAGTCGGTATTTATAGATTGCCTCGTTATACCAGGTCTACCAAAGCAGCTGTTTCTAGGCGTTGGGTTTTGGGTCAAGACGGGCATTGTCCCGGATGTAGCCAATAATCAGTTGAAGTTTTCAGACCATGTAGAAATTTTGTCAGCCGCGACGATCGTAGAGAGGTCGGAGTTGACCTTTAAAGAGAACTTTTAAGAGATTACAGCTGGTAGTTAAAATTTTCGAGACGATGCCAGAAGGCCTTGGCTGCATCCATTTGGTTAAACACCGGATCCGCCCAAAGTCGAATATGGAGCCCCTCAAGCAGAGGTATTACCCAGCACATCGATGCATAAATTGAAAGATGTTGGAAAAGGGGTGTGATTGAGGTCTCTCACAGTCCATGGGCCTCACCAGTGGCGATGATCAAAAAGAAGGACGGTTTTTATAGATTTTGTGTCGACTATGGGGCACTAAACAAAAACACGGAGCGTTACAGTCCGATCTCCTCAACAAGAACAAGAGGTTCCACTGGTCGTCTGAGTGCGAAGAAAGTTTTTTCAAGGCGAAAGAGCTCCTCGTCACCGCTCCTGTTTTAAGATGCCCAGATTTTGATAGGCCCTTTTCTGTTTAAATTGACTCTTCGGATTTTGGTATAGGCGAAGTATTGACCCAGCAGTTTGAAGAGGGCGAAATGGTAATTTCTTCATACAAAAATAGGTCATTAAGTAAGCGTGAGAGGAATTATTCCACGACAGAGAAGGAGTGTCTGGCGGTTTTGTGGACTGTGAAGAAGTTACGTCCATACATCTTAACTTAACTTAACTCGGCTTCATCTTTCGAAATATTTAGTGTACATAACTTCTTGCGCAATACAGTTAAATGTTTACTTTATGAACAATTCATATGGCCCGTTGCGGTAAAAAAAATTCTTTCTGCTTCAATTGTTTAAATTTTTCTCACTTCTCATGGCAGAATCTACAAAATTTTGTTGAGTACGCAGAATCATAGTGATGGTCTATATTAAATATCAAAGCCTATGTGCGAAATTTCAAGACATTTCTTTTATTTTAACAGATTTTTAAGAGACTTTACTTTTAAAATAAAGCCACTTTGTACGGGAGTTAGACCACGCCTAATCATCCTATTTTTCCAAATAGCCAAGATCTATATTGAAGATCAAAGCTTACTTGGGAAATTTCAAGGGATTTCTTTAATTTTTGTCGATTTTAAGAGATTTTACGGTTAAAATAAAGGCACTTCGTATGGGAGTCAGGCGTGGTTTTCATCCAATTTGGCCAATGTCAGAGCTCGATCTTTATTTTAGAAGAACAAGTGCCTGAAGATTGTGAAGAAGAAATGAGGAAGAAAATGGACAGTATTTTATCCAAAAACTCATTTTTTTGGAGTTTGGAGTTATGGAAACTTTGCAAATTTTTAAATAATTCAAAAGCTGATTCTTCGGAAATTTCCCAAAATCCCACGTTATGAAATAAATATACTTTCGCGCCAATGTGATGTTGAGCGATCTTTTTCGGCGTTTAAATTAATTTTAACAAAACTTAACAATTGCAAATTTTAAGAAAACCTTTAAAGTGTTCTGTAACGATAAGTATCTTTATTTTTCTTTTGTGCTTTGTTCATTTTAAAAACTGAGTTCGTTTATGGTTTATTAAATAAATACATTTGATGTAGTTGTTACAAAATCAGTTTGATTTCAGGTCAACAATTTTTTTTTATATATGTATTACAAACATTGACAGCAGTTGCTCAGTGCAATACGCTTTCCACTCTTAATTTTACATCGAGCTTTGCATTCGTTCTTTCGGTCGGTCGCCCCCTTGCACTGTGTGAGAATTTCATAATCTAGGAGGACAAAAGTAAGGGGAAAAAAGTTGTGCAATTCAAATAATTTTTTGATATCTCATACAAAATTCTTTCTTTATTACGAATATGATCACAAAAATAAACAAAAATCAACAGGTTTGGCATAACGGCAAGCAAACTTGATCAATTTTACAAACTAAAATTATTTTAATAGTAGATGTTTTGAACCGTGATTTAAGTAGCGCGGGTGATTAAAATATATTGTTTTTAAAAATTTTGAAAGTGCAGGCATTCAATATGATGCCAAGTCGTAATTTAATTATATCATTTCTCGTTTTTCAGTAACTTGTTTTGTCAGAAATTCAGACTTAGAAAAATGTTAATATAATACTTTTTTTAATGTTAATTTATTACTTTTTTACTACTTTTATTTAGTGTATTCAAGTTAAATAGACTAAAACTAATAAAGGCCATTATTGACCATTCCTTATATCACGTTTATAATCAAAATGGATGTTTATCGCTTATAAATACATTAAAATTTTCGGAGGAAACTCAAGAGGCAAGAAATAAGGACAGTTGAAGATACCGAGAATTATTCACGCGGAAGACATCTCGAATCGACACTAACATCGACTTGCTGCATAAACTGTTAATTTCGTCAGATCCACTTATTGCAAGTTAAAGGGCCCGTCCAAAAACAAAAAACAAGCAAAATTACAAAAGAAATATTAAATTTATTGAAGGAATCCACGATAAGTTCCACAAGCGACAATGAAGCTGCATGGACGACGAAGCTCCAGCGAAAAAGGTGCTCGAGGCGAGGGTCGCTGGTCAACGACGACGAGGGAGACCATGCCTCCGATGGATGGACCAGGCTGAGCAAGCCCTAACCGCACTTGGTGTATCCGATTGAGAAGGCGCGCGCAAAGCAGAGGTGCCTGGCGAGAGCTGATGAGGTCGGCCGAAACCCGGACACGGGTTGTAACGACCACCTAAGTAAGTAAGTAAGTAATTCAGATTGATATAAGTATGTATAATTATATTATATATTATTATATATATATATTATGATATAATTTATGTTATATCAAATAATATGATTCGATTTTGTTTATTTGATTTTTAACTCTTATTGATATTTTACCTATATACAACCTTAATGTTATTTTCTTCCATTAAAAAAGAACATTTATATTGAGTTTTTTTTTATATTGTTTTTATTTCAAATAATTGAAAATACTTAATAAAATAATATTTTCCCTCAAAATTGCTCAAAGATATATAGTATTTTATTAATTATGCCACGCCCCTTTGTCGTATCCCGCCAATTTATATGCTGCTTACAAAATATGCTGCCTACCCTTATACCAAATTTCAGGAAATTTGGCCCACTAGTTCTGGAGTTATTAATTTTGTCCAGCTAGATTCTTAAAGTCTCACACTGTGCCTCGTCTACATTTGGGCACACTCATTCATACAAATGCTTTAGAAAAAGCTCGGACAAAGTCCTCAAAGGGCAATAAAACCTTATTATTTCTTTTTTATTAATCACTATTTTTTTGCATATAATCTGCATATATTTTGCATATTTCTTGCACATGTTTTTGCATAAAAATCCGCTCCCTACTGATCTCGATTCGCTCGCGTGGCTCAGCAATTTTAAGGGCAATTGTGGAACATTGGCCGGATGGGCCATTAAGCTTCAATAATACGACCACGTAGTCTCTGATATACTGCCGCGAAGTGTCCCAGAGATCAGAGAAATCCACGAGGAATCAGTGGATCCATGCATACTGCGCAAAAAGGTGGTGCAGAAACGCCTCGATTTTCCCGCGTGGCGCGTTGAGAACAGTGTCAACAAACACAAGGCAGGCAGTACTAATTTATATGATAGGGCTTTTGAGTGGAATCGAGTTTTAGGTAAAAACGAAAGAAAAGAGGCCTTACGCGAGTGTCACGATAATCCGTTATCGGTTCGTAAGATAAAACGGACCGATAGTCCGTAAGAAAAACATTAGCTAGGGTACCTGAAAAATATTATTGGCCGAAGATGAAGTCAGATATAGCTAGGTATATTAAAGGATGTCAGGTTTGTTAGTAGGTCAAGTCAGACAATGTAAAGCCAGCTGGTAGAATGGTAGGACCAACCAAGGAATTAGAATGTTGGGAAGTGATATCGGTAGATCTGGCTCGGCCCTTGGTGAAGTCGAGAGAGGCCACAGTTATATTTTGACTGTGGTTGACTACTTCACAAAAATCCCGCTTTTATTTCCGTTGCGATCCGCGATGGCAAAAAGCGTTTGTAAAGAGTTGGAGAACAAAGTGTTCTTACTCTTTGGTGGCCCGAAGTCCATAGTGTGCGACAATGGACCTCAACTTAAAAGTTAGGAACTGCAGTGGTTATGTGCCTTGTTTGGGGTACAGCTGCGCTTTACTGCCCATTATCATCCGCAGGTGAATTCGGCCGATCGAAATAACCAAATAATTTTATATAATAACAAAAACACTCGGCGCATATGTCTGTGAAAACCATAAGACCTGGAGTACACACTTTGCAAAGGTAGCCTGCTGCATTCGCACATAGCAGCACGACGTATAAGGGCACCTTGCTATGTTAATTTTGGTCGTAACATGGTGGCCCGGGGCGATAAGGATTATCGACGTAAGGATGACTTAGTCGAACCGACAGGTAACAATAGTGAGGAACGAGCCAAGTTCATGGCTGCCTTAAGGCAAGACATACGAACGAAAATGGAGACAGCGAGCGCCAAGCTGGCAAAGATATATGATCTGAGACGTAGGGATGTATAATAACAAATTAGTGTAGAGACGGAATTTTGTGTTGTCCGGAGCGGCAAATTACTTTGCGGCCAAGTTAGCCCCCAAGTTTATCGGACCGTTTAGAGTTAAAAATAGGGTGTCTCCCTGGACGTATATCTTAGAAGATGAGGAGAAAGGTACGTGGCATGTGCAAGATCTGCGGCCACCCATTGACGAGGTTTAGTTGGCCCCACAGGTTAGTTGTTCTTTGACGAAAGTTACTCCGTCTGTCCTTAAGACACCGAGAAACTTTCGTGGAGGTAGAGGTAGGGTTGTCGCATTCCAAAAATTTGCTTTTCAGATTTTTCTTTGTCTCATTGCGGTAAGGCAGGAGGAAAACTACAACGCGGATATCTTTTTTTATTTTAAATCAAAAAAAAAATAGTTGTTTCCGAAACTGTTTGCCATTACTAACCGTGGTGGGGTGGCGTCACCACACGAAATGTTTTATGTAAATAAGTAAATAGTTATAGGCAGTGAAAGTGAGAGAAATGGTTTTGTTCAAATTATAATTGCTTCTCAGTTGAAATTGACTACTAGTGAAAATAAGCGATTTTTTTTGTGCATAATTTTAAGAAATTTTTTTAATGGATTTCAAAGATGAGGGTAAGTCGTTATGGAATTTACATAAAAGTTAGAAATTAGTTTTATGGTTTTTTTCATAACAGTTTTTCAAACTTGAGTCTTAATAAAATTCAATATTGCTAAGTTTTGGAGAGTAGAACTTACTGCTAACCATCGATTATCACCTTTTTTGGTTTTTTGTATGAAAGCTACATTTTTACTCTTTCTTTCGATAACCATTTTTTTTCGCACTTATACATTTTTGCGTGTTTTAGAGTACATATTTTTGCCAAATAAATTGTAGCTGTTCTAAGAATGGGAAAAATTCTTCAAACATTGTAAGACATTCAGTATGTTTAAGTTATTGAGCTTAAAGTATAATCTTTGTATCTTGTAAAGTATAATCCTGAGTAGACGCTCAGGAGACTCAGTAAAAAAAAAAATTAAAATTTCAACGTTTTGAGCCAAATTGCAAAGGAATGGCTAAAAGCTCAGAGGTTCTTAATGGAGATATTGCGTTTAAAATATACAAAGACGTGCAAAATATTTCTTATAAAACATCTCGTGGAAATAGTCTGCAATCGGCCCAGTAGTCAATTTTACTTATTTCTAAAAAAGTGGGCGTATATATTTCGACCACGCCCAGTATTGGTGCATTTGCCAAAAGTAACTACACGAACTAAATTATCAAAATTAAGTGTATTACGACCAATACCGTCTAAAATATAGCATTTTTATTGCTTTGTAAAAATTGTAATTTGTAAGTTAAAGACGGGCTCTAAAAGGTCTGCTAGCTGGTGAACAGTGCATATCCGTGCCCCCCCTCCCCCTTCCTCACCACTAGAATAATTTTTTTATTGTTTTGATCTTATAAATACAAAAACATAAACAATAATTTTGTCCAGCTAGCTTGTCCTAGACGCAACACTGTGCGCTTGGTGTTTTTGCTGCAAAATCGTTGATAACTTCTTCAATATCAATACCAAATCTTGGATGCACGCTCATCAACGCCAAGCCAGTTAGTCTTTCTTTTCCTGTTGAGCAAGTAAGTTTTTAGCATTTTTAATGTTGAAAAGGATCAGCTTCCTCTTGATCCCATTTTGTTTTCTAGATATTAAACGCTACAACTAATATTTCCGTGTCAAAAAAGCCCTCGCATAATTTCAAATCGTTTGCATCAGATATGTTAGGGACAATTTTATTTTCGCAGCAAACGGATATAAAATTGTCAAGTTTTACAAAAATTGTTTTATGTTCAATAAATTTTATTTGTAGTTGATTTAAAATAACATCTAGAAACGGTATGACAATTTCGACTCTAAAGTATTTTTTCGGATCGTTTTTGCTAATGTTGACTCTTATTTTTTTTACAGACCCATTTAAAGACAATAGCAGTCGACTTTCAGAACTAAATATTTTTTTTAAATTTTCCATCAAAATACTAATAGCAGTACAATAGCATTCGACTTTCAGATCTAAATATATTTTTAAATTTTCCATCAAAATACTAATAATTCTATGAATTCTATTGCACTTGATAGGTCAACGCTAGGTGATTATAAAGTAGTACAGAATGGCAAAGTTCATGAAACGACTGTCGATGTTATAAATAAGCTTACAATAAACTCACTCGAAATTATAGATTTTAGGTACACATTTGCTTTTAACGAAATTTCAACAACTTTTTTTTTTTTAATGAAGCTCTTCCAGTGCTTCTATAACAGGAGTACGCAAAAGGCCATGGGCGGATAGCTTTCACACTCATACGACAGCTTTCAATCGAAAAAGCTTTTTAGTCGAGGTGAGAACTTTTTTTTTTTTTTTTACTCTTATACTTTTTTAAGGTTTTTCGCAACCTTATAGAACACGACAAGCTATCATTCTGGCGTTATGCTGTGATCGTACGAATGGACAAACTCGTGCTTTTCGTTCAGTGCAAACTAATAAAACAAAAGCTTTGCAATACAATTACAAAAATGTGAATGAATAACTTTGCGACCCCTGTTCTATAATGACTGCGATCGCGATTTTAAACAAAACGAATGAAAATAAAAAGCTTCCTAATGCAAAACGAAACAAAACGCAAAATTACTGCTTTTGCTATAAAGAGAAACACATAAGCACACATAATAAAGGAAAAATAAAAAGGAAAGCAATCAAATAATTTATTATGCGTTCGTAGCACTACGAAGTAAATATTGTTAAACTTGCGAAAGTATTTGCAGTAAAAAATTTAAATTTTAAATTCTTTTTGTGCTGCTTTGCTTTTACTGGTCTGCTGGAAGCAATTTAAGCCTGCAAAAAGTGCCCGCGAATGTTTAAACTGGGTTTGTTATCTTAAATCAGTGTCGGCAGAAAAAACACTTGCAGTGTTCTTTCAGTTGTGTGCTATTGGGTTCAAGACAGACAGGGTTCATGATGCACGCGTGCATAGGCGCTGGCCAACACTGTCTTAAATCAAAGGTATAACATTTTCATATTTCAGGGGGAAGGTGTCAGAACCCCTGAAAACCCCTGAATACGGCCCTGCCGATGTCTGCCTGGGGTTGGACATGGCTATCCTATGTCCATACAAATCCCTTATCCCACTGGACTGAACGCACTCTATTTTGTGACCATCTATACATGACATGAACATGACCATAACGATAAGTGTAAAGAGAACGTGAGTTGCTATTGTGGACGAAGAGCGTGGAATGTGGCTGAAAAATCCACAGGGGGATTTTTAAAAGATGTGGGCAACGGCGTTGATAGGATAAAAATAAGGGGGAAAAAGATCTTATAAAATGCTTGTTACCATATCTTTCATTCATGCAGTTTTCATGAGTCAATGAAAATAGTTAAAAATTAATGTATGGTGTCTTATTACCTGATGTTTTTATACATGGTGTCCCGCAATTGAGTACAACTATTTATGGAGGTGAAAGGTTTTGTCGAGCTGAGTAAACAATTGTATGGGAGCGGAGAGCATCTGTTATCACATTCTTAGGAGCTACAGGGTTAAATTATATTTCACAACTTTGATCCACGTTATTGTTTCTAGCAGAAAAACTAACTTACAGAAAACTTATATTGATAATAGCTCATTTATAATCAATTTTGTAATTTATTTAATTCAAAAAAATAAAAAAGTTGGCTGAACTAAATAAAATATTACTTACTTAGGTGGCCGTAACAACCCGTGTTCGGGTTTCGAGTTGTGCTGAGTAGGCCTCGGCAGTCTGTTGTAATTGCAGTTTAGAGACATCTAGCTTTCGTTGCTGTGCGTATTCGTTGCCTGTGCGTATGTTCTTCGTTTTGCATAATTTCATGCGGATCTTGGCTGCAACAAGATAGTGGTCGGAGTCAATGTTGACCCCCGAAATGTACGCACATCTAGAACACTAGAGGCATGCCTTCCGTCGATTACAACATGATTAATTTGGTTTCGCGTTTTTTGATCCGGGGACAGCCAGGTGGCCTTGTGGATGTCGAGGTGCTTAAATCTGGTGCTACTAACTACCATGTTTCGCGCCGCGACGAAGTCGATCAGTCTTAGACCGTTGTTCGTGGAGGTCTCATGAAGACTGAACTGACCGACAGTGGGGCCCAAAATGCCTTCCCTCCGACTTTCGCATTAAAATCGACGAGGACTACTTTCACGTCATGGACCGGAAGGTGGTCGTATACGTCCTCAAGACTAGCGTAGAAAGCGTCCTTGACGACTTCGCCGTTTCCTCCGTCAGGGCGTGCACGCAAATAGGGCTGATGAAGAAAAATTTTGCCTTGATGCGAATCGTGGCCAATCTTTCGTTCACAGGTGTGAACCGGGAAACAAGGTGGGAAACTACGAATCCACATCCAAATTCGCGCTTCTTCGCATGGCAGCTGTAGTAGATATCGCAGTGTGTTTGTTTAGAGCAGCCTTGCCCTTTCTATCGCTTTTCCTGGATGGCGGTGTCGTCAGCTTCTTTTGTTTTGATGGCTTCCGTCAGTTGGATAATGGCACCTTCGCTTTAAAGGGTCCGGATATTCCAGGTGCATATCCGTAAGTACGTTTTTCGTTTGCGGTGGTCGTCAACGTAATTGGGGTTCTTATTCGAGGGTGGTTTAGTTTTCATTTGGCAGTAGTAATGTGGCGGGACCCAAACCCTGCGCACATTTCATGTTTAAGGTTCACGGAGCGACCCGCCTCTCAAATTAGCCGTCAAACTAACGGATGCCAGTTTTCCGTTGCCCAGGGAACACCACGAGAAAATGCTAAATAAATTATACTTATTAGAAAATAATGACATTACAATTAGTTATGCAGTAAATAATATCATTGTTTTCCGATAAGTATAATTTTTTTAGTAAAGCCAACTTTTTTATTGTTAAAGAATGTTTATGTTTTTGGTGTCATTAAAAAGGGAATTGAATATGTTACAAAATGGATTTAAAAAAATTTCATTTATAACGCATAATTTTGAGAAATTTGCACTCAAATTTGAAATTTAGTTTGACTTCATCTTCACACGAGCACAGCTTGCTAACTGTTAAGTCGGAGTGGATTGTTGATACACCGTTGGAAAGGTGATTTCATTGTCTTTGCAATGAGTTATCAAAATAAGTTTTCTGTAAGTCAGTTTTTCCGCTAGAAACAATAACTTGAATTAAAGTCGTCAAATATTAATCAACCCTGTAGCTCTAATGTGAAAATAGACCCCTCCTCCCATACGATTTTATGCTCAGCTCAACATAACCTTTCACCTCCGTAAATAGTTGCACTCAATTGCGGGACACCCTGTATATAATCGAGTTAAATGGGAAGAGATTTTCAACTTATGTATATCAAAGAAACGCAAGCCATGAGATGAAATAAAGTTACATTTATTCAATTCAGGTTAAATTCATTTTAATATTTGGTATCGATTAAAAATTTATTCTAAAAAAAAAAACAACAAAAACTCAAACTAAGAAAAACTCAACAAAAACCACTTGCAAACATCGAAGAATAGTTTTAGTTTTTATTTTGATCAGAAATAAAACTCTTTTATTGAGCGTAAATAAAAAAGTCCATAAAAACAGTTGGATTTTTTTTTAATTGTTTGCTCCAACTCAAAGAAAGATGGCGCTGACAGCTAACTAAATGGCAGCTGTCGTGAACACTTGAAATGTCATTCTGGTCGTAGTTTCTAATGAAAAGTTTGCTATGATTCACGAACCACTGACAATAGCAGAACCAGTTAACTTTTAACCTGTTTTGTTTTAGGTATTCTAAATTTGTAACTTTTTTTTTGTGTGATCCGAATAGATACAATAAAGCGGTTCTGCGGCAGGTGGCTCGGTGGCTCAAGCCGATGACGTCACTCCGGTCCAGCGCCATCTAGTGGGGGCTTTTTTTGCTAAAAATCGGCAAGTTTGGTGTATGTCTTTGCTTTAAGATTTTAAAATTGGCATGTTTGGTGTATGTCTTTGCTTTAAACTTTTAAAATTGGCAAGTTTGGGGTATGTTATACCCTAAAGATATTGATCTGGCAATACTATTCACCAAAGTTGTGTTTTTTATTCGTGCTCTGTAAATATATTTCGAATTGTAAATGTACGTAAAAGTCTAAGATCTTCATCATTATTGTTCCTGTTTTTCATCGCTAAAAAGCTGAATAATCCTTTTGAAAATAGTTGCTTGCATACTATATATATTTTTTTATTTCAGTTTCTTATCTAGCAACAACAACTTTATGTTTAGCTTGTTGAAGCAAGAGTGAAACTTTGTTTTTAGTTTCAGTTGCATTTTGACGCTAGCTCACTATCTTGTCGCTGGTGCTTCTCAAACTGTTTGACAAATAATTTGTTTAATTCTCAAACTGTCACTGAAATAGAGTTGCCATAGTACTTTTGTAGCACTTTTTATTACATTTTTGTACATTTTATTACTTTCATTAAAAATTAACTGCAATTTTCGCAACTGCACTGTAAAAGGTGAATCTGACCAGCTGGTTAATTGCTGGTTTTGTGATGCTTTTTTTCATGTAAAGTGTGCAGCATTGAATGCGAGAATTTTTGATGCACTCAATGAAAATAAAGGACTTCGCTGGTCTTGTACAGACTGTAGATCTACTGATGTAGATATTTTAAAGCTAATAAGGCAATCTTGAAGAGGCTTTTTAGAGGTGTCTAAGGACTTGGTGGCGGCTCAAGCTAGATTGGCTGATTTTGAAGATTTGTTTAAAAAGTTTAAAATCATGGATGAAGCTTCTGTTTCCCATAAGCCTAAACGACCACCCATGAATATTCGAAGTTCTGCTAAATCTGTTAAGCCTGGTGCTATATCCATGCCTCCGTCTGTTAATAATAGTAATAATTTAATTTCACTTTCACCTGTTTTGAACTCTCCTTCCAAAGCGCAGTCAACTGAGTCTGTAAATAATGATCAAAATGCTGAATATATTGCCCCTACCAATGAGGCTGCATCAGCTGATCTGAATTTACATCCGGTTGAGTCTTCTGAAGTAGTACCAACTATAGTCGTAAGTGATGATTCTCCGGGTAATTCTGGTACGGAAAAAACGTATGCTGAAATCTGTACTGCTACTAATACTATTCCTTCAACCTCCGTTATGAGCTCGGTTCTAACTGGTGCTATACCAAAACAAATATTGAAAAAAAGCATTAATCTACCGTCTTGTAAAGAACTTGTGGTTGTCCAGCCTTCTAGATCTATATGTGTATTTCGTTTTGCTCTTGATACATGAAGAAGAAGTTTTACATCATACAAACTCTAAATTGAATCTTGTTAACAAGTATATTTCGGTTTACAAATTCAAGTTTTCATATGAGCACACTGTATCTTCTTTTAAAATAAATTTGCCTGGGGATCTCTTTAATACGGTATTAGATCAAGGTTTTTGGTCTGAAAATACGTTGATCCACGAATATATTCCTAGATCACAACCTAAAACTACACTGGCTACTTTACCTGTTCGTACTACTAAACAAAAAAACTAGATTGTTGCCTTGCATTCCTTATCTTATACCAAAATGTCCGAGGTTTGAATACAAAGTTAAAATATTTACATATTTTAAGCCACAACCTACTTTTTGACATAATTGTTTTCAGTGAAACTTGGCTTAAGCCTAACACCCTTAATACTGAAATTCTATCTAATAATTCCAATATTTGCCGCAAAGATAGAAACGCTATTGCTGGCAATTCTTTTAATGGCTGTGGAGTTTTAATTGCCGTTAAATCCTCTTATTTCTCACAAGAAATAATAATTCCTGAGGCATCTGATATTGAATTTTGTTGTGTTCTTGTAAAGTATGGTTCGTTAAATCTTTATGTAACATGTTCATATATTCCTTCTGTTTCCAACGCAGAGGTATATTTGAAACATTTGGTTTGGATAAATAATGTGTGTTTAAAATTGAAACTTCAGCCTCATGATCACATTCTAATAACGGGTGACTTTAATCTTCCAAGTGTCGCTTGGAACTGCTGCACCGAAAACCCTGCAATATTATTGCCTTCGTCTGAATGCTCAACTGCTAATTCATTTTTAAATGAGCTTTCAAGTCAAGAACTTTTTCAATTAAACAGCCACTTTAACAAGAATAGCCGATTGTAAGATCTTGTATATTTTGACGACAGCAATATTATTTCAGTTTCAATGACTGATCTACTCGTGCTCCCTGAAGATCCGTACCATCCAACTTTAGAAATTGCTCTTCATTTTCCTAAACAATCTGTAAAGAATCGTATTGCTCAAACTCCTGCTGAGTTAAATTTTAAAAGAACCAATTATGTTCTGTTAAAAAACAATATATCTAATATTAACTGAACATCCGTACTAAATATCATTAATACAAATACAGCGCCAGAAAACCGTGATTCGGCTGTCTCTGCTTTTAATAGAACTCTCAATGATTGTTTTCTATCATCAGTACCCCAGAGAAAAGCCCGTTTAGCATCTGGTCCTGTATGGTTTACTGAAGAACTGAGAAAATTAAGAAACTTAAAATCCATGCATTATAAAAAATTTCAAAAAACTCAGCATTACAGATTTTGGTTCTTATACCTCTATTAAGTACAAGTATCGTCAATTATGCAAGCAATCTTACGATATTTATTTAATAAAAGTAAAATTAAACATCAAACCTGATGCTAAATCATTCTGGAACTTTGTCAACACAAAACGCAAGATTGATTCCTATCCTTCTTTTATGAAATATAAAACTGTTGAATCGGATAGCTAGAATAGCATTTGTAATTTTTTCTCTGACTTTTTCGAAGCGACCTATTTATCTTCATCCTATGATAATCTAAGCTATCCATTTAGCGTTCAATTTGGGGATATTTGTCTCCCAATAATTGATACTAACACGGTTTTATCATACTTAAAAGCTCTTAAAACGTCATATAGAAGTGGTCCCGCCAATATACTGTCATGTATATTAAAATATTGCTGTGA
Source organism: Coremacera marginata (assembly GCA_914767935.1). Taxonomy (NCBI): domain Eukaryota; kingdom Metazoa; phylum Arthropoda; class Insecta; order Diptera; family Sciomyzidae; genus Coremacera; species Coremacera marginata. Next base: position 127,678,786 of record OU612046.1, read on the forward strand.
TGAATTAGTAACTCCAATCACTTTGCTTTATTCTTCTTCATCAAAATCTTGCTATTTTCCAGTTGCCTGGAAAATCGTCTTTTATTATTCCGTTGCACAAGTCTGCTAACAGGTCTTTAATCGATAACTATCGGGGAATTGCAAAATTAAGCACTTTGCCGAAGTTCTTCGAGGCAATCATTACTTCACAATTATCACATAGTGTTAAATTTTTATTGTCTCCACTCCAACATGGATTCGGTTCTGGAAATTTTGGAAAATTTTGGAAAAGGTTTACAGACTGATGTTATATACACAGATTTTAGTAAAGCTTTTGATGTTGTTAATCATAAACTCTTAGTCTTAAAGCTATCTCTTGCTGGATTCCCCGCAACACTTGTAAGATGGATTAAACTTAGATTCTTTTAAGATTCTTTTTAAACTTGTGAAATCTCATGAGTTTCCTGTCACTTCTGGTGTACCTCAAAGAAGCCACCTCGGGCCTCTTTTTTTTTTACTGTTTATAAATGATTTGCCATCTGTCATAAAGCATTCGAGTATTTTAATGTACGCAGACGTCGTGAAACTATTTCTTCCTTTCAAAAATGCTAATGATGCCGTTCTCTTGCAAGCTGACATAGACCATCTTTATAGCTGGTGCAACGTGAATCGTATGAATCTTAACAAGAAGAAATGCAAGCACATGACTTTCACTCGAAAATCTCCTGTCACAGGTATTTATAAAATTTGTGACCATACATTAGAGTCTTTAGATGTCTTTCATGATCTTGGAGTAACTATGGATACTAAACTTCGCTTTCATATTCATATTAATAAAATTATAAATCGAGCAAATAGAACTTTAGGTTTTATTAAACGATGGGCAAAAGAGTTTAATGATCCCTATATAACAAAAACCTTATTCACCTCTCTAGTGCGACCTTTTTTGGAATATGCTTCAATTGTGTGGTGCCCTCGATTTAGTTGTTACATTGACGACATAGAATCGGTTCAGAAAAAGTTTCTTTTGTTCTGCTTAAGCCATCTTTACTGCAATTTTAACTATCACCTACCAACTTTTGAATATCGTCTGCAACTTTTGAATCTTCCTACTTTAAATAATCGGAGAATTATGCTAAATGCTACTTGGATTTTCAAACTTTTACATGGATATGTAGACAGTCAATATTTACTGTGCAAAATTAACTTTAATATTCCTCTCCGACCTAGAAGATCTTTTGAGATACTTTACATGAACTTTTGTAGAACTAATTACTTACAAAATGAACCACTCAGAAGCGCTTGTGGAGACTTTAATTTTGTTTCAGATGTTTCAATTTTGTTTCATTTACTCAATAAAATTTAATATTTTAGATTATCTACAGTATCGCCACTAATCTGGATCATGCTTTCCAAGGATACTTAATGCTTTTCCTGTGATGTTTGGTAACAACTTATACAATCTAGCTGTGTAGTTAAATATATCAAAGACCTCGTCCGTCTAGCCTGGCATATGGGAGCACCGCTCCAATCAATCATTCTATTTACTACTAAGAAGCTAACCGGATTACAACTGTGTTCCTGAAAGCCTGGCAATTTTACATTTTTATAAAAATTAATTTGTACTTAAATAAATTGTATTTATTTTGTTTAATATTAATTGCTAAAACGCCATATGTGCTTAGCATTAAAATAAATAATAATGTCTTTGCTTTAAACTTTTAAGTTGGCAAGTTTGGGGTATGTCTTTGCTTTTAAGCGTTGATCATAATTTTATTTACTTCGTTATCGGTAGTGGTAGTCAAGCGAGTTCTTATCAGTGTTTGCATGTTTTGTTTTTTTTCTTAACCCTCGAATTCGTTATAGCAATAACTCAAATTCTGCTGGTCGACTTTAGCTGAAATGATATTACTTGCTTTATGAAAATATATGCATTAATATGGGTTGAAGCAATTTAGGTACGGCGAAGGTTAAAGGGTTAAAGAAATGTTTATAAATTTATCATAATGCTGCTAAGTATTAGGTGCGTGTATTAGATTTGTATAAGTAGTTAGTGTATTAGATAACAACCATTTAAAACATAGGCGTATATAAATATATATTCATCAGTTGGGGGGCCATCGGGGTTACAAGCCCCCGCTCGATTTTTGGTATGGATAGTAAGTATGATAGTCTCTTTTTATAATACTCTCATCGTACGTAGGTTGTTGAAGTACATTGAGTATTTCATTCATATTGAGTTATTGGTTGATTGATTATCTATATTATGATTGATTGATTGATTATCGATCAGTTTTAGCCGTTAGCTGTAGAACAGTACAGACCAGTTTTAGCCGGTAGCTGTAGAACAGTACTATTTCTATTATTACAATACTATAACAGTACTATAAGGTTATTGCACCACTTATTGTTGTTAATGTAACACGCCAAAATGAAGCAGTTAAAGTTGGACCTATTTATGTACGAATTGGATTTAAAACCGAAGCAAATAAACCGATTCCAGATAGAACCTCAGCCCACTGTTAAGTAATGCATGATCGATTAATTGAATATTCACCTCTAACATACGAAACCAGAAAAGATTAATTAAATATAAGATCACTTTTTTCCATTAATAAAATAATGATATTTGTTTATATATATATATAATATCTATATATACAATATATATATATTGTTTATATATATATAGATATAGATAGATATAGATATATATCGATATAGATATATATAGATATAGATATAGATATATGTATATGTATATAAAATTATGTTTATATATATATATATATTAGGTCGGGTCGATTTGTGGGGAGGCAAAAAAATCGCCCATTGCTCTGTGAAAATCGTATTCTAGGGATCAGAATAAGAAACTTTGCCGAAGGAACCATACCTCTTAAACGAATTCTGATGTCCCCCAGTTTGGGTCGAACTTTTGAGTAGGGGCAAATTTTGAAAAATCCCACTTTGACCCATTTAGAGTGCTCCAATCGAGTCCAAATGTATGACCAACTCCCACTAACTTTGGAGGCCCGACCCACCCATGCCAGTGGCACAGCCCCCGGAACCCCCCTAGGGGTTCCCCATACAAACATTTCAAAAAATCGCCAGTTTTGGCACTTTACATGAAAAAATCAGCGAAATGCCTATGTTTTTTTCTTTTTGGAGTTTTTTTTCTCTTTAGAAATTTATTCAACCCTTTTAAAAAATTAAGGTATCACTGTGACACAATTGCAGATCCTAAAATTGCTTGTGTGCGTTTTTAAGCCACCACAAGACACAGCAGGTAGAATTGAAATAACCATTTCATTCTTATTACCTCGTCTCGTAGACCATATATAACGCAACAGTTTTTGTGAATGCATTAAGTCCTTGTGAAGAACTCAAAGTGTGAAGTGCTAATTTCAGATAAAAAAATATTAAAAAAAAAATAATAAGTGAAGTTGACCATTCCAAATCAAAAAGTTTACAATGAATCCACCATCCTCTACACCGCAAGATGAAGCAACATCAACAACTATCTAAAACCCAATGAGTCATATACCCAAGCACGATGTTACTGTTTTTGGTGTGTCTACTGATTTGACTGATCTTAATTTACCAACCCATCTGGATATCTTGAGATATTATTTTTACTTAAGCGAACGTGCTAAAACAGGACAAAAAAGTTTTCCCATACATCATTCACTATTCAAGTAAAAGATAAGTTGAATAGAATTTGGGAAAAACTTGGTATGGAAATAATGCTGAAAAAAAGTGTATTTAATAAATTGAATAAATTGCTTGACAAGTATCAAGAGCAAATCAAGAGAAGAAACAAAACCCAACAATTTACAGAGTATGTAAAATCTCTGGAAACAATTTTTTACATTGGAACATTTAAATGCGATTTGAAGGCAGCTCCATGTGAACATAATCAGAGAAGACTAACAATGGATGCAGTTGTGATAGAAACTGAAGAGCAAGGAGCAACGTCTATGTCATCAATGCCAACATACCAAGATCCCGATGATTCAACATACGCACCGCCACCGTTTCAAGAAGATATGGATAGAAGCACAAATTCACAATACACAGAGAGATACGATTGTTTTAACTTTGCCTTGGTACGTGACAGATTTGGTGTGCCTGATAGAGTAGCATCGGCATTGGGAACCGCTCTTTTCCAAGATTTTAAAATGAAAGATAAGCATGGCAAACCTCTCATCATGGATAAATCGAAAGTTCGCAGAGAAAAAGAGAAATGCAGACAAGAAGTGGTTCGAAAACGGTTAGATCATACCAATTTGTTAGCGTTTCCATTCGATGGCAGAAAAGATGATACTTTAACGACAGCTAAAGTTGATGAGAAGTATCATACTAGGATGGTAAAAGAACCTCATCTTGTTATTTTGAGAGAACCCAATTCTGAATTGATTGGTTACGTAAGACTGGAACATGAAACGGCTGAATACAAAACAACCAAATTAAATGATTTTTTCAACGATAAAAATATATCACTGGATGCATTAATTGGAATATGCACTGACGGTGAGCCAACAAACACTGGCCCACACGGTGGAATTATACGACGATTCGAATTGCTGTTCGAAAAAATACCATTGCATTGGTTCGTTTGCCTTCTACACTTCAACGAACTTCCGTTTCGGCATTTGTTTGAAGCTTTGGATAAATCAACCAGCACTGGACCAAGATCGGCAACCGGAAAACTGAGCCGTCAAATCGAAACTTGTGAAACTCTTCCGGTAAGTTATTGCTATCACTCAATTATTATAATTGTCAACCATTTTTAATTATTTTATTATTATATATTTTCAGGTGGTGGACGGCTTCCAGAAAATTGAGTTGCAAAATATGCCCCCACTCCAGAAAAAAATTGAATTTTCCACCGATTCGAAGTACTTATACGACATGGCCTATGCAATTTCTAGCGGCGTGGTTTCGGTGGATCTGGCTAACATTAAACCAGGGAAAATTGTACATTCTCGGTGGCTCACCAAGGCCGCTAGATTATTACGATTATATGTGACAACGGAAAATCCAGATGCAAATTTAAGAATTCTGGTTGAATTTTTAATTAAATGTTATGTGCCAATGTACTTCAATATCAAGTATTACAGCTCTGTCGTGTACGGCAGTGCATTATTTTTCAACTTCATTAGTTGGTCACGATTTCTAGAACCTCGTTTACGCAAAATTGTCAATTAAGTAATTACAGATAATTCATATTATGCGCATTCGGAAAATATCTTGTTATCAATGTTGTTTGATGATAGCAAAGAAAAGCGCGACTGTGTTATCAACATAATTCTACGCTATCGAACAGATGTTGACGACCCAACGCAACTTAGAGCTTATAAAAAACCAGATATAAAGTTTAATTGCACAAGTTACACGGAAATGATCAATATGAATGACATAAATAACGTATTTGAACCATCATTCACGCGAAGCATTCCGTAGGATACATTGAAAGATTATTTAAATCAAGATGATCCACCGTTTAATGATCCAAAAATTGCATCACACATACAAGGAACGGAACGACATGTTCAATTGCTAGCTAGCGTTTCCAAACGGGTTATACCGGAAAATGTAGAGGATGTTATGGCGACAACATTAGAGAGCCGTGCGAAATTCCCCAGACTTGAAAGTAAAAAAGACTTCAAACAATAATGTTTCTAGTTTCTTTTCTATAACTAACTTAAATTAATTTTTTCATTTACATATGTTCTGACTAAATAAATTTCAAAAGAGAAAAAATAGATATTATTATAAATAAATAATAAATATTATTATAAATAAATAAATAAAAATAAAGAAAAAACATAGCCATTTCGCTGATTTTTTCATGTAAAGTGCCAAAACTGGTGATTTTTTAAATGTTTGTATGAGGAACCCCACAGGGGGTTCCAGGGGGTGTGCCACTGGCATGGGTGGGTCAAGCCTCCAAAGTTAGTGGGGGTCGGTCATACATTTGGACTCGATTGGAGCACTCTAAATGGGTCAAAGTAGGATTTTTCAAAATTTGCCCCTACCCAAAAGTTCGACCCAAATTGGGGGACATCAGAATTCGTTTTAGAGGTATGGTTCCTTCGGCAAAGTTCTTATTTTGATCCCTAGAATACGATTTTCACAGAGCATTGAGCGATTTTTAAATCGACCCGCCCTTAAATATATATATGTCAGGTTATCATCCATTTTCAATAAGTCTTATGATTTTCTTGCTTTTATTTAAAATTTTAATTATTTTATGTGCATTTGAAAAAGTTATGTGCATTTGAAAATCGTCAAAATCGTTAAAAGTCATCCGACATGAACACTTTTAAACTGATATTTTTCTAAAACTAGTGCATGGATTTTAAAGTTTAATACCTTATTTTAAAGGTATTTGAACCTTCTTTTAAAAATTTTTTTTTAAGGTTTTTTTGTGTTATTTTTAAAATTTGGTTTTTTTACTTAATATCTATTTTCCACCATCTTCGAACAAGTCGAAAAATCTGAAAAAAAATATATTCTTAAAGCTCAATATAACCTTAATAATCGCTGTAAATTTCAGAATGGAAGTCGAATGGATTCTATTTTTTTCCGATTTTTTTCCATTGTAGTACCACGAAAAAGTACAGTTTCAATTTTTTTTTCAAGTAATGAAAAAAAATAGATTTAATAGATTAAAATAAAATAGATTTAAAGCAAACACAGGAGATTATTTTTAGACTTTTAACAGCTTTTAAATAACAGTTTTCATTTTATTTTATTTAATATCTCAGAATTTATAGTTTAAGTTTAAATGACACTAGTTTACAAAATAATAGTTCAGTACACGGTGTGAAAGTTAACAAGTGTATTTTTTTTTAATACATAACTAGAAGATAAATAATAAGCAATTTAAATTTTAATAAAGATTTTTTATAAAAGATTCAGCTGCAGATGATGTAGTATGAACTTTAATTTGTCTCTCATGGTACGGAATAAACGCATGGTAGCCTAAAGTACCTGGTATCATTTTTGCTTTAGTAAACTGTTCTTTAAGTTTTTTCTCGTGCTCATTATATTGTTCTGAACTAAAAAGTTCACTATTTATGTTTATAACATTTTGTTGAACCCATTGATAAAAAGTAGTCGGGGTATTGATTGGATTGTCAATATTTGTCAAACTGGCTCGAGCTGCTAATCTTTTAATTGTTCCTCCAAGCCCATCGCATAGGCCCTTTCCGAGCGAAGTTGCAAAGAAGTGCCATTCTGCTTTTACAGCGAAATCATCTTCGTGAAATGCAAGGTTGACAAATTTTTTTTTGTTTTTATATTGAGCACTTGCTCCATCTGAGAAGTAAGAAATTTTTTTTAAGGAACTCAATGTTTTTTTTTTTTAAGGAATTTGATCAGACCTTCCTGAAATAAATGAACGGCTATTGTGTCGTGTTTTAAGCATTCTGATATTGCAACATAATTAATAAATTTTTCTTTCTCATTGTCATTGTAATAAATAGCAATAGGATAAATCGTTACTTGGTCGTTATTCCAATGAGAACCTTGAAAGGAATCCTGAATGACAAATGAATAGTTTTCTGCAAAGTCACAAATCACAACGCATTCCCCAGGTTGCAAATCTTTCTTTTTAAACATTAAACGGATTGCAACAAAATCGGTAATTTGGTTTCATTATTTGAATTTGCTTAACAATTTTTTATTCTCTCTGAAGCCACTAAACTGAAATGAATGAACTTTGTTTGTAAAGTAAAAATAGCCTGCAACATTGCTTTTTTAAAGTAAAACATACAAACAAATTCTAACGGCACATAGAAAAAGCAAAACAAACAACGAAGAAAAGAAGAAGCAAAACAAATCAAGGTCAATATGAATTTGTTAGCGTGTGTTTTTCGTAGTACTACAATATATTTGTTTTTTGATTTTCGTGGTACTACAATTGAAAAAAGTCGGAAAAAATAGAATCCATTCGACTTCCATTCTGAAATTTACAGCGATTATTAAGGTTATATTGAGCTTTAAGAAAATATTTTTTCAGATTTTTCGACTTGTTCGAAGATGGTGGAAAACAGAAATTAAGTAAAAAAACTAAATTTTAAAAATAACAAAAAAAAACATTAAAAAAAAATTATTTTTAAAAAGAAGTTTCAAATACCTTTAAAATAAGGCATTAAATTTTAAAATCCATTCACTACTTTTAGAAAAACATCAGTTTAAAAGTTGTCATATCGGATGACTTTTAACGATTTTGACGATTTTCAAATGCCCATAACCTTTTAAAAAAAATTTTTAATTTTTTTCTGGAAACACGGGTAAAATATTTTTTAATGTTTAATACGTCTGGCAAATTTAAAGTAAATCGGAAGACGTGTTGTAAAAAAGGTGTTCGGTCTGACATGGAATGACTCATATGTGTCTCCGCTTGCCGTTTGAACATCATCAAACATAAACAAACGACCTGAATTGCTTTGCTCTTCATAAATTAACATCATCAAATTCGACTGAGACATGCCCTTCTGGCATTCGTCTTATACGATCATGAACATACTTGTACGTTCGGTTAGAATTTAAAAATTTAACCATATATCGGTCACCGTCCGAAACTTCCGTTACCTTAAATGGACCTTTGTACTTTGGGTCAAGCTTTGTTTGGTTGCGTTCTTCATTTTGTAATAAGACCAAATCGTGTACCACAAATCTGTCCAGTCTTGCTTTAGTATTATCAAATCTCATTTTATCATAGCAAGCATTCTTTTCCATATTACAAATAGCCTTATTTAGAGCCTCATCGAGGTTTACTGATGGTGGTTCATTTGCATCAGACACCGTTATTTCAATAGGTCTGATGAAGATGTTAATTCAATTTCAATAGCTACTTTACCTATAAGCAATTCTAAGGCTGCCCGCATAGTAAACGCAGGCAGGCAGGCAGACAGGCAGTCAGGCAGGCAGTCAGGCAGGCAGGCAGGCACCAGTGCGACAAAAGTGGCTTCATACAGTTTCATATAAATCTGCTCGAAGTCCACATAGTGACGGCAGGCAGGCAAAGCAGGTACAGCGAGAAAACTGGCGTGTCCTGGTTTCTCGCAGCTGATTTTTCGTGTTTATCTAGTTTGCATGTGAAATGTAGTAAAATTTAGATGTAACGGAAGTTTTAAGGAAATTTTTTTTTAACGCAAGAAAGAATTTATATCAGATGCATTATATTGTTGTTGGTGATAAATTTGGCATAACTGAGACAGCGAAAATTATGGATTGATGAAATTAGCAATTGTTGGGCATGTAAAATAGATGATAGATAATAGATTAATGCGTTGTTGTTCGCATTTTATACACATTTTGTGGAAACCGAACTCAAAGGACTGTTTCGATTTTGTTTTTATCATCTTTTGAGTGCAAAAAGATCCAAAACAAAAAAACAGCAACAAATAAATAGATTTTTCGGAACATACATATAAACAACAGCAGCGGTTGAGTCGGCGCACATGATAGAGTGAGGGTTGTGTTTTGTTTTTGTTGTGCAAGTGCAAGTGTTAAGCTTTATTTACTCTTCTTTTTTTGTTTTTCAAAACGCAAAACAAAACTGATCAACATGAAGTCAGTAAAAGCAAAATAAAAAAATGTTAGTTCTCAATTCTTGCGAAATTTGAGTACTTTCTTTGATAATTATAGACTAATTTATTTGTCAAAGAAAGTAAATGATCTATCTTGGATCATTGAGTAATGTTGTTTTTATTGTGCGCATAAGCAAGTGGGTGTTTTGAGTTGCTGTTGGTAAATGTTTTTTTGTGGAGAAGCAATCATAACAAAAGAAATGCGAAAAAAAAACAAAGTAATACAAACTATGTCGCACTGATCTGCTCTGCTTCTCGCATTCACTCTGTGATGCTTATTTGTAGAGCGAGTTACAGTCTCCGCCTGCCAGCATGCCTGCCTGCTTCGGCGTTTACTATGCGGGCAGCCTAAGGGACTATATTTGGTAACTCGACTTTGAGAACAATTTAACGCTAACTGGACATCAGGAAGAGCTTCTTGCCAGGCGCGATTGCTGGTTTCAACTGCAGTGAGCATATTCTTTAACGTGCTCAACTTGACCATTTGCACGAGCACTGTGCTGTTGCGATCAAATGTAAGTTGATATTGTGCGAATTACAAAATTCACTAAATTCTCGACTCGTAAAACAACGACCTTGATCAGCAATAACTCGTTTTGGAGCACCAAATAAAGAAATAGCTTACTTTAGCGCAGCAATACTATTAAAAGTATCTATGTTAGTTGAATGGTGCAGTAAAACGTATTTTGTGAACGCGTCTATCAACACAAAGACATACTCTTTTCTGTCGCTTTTTCCACTCAGTTTTCCAGTTGCATCGATATGTAAAGTGTGCCAAGGAACCGCTATTTTGGGTATAGAATGTAATTCAGCTTGCATTTGTCCGGAATGAGACTTGGAAATTTTACATGTAACACAATTATCTACAAAATTTCTTACAAATTTTGACATATTTTCGAACCAATAATGCTCGTAGAGTTTTTCTAGAGTCTTTTCATAGCCTAAATGCATCAGTGCTTCGTGGGTGTTATTAATTATTGACCACCTTAAAGACCTGGGAACTATAGGCAAGCATCGTGATCTACCATTACGTTGTATCTTTCGATAAAGAACACCTGATCGAATGTCATAAGTCTGAGATATATTATCACTAAGCCACTTTTCATTCATATCAGATATAAGATTTACAATTTCACTATCTCGCTGTTGCTCTGCCAAAAGCCAATTATCAGACAGTTCAGTTAGGTTAACGTACTTAGGCTCAACTTTCTCGTAAACTTTAACAGAATATGGCAGTGGATTCCTCGAAAAGAAGTCTGCATGACACATATTATTTCCTTTTCTGTAGACAACTTCAAAATCAAAAGCCTGCAAGAAAGCCCACCACCTATGCACTCGAGGAGTGAGATCAAGTTTTTTACGTGAAGCTTGTAAAGTGTTGCAATCAGTAACAACAATAAAACTACGTCCATGTAAATAGGGCCTAGTCAAGGTATACAAAGGAGTCATAATTTGGGAAAACCTAGGAAAAAATTTCCTGAAGTACGATGCAAGTCCTATAAATTGGCGTAGCTGAGTAACAGTTCCGGGTGGGGGTAAAGCTGTCGAAGCTTCAATCTTTTTAGGGTTTGGTTTTATTACACCATCACTTACCTCGAAACCAAGGTACTGTACTTTATGTTTGAGATAAGAACACTTTTTAAGATTTAGTGAGAAATCTTTAGCGGTAAGCACGTCAAATACAACACGGAGTCGTTCCAATGCCTCTTCAGCATTATTAGCCACAATAAGGATATCATCCATGTAGACAATGACGAACGAATTCACTAAACTGCCTAAAGCATTCATAACTGAAGGTTGAAAAACTGATGGTGCATTTCTAAGACCGAATGGCATAGTCAGAAATTCATATTGTCCGTCAGGGGTTACAAAAGCTGTATACTCAATCGAATTAGAATGTATAGGTATTTGGTGAATCCCTGAAGCCATGTCTAAGCTCGTGAAGAAGTAAGAACCATGCAACCTATCAATTTGATCTGAGATGAGTGGTAATGGAAATCTGTCTGGGATGGTATTATCGTTTAATTCGCGATAGTCTACACACATTCGATCAGAACCATCTTTTTTTTTACAAGGAGTATGGGACTCGCAAAAGGTGACGAACCAGGACGAATAATCCCACAGTTTACGAGTTCATTTATTCTGTTTCGAACAATGCTACGCTCTTCCGAGCTTAATCGATAAGGGCGCCTATTAACTGTTTTGTGCTGTATTCGCGTGATTTTTGGGAAATCCGGTAACAAAATTTTGTTTAAAATAATTCAAAACATCCATCAATTTTAGCTTTAAGTCCAAGGAAACGTCAGTGTCTATTACATTGAAGAAATCTATATCTTTACCTGTAATTGCTTCAAAAATACAAACAACTTTCACCCTACTGAAACATAATTTATCTGATGTCATATTCACAACAATACCTTGACTAAGGATTTCGCGTCCAATCATTATTTTATGGCGTAAATAAGAATCTGGCAAAACATGAAAAAAATTTCTAAGCTAATGCCATCTACTTCAATAAAAGTTAGGATTTGAATAGTACTAATAATGCTCGTTTGTCCGATTCCTATCATTGTCACTACATTAAAGCTACGTTTACCACGAAATTTACAACCTACTGATTCTTGAATTAGCGAAATTTCTGAACCAGAATCATAAACATATTCAAATTTCTCACCGGAGTGATTAAATGTTCCAGCAGGTGTACCGATAACACATAAGTCCACTCGTCGATCTGAAGAAGAAATCTCAGTGCTTTCACCACCTTTTTTGCGAATAATCTTGGGGCAGCTTGATGCGTAGTGGCCAACACCTTGACAGTTGAAAAAGGTCACATTCAGCTTCGATGGATTTTTAGAATTATCATTTTTGGTCAGTTTTGAAATATGCGCGGTTATGTCCTTGAATTTGCAATGTATTGAATTGTGTCCCGGCTTGCCACAATTAAAACATTGAATGCTTGATGATGATGTTGAAGCCTTGTTTCTTTTAGCGTTTTACTCGTTTCATTCTGGATAACAGCTTTCTTTTTTAAAAATGGCATAGCCTTCAATTATTGCTGTAAAAGGTTTCTGGTACCAATATCTGTAGTAAAAGTGAGACGATGCACTCTGGGCTCGAACTGACAGATGTGGGCTAACACTGTGGAAACAGATATTTACTCAGTCGACAAGTTTTTCCATCGGGCCATTAGAGATGTTATCAGGGTTGCAGCATATGCGGATAGGCACTCGCCGTCCTTGGGTCTGTTGTTGTTTAGATTCATCAAAAATGCAGCTGCAGGTTCAGGGCAATCGTATCGCGCCGAAAAAATATCCTTAAAATCTGGCCATGTCATTTCTGGATATGCAACTTGAGCTAACCAGACGGATGCTTTGAAAGCGCGGCTTAGGATATTCATCAAGGATGCTTTTTGCGGTGACTGCTCAGAAATACACATGTCCGCCATCGCGACCCAAGCGCGAGCGTCAGCGTTCTCAACATCTGGGTTAAATTCGGGTAAATATGTATCTACACTGGATGATGGTTTGATGGCTTCCACCAGAGTAAAAAGCTGCGATTTTGTTGCTCGAACAGTAAGCGCCATTTTTCATCGCTTGCAACTATTAGGGAATTTGAGTCAATCCCACTTCTGATGACAGGTTATCATCCATTTTCAATAAAAGTCTTATGAATGCCTTGCTTTTAAATTATTTTTTTTTCTGAGTACGCTTACTATGCTTTTTATGAAGCTTGGCTCTTATCACTTTAACCTTGAATTCTTTTTTATAGCGACGTCGGCTCTTAAATGTTTTCGAAGGTTCTGCATCTCGAAGCTTCTAGAAACTTCTTGACTCTTCTTGGTTGCGGTGTATTTCTTTTAGTTAAAGTAAAATACAGCGGCGGAGAAGTTGCTGGGTATAAGCGACTTGGCCGGTGGTTATTAAGCGGGGGCTTGTTACCCCGATGTCCCCCAACTGATGAATAGATATTTATATCCGCCTATGTTTTAAATGGTTGTCATCTAATACACTACTTATACAAATCTAATACACGCACCTAATACTTAGCAACATTATGATCAATTTATAAACATTTCTTTAACCCTTTAACCTTCGCCGCTTCAACCCATATTAATGCATATATTTTCATAAAGCAAGTCGTATCATTTCAGCTAAAGTCGACCAGCAGAATTTGAGTCATTGCTATAACGAATTCGAGGGTTAAGAAAAAAACAAAACATGCAAACACTGATAAGAACTCGCTTGACTACCATTACCGATAATGAAGTAAATAAAATTATGATCAACGCTTAAAAGCACAGACATACCCCAAACTTTCCAATTTAAAAGTTTAAAGCAAAGACATACCCCAAACTTGCCAATTCAAAAGTTTAAAGCAAAGACATACCCCAAACTTACAAATTTTAAAAGTTTAAAGCACAGACATACACCAAACTAGCCAATTGTAAAAGCTTAAAGCACAGAAATACACCAAACTTGCCAATTTTAAAAGCTTAAAGCAAATACATACACCAAACTTGCCGAGTTTTAGCAAAAAAAGCCCCCACTAGATGGCGCTGGACCGGAGTGACGTCATCGGCTTGAGCCACCGAGCCACCTGTCCCAGAACCGCTATATTGTATCTACTGATCCGATCAAGTGCCGAAAAAACGGAAGTAGAAAATATTTTGAATCCGTTCGATATTAACAATTCCCAAATTTATTCAATTACTACCGATACTCAAGCCTACAATACAATCGGCATTAAAAAAGTTTTGCTTCAAAAAGGTTATTTTAATTTTTATATGAAAATTAAATAAAAATGTTAATATTCTATGTAAATACCTAAGTTTTTGACTTTCCGTTTGAACACTTTAAATTTCCAGAAAATATTAGACACATACTAACCGACTTGGACAAAATTATACATTATCGTGTTTTATATATTATACATAATACTGATTTGCTTGATTTTTCCATCTTCAGCTTAAAAGAAAAATGTAAAACCACACATTAAAAAACCGTTACTTTCGAAGCCGTCGATTAAATAAAGAATTTCACCTTCCTCCCCTACCTACGACTTTGGGTGTGAGCCAAGCTACCCGATTTGAATACTAGTTTCGCTTGAAACAGCATCTGCGATTCTCAGGGTGTGGAACTTCAATTTCTTGGTTGGCAGATGGTAGTTCAGTTCGTTCTGAAAAGTGTGATTTTGCGACCGTGGAAAAAAAAACTACAAGCAAACAAAAAAACAGTTGCAATTTTGTGACGAAACAAACGAATGACGTGGAATTCTGGAGCCAAGACTAAGGACTTACTGAGGAGCCGCAGGAACCGGACTTTTGGAGTTGAATTCGATTTGTGACGGAGTATTTTCTGTGTGTGTAGTACGCCGTAAGATTAATTTGGTGTTTCTCTAGTTTCGTTTGTTTGGTGTAATAGTTGTTGTTCGATATTCACTCTGGTAGTTTTGCTCAGCCTGAGCCATTCTGTTTTCCCTATGTTAGGACCCTGCACTCGAGCCAAGTTCGGACAAGAACTGGTAAACTTATTAATTCTATCAGGTAGAATATTTGCAGTACTTTATCGTAACATATATTTTATTTTCCATCATTTGAAATTTCAGTGATTGTGTTACCTTTTTAACCGACTTCAAAAAGGAGGAGGTTCTCAAGTCATATGCCTGATTGCCATAATTTTTGGGGAACAGATAGATATGATAAGCATGGAGGTGCCCGTAAAAAAGTGGGCGGTATTCGATAACTCGGCGTGGCAATAATAGATCTCGCAAAATTAAATACTACTGTATCTCGAATAATATTGACACTAGGGTACTGCAATTTAGTGTAGGGGTAGGCACAATTATTACAAATAACGGGCAAGAAAATGGGCGTAATTCGACAAATTGGCGTGGCAATATTAGAGAAACAGTGTATCTTGAATAATTTTGAGACTAGAGTACTGCAATTTAGTAAAGCGGTAGGCATTATTATTACAAATTATGGTCAATAAAGTGGGCGTTATTCGACAAATGGGCGTGTCAATATTATAAAAACACTGTATCTCGAATAATATGGACACTAGGGTACTGAAATTTAGTGTAAGGGTAGACACAGTTAATACAAATTACGGTCAAGAAAATGGGCGTTATTTGACAAATGGGCGTGGCAATATTAGAAAAAGAGTATATCTCGAATAATATTGATACTATAGTACTGCAATTTAGTATAAGGGTAGGCATTACTATTACAAATTATGGTCAATAAAGTGGGCGTTATTCGACAAATGGGCGTGGCAATATTATAAAAACACTGTATCTCGAATAATATGGACACTAGGGTACTGAAATTTAGTGTAGTGGTATGCACAATTATTACAAATTTCCGTCAAGAAAATGGGCGTTCTTTGAGAAATGGGCGTGGCAATATTAGAAAAAGAGTATATCTCGAATAATATTGATACTATGGTACTGCAATTTGGTATAGGGGTAGGCATTATTAGTAAAAATTACGGTGAAGAAAGTGGGCGGCTTTCGACTGGGCGTGGCAATATTAGAAAAACAGTGTATCTTGAATAATATTGACACTAGGGCACTGAAATGTATTGTAGTACAGGGGTAGGCAGAACTATTAAAAATTATGGTCAATAAAGTATGCGTTATTCGATAAATGGGCGTGGCAATGCTAGATAAACACTATCGCAGTTAATATTGACGCTGGGGTACTGAAATAATGTACAGGGGTAGGCACAATTATTGGAAATAATGCTCAAGAAAGTGGGCGCTTATATAACAAAGGGGCGTGGAAATATTAGAAAAAAACTATATCTCGAATAATATTGACACTAGGGTAATAAAACTCGTTACAAGAATAGGTATAATATTTTCAACACATGTGACGAAAACATGTGACATCTCATTTAATTTTAAGAGGCAGATATTTGAAATAACCAACAAACTTTCAGAATTTAATAGAACAAATTTTTCGGAACAATTGTACTAATGTTGTTTATACTCTTTTTTCGAAAATTTATCATATTCTCTAAAAAGGAAGAAATAAAAATTACAAAAAAAAAACAATCGACTACAAAATCACTACCCGTACAAAGTAAAAAATAATTTTAATAAAAATACTTTTCCTTTAAATTTCTTGGTCATATTTGATAATTTATTTTAACATATTATTATATATGAAATTTTATTATCTTAATTTTTTTCTTATTTGTTTTATTATCATAAATATATTAATTTCTTGATGAATACAAATGCTTTGAAGTTGGCGCTTCTGATTAACAGTCTGATTATATTAGGCTTTTACAGATTGAAAAAATATCAATTAGTCGACGAGTTATAGCCAAAAAACCATATAAACAATATGCTGAAAATCGGCATTTGACTGCAAAGTTCGAAGGTCGATTAAAAAAAAATTCGAACTAACATAAACAAACGCCGCGATACGGGTCTTCTAATTTAGCCTCTATTTTCACTCCTCACTCCCAGAATCGACCTAACTTTTGCCAACCTGAATTTGTTCCACAGTGTTATTATATGCTATCAATTGCTTGAGCGAATTATGAGTATATCTATGAATTCAAACAGTTTAACAAAAATTTAAATTTTTCTTTATTTTAGCATTATTACATAATTTATTGTATTTCAAAATTATAGATTTGCATTAAAAGAGATTTGATTAATCTTTTAAATAGTAATAAATTATTACAGGTTTTCAAATCTTTAGGCAACATAGATATTATATATATTCTTATGTCATAGCTGCGTATCGATTTTGTGCTTCTTTCAGTTCTAATTTACATGGTTCTAATATTTGTTGTGTTTCGAAAAGTATACGATGAGTTTTCATTGACATTAAGTCTTGTATTATGTTTAATCATATTGTTTTTAATTTTAAAAACAGTAACCAAAGTGTGCAAAAAAGATAGTTTTTTAATATCAAATCTAGTCTCATATAAATCTAGTATATTTTTAATAATTTTATTTTGAATAATTTGTAACTCGTTTAATTTCTTCTCAGTACACCTATTCCATATTGTGTTGAAATAGTTCATTTGTGACAGAAAATATGTGTCGTGAATCATCGATAACTGCTTTATAGGAATATTATTTCTGTTTCTATAAATTGCAAAATTTAGCGAAATTAATTTTACTCTTAATTTGTTTATATATGCTCACTGCAATTCAAGGTGACGTCAAACCATAACCCTAAATACTTCATTGCTGTCACTCTCATTATTATGACATTCTTGAAAAGAATCCCTGGTAGTTCATTTATACTTGGTAATGATCTATTGTTATTAAATATTATAAAATTTAATTAAATATTATAAAAATTAGTTTTTGATAGATTTTTTTCCAATAGATTATTATCAAACCATTGGTTTCTTCTTTATAAATCTAATTTTATATTTCTGATTAATTCTTCTATTGATTCTGTTGCATACATAAATGTCCCATCATCAGCATAGAATTGTGGAGTTCCAATTAAATCCATCTTAAAAATATTATTAATGTAAATTAAGAATAAAGTTGCCGCAAGTATTGATCCCTGCGGTACAGCTGTTTTTATTTTTTGTGTTATGCTTTTAGTCTGTTTAATTTGAACAAATTGTTCCCTATTCAGCAAGGAACTTTCAAACAATTTCGAATCGTTTCACCTTAGACCCAATTCAGTAAGTTTTCTAATCATAATTTTCAAATTTACTGAGTCAAACGCTTTGGACAAATCTATCGCCAACATAGCTACATATTTTTTCTTGTCTAATTTTTCATATATAAATTCCGTACATGATATACAAGCTACTAAAGTATTCGAATTTTCAACAAATTCAAACTGATTTTTATTGAAAATTTGATTTTCTTTTAAAAAATTTTTTAGACGATTAAGTATAATATTTTCGAATATTTTATCAATTGTACTCAACTTAGTTATTGGACGATAGTTTGTACCTACAGGTTTCCTTACTTCCTGCTTTATGTATTGGGACAACGCAACCAGTTTTTAATTCTTTTGGGTAGTGTCAATTTCGGAAACATTCATTAATAAATTTAGCCAAAGGTCTGATATTCCATCCGGACCATTTGCTGATTTAGTGTTTGTCTTATACAAATATCTACTTCTATAAAGTCACATTCCCCTAGTGTAAATGGCTTGGCAATTCAAATAACTGGCTCATCAATGTAATCAAAAAAATCTGAACTCTAAGCTATGTTTATGAAATGTTCATTGAAAGCATTGGCAATTTCTTTAGGATTTGTAATGAAATTATTTTTATATACCACCTTGTTCAAAAAGAAAGTTTTATTTATTGAAAAAAAATAAAGTACAAGTTTATTCATCCAAATCAATATTGTCGCCTTCAAAGTAGTCCCCGTCGGCTGCAACGCACTTATGCCAGCGCTTGATCCAGTCACGGAAACCTTTCTGGAACACGGTTTTTGGTATGGCCTTCAGAGCGTTCACCGATTTTTCCATGACCTCTTCTTTGCTGGTGAAATGCGTTCTTTGAAGCGGTTTTTTGACTCGATCGAACAGAAAAAAATCACACGGAGCCAGGTCAGGTGAATTTGCCGGCTGTTGGATGGTTATCGTGTTGCTTTTGGCCAAAAAGTCACGAACAAGACTTACCAACTTCTCAACTTATCACGTCTCAAGCCCAATTCATTCTTCAAAAAAAAATTATTTATTTGAACAAGTTAAAAAAATGACAAATCAGAAACAATTGCCAATTTTATTATAAATTACCTCAACCGTGGCGTAGTGGGTAGAGTTTGTGGTTCATACGCCAGAGAGCCCAGGTTCGAAGCCCCATCTGACACAGAAAATTTTTTTCAATTGAATTAATTTTTCTGTTCGGCCGTCACCTCTCTGCAGACAATGACAAACCTCAGAGAGTAAAAAACTGCCATGAAAAGCTTCTTGAGAACATAAACCGTTCGGAGTCGGTATAAAGCTGGTAGGTCCAGTTCTCGATCATTTGTGTTCAAACATTTTCACAACACACACAACACAATTGTTCATAAGAAGCTCGGTCAAAGTCCTTTCAAGGGCTGAAATGGCCATTTTCGTTCGTTCGTTTATACTGAGACAGAATCTTAAGGAGTACTTTAGGTATAAAACGTGTAAATTTAAAAAAAAAAAAAATTTATTTTGTATTCTTAATGTGTTCTTTATAGTTTCTAGAATATACAAACATGTTTTTAAAATGATACATGGCATTGCAGATTAAATTATAGTAAGTTTATCAACCGATAATTTAAAAAAAACTATGCAAAATTTCGAAAAACAAAAGCCTTAAAACGATTTCCTTGAAACTAGTTTTTTTAAATCAGTTCGATAGATAACTCGAAATCTATTTGTTCAATTTCAATGAATCTTCGTGCATTTTGTTTATAATTTTGTCCTTTAAGCATCCCCCTAAATTTAAGTACCTACTAGTTTTTGTTTTTTTTTTTTTTATAAACAAAAACGCGAAAATTTATTTTTTTTTTATTAACTTTTTACTCTAACTTTCGCCAAATTTTTAAAAACGCACCCCGGGGGTCGTGTGTAGGGGGTGTTGCCGAATTATAGGTCTGTACTTGAAAATGACATTCGATTTTTTTGTTTCAGATACATGGGAAAGGCCTTTTGTCTTTTTCAGTTTCAGTCTCAGTTGATCTCGTCTACTTGTCGGTATCGGTGTTGTTTTTTTTAGTGTGTGTTGTAATAGTAATTATATAGTGGAAAATTTAAAATTTTGTTAAATCGTTTGTATTAAAAACTATTAAGAATTGTATTTATGTGTTTTTAAAAGAAAAAAAATTAATTTTGTTTAGTGTTCTTTTAGTGATTACATAATTTATGTTATTAATATAGAACAGTTTTTGTTGGACTTCACACAATCTAGTGTTTGTATGCCTAATTTTTTCTATTCCTCTTTGTGCGGTGTTTGTTTATCTGTTGTGCAGTGAGAGTCTCTAGTGTTGTTATTGTGCTTAACACTTTGTGTACGCTGCATTTAACTGTGCCAACCCTGAAAGCACATTTTACATTTAAAAACGCTCACAAAATAATTTAAATTTTTTTTTCCAATGGATTATTTTTCCATTGATAATATTGCTGCTTGTTCTCTGAACGAGCAATGCAAAAGCCAGAATATTCTGTACCCTATGTTCAGCTGTTCTGGCCCATGTGAGCGAATGTTCCATGCTTCTTGTGCTGGTATTTCTAAATCGTGCCTTGACGATTTAATGTCAGTCCGATCTGGTCTTCGCTGGTATTGTGCTTCGTGCAGGGCCCTTTCCCCGGATGAACTCTATTCTAAAATAAAGCTTTTTGGGGAAAGCCTTAACTTATTAAATAATAACTTCAGAGAAATTGTTTCATTTTTTAGCGAAGTTAGTGCCGCACCCACTACCAGCGTTCTGATGAAATTACTGTTCAGGATAACATTTCGGTTCCTTCGTCCATGACTGCATCTTCCGGAATTTTGTCAGTTTCATCAGAAAAAGACCTTTAAAGCTCTAAAAGACAGAGGAAAAACAAAAACAAAAATAAGCGTCGCAAGGCGTCCTCCAGACCTTCCAAGGCAGAGCAGCCCCCAGCAATGCCATCAGAAAATAATAATACGGTGATTTCTCATACACCATCTTCTATTCCTCCATTGACTAGTAGTCCAAATACGATTTCAACTACGCCTAACAGTCATTTGACTTTAAGAGCAGTTTCGAGGACCAGAAATGTTTTCATTTCACGTCTTCAGCCCGACACATCAAGTGAAAATATATTGACGTTTGTCAGGCAATCCAAGTTAGTGAACTCAAATGCATTCTGTTCATGCAAAAAAATTGGTAATAAGCCTTCCCATGCTTCTTTTATTCTAACAGTTGCAGCCGAAGATTTTACAACTGTTCTTAAATCTAATTTGTGGGCCGATAATATTCTTGTTACTGAGTTCAAGCCAAAAAATAAGTCTAAAAGGGTGACTCAAGCCGCCCGCCAGACTCAAAAAAACTAAATAGGCTGTCCCTTTACTATCAAAATGTAAGGGGACTACGTTCTAAGACGCAGAGCTTATTTCTATCAACTCAAAATTGCTCTGAGGATATTATCGCGTTAACAGAAACGTGGCTGAACGGAAGCATTACTGATTTGGAATTGTTTGACAATAGTTTTCAAGTTTTTAGAAAAGACAGATACACTGACAATATTTCTTCTGTCGGTGGTGGTGTCCTTTTGGCTGTGAGGAACTGCTTTGTCAGTTTTATTGTTGACATTCCCTGCTCTTCTAATATTGAACTAATTTGCGTTAAAGTTATACATTGTAACTCTAATGTACATATATGTTATTAATGCATATGTTCCTCCTAAGAGTAGTGTAGAGGTCTATGCAAGCCTTGCGGAGTGCATAGATTACATAATTGATTTACTTGACGTTAATGACGACATTTTATTATTGGGCGATTTTAATCTACCTGATTTAAAATGGCATTCTTCTGACGATGATACGTACTATTGTGCATCTAATTCGAAGACCCGCCAAGAACATATATTTGTTGATAATATATGTTCAGACTTACAACAAGTGAGTTGTATTTATAATAGTCTTGAAAGACTTCTTGACCTGGTCTTAACTACAGACAGTAACAATGTTGTTGTTAAGAGGGCCTTTCATGCTCTAACTACTGTTGATGAATATCATCCACCATTGAGTATTTGGTACAAATCCGACAGAGCAAATATAGTAAATTCTAATTCAGCAGATAAGCTTTATGAATTCAATTTTAAAAAAGCTGACTTTTTGAAGTTGAATCAGTTGCTTTATGGTAAACTTAATGCAATTTTGGAATATATAAAAGGAAATTGCCTTGATGACTCCATACATTTTTTTTATATGGAACTCTTTGCTGTGTTTTCTCAATCAGTACCTTATAGTCTCAAATTTGCGAGGAATTCTGCGTACCCGTGGTACACAAAGGATTTAAAGACTCTTCGCAACAACAGGAATAGGGCATGGAAGAAATACGTCTGTAGCTTAGGCTCAAACGACCTAGAAACTTACAAACGTTTGTTTCTGGAATTTGAAAATCGCTCAGCTACATTATATCACGAATATTTAGATAATGTTAAGCTGAGAATATTGACAGATCCAAAGAAATTTTGGGGATTCGTAAACACAAAGAAGAAATCTGATGGATTTCCTTCTTCATTTAGAACTCCTGAGGGATTTACTGACAATCCCGTCAAAACTTGTGGCCTATTCTGTTCAGATTCTTTTACTCCTGATGGAGAGTACTTTGAATATATGAATTCCGAACCCAGAGTATCTTTGGAACATATATCCTTCACTCCAGAGGATATTTTAATGTATATTAGATCGATCGATGAGGAGTTTGGTGCTTGGTGCCGCAGTGTTAACACAATGCGGTTCCGTTTTGAGTCAACCACTTTCTTTATTATTCAATAAATCTATTAACGAAAGTTATTTTCCACTTTTTTGGAAAAAATCATTTATAAGTCCTATTTTTAAAAAGGGTTGCAGGAACGATGTCAGTAACTATAGGCCTATCGCTAAGCTCTCATCGATTCCAAAACTTTTTGAGCGGATGGTGTATGATCGGGTGAAAATACACTGTGGGGAAGTCATAACAACTCGTCAGCATGGTTTTGTGAATGGCAGATCCACTGTGTCTAATCTTCTCGATTTTACAACATTCTGCTTAAATTCTATTGATTCTGGTAACCAGGTCGATTGTGTTTACACTGACTTTAGTAAGGCATTTGATAAGCTACCACACAATCTAATCTTATTTAAACTTGAGTTAATGGGATTTCCACAATATTTTGTGAACTGGATTAAATCGTATTTGGTAGAGCGATCTTATCAAATACGTTTCCGAGGCGCATTGCCTTCTGAATTTATTGCTGGATCAGGTGTTCCTCAGGGTAGTCACCTTGGTCCTCTTCTGTTTATTTTAGCTATCAATGATGTAACTCGTGTCATTGAACACTCTCATCTGCTTATTTATGCCGATGATATGAAAATATACAGAACGATTAATTCTAGAGATAATTCAGATCTACTCCAGTCTGATCTAAAATCCTTTGAAGTTTGGTGTTCTAAAAATAATATGTTTTTAAATTCAGATAAATGCCAAACTATGACCTTTTCGCGAAAAAGGAATAATTTTATATTTGATTATAAGATTAAAGATACTGCCTTGAGTCGTGTAGACACCGTCAAAGACCTAGGTATATGCATGGATTCTAAGCTGTCGTTTAACATTCATATTGATAATATTTGTAAAAAAGCATCTTCAATGCTTGGTTTTGTAAAACGCTGGGCCAAAGAATTTAATAGCATGATTACAACTACAACGTTGTATTATGCAATCGTGCGTCCTCACTTAGAGTATGCAAGTCAAGTTTGGTCCCCAAGTTACAATGTGAATGTTGATCGAATAGAAAGAATCCAAAAACGTTTTGTTCAGTTTGCTCTAAGGGGCTTAAGTGGAACTGACATATTGGACCTTCCTCCTTATGAGGATCGTTTAAAACTATTAAAAATGCAGTCTTTAGGTGATCGAAGGAAATCGGCAGATATCGTATATTTACACCAGCTCATAACAGGTGTATTCGATTCTCCAGAACTTCTTTCTCACATAAATTTTAACACTAACCGTAGAAGCAGTAGAAACGCTAACAACTTAATTTATTTGCCATTTAGTAGAACAAATTATATGGCTACTGCTCCTTTAAGTCGCATGAGTTCCTTTGTTAACAATTGTAGCGTTTTTGATGTTAATTTGTTAAAAGGTCAACTCAAAAGTAGATTAAAATTAGTTGTGTAATTAGATCTATATATACGCATGGTTAGTTGTTACGTCTTGTGTTGTCTCTGAGCCCAACCCATTTATTGGTGGGTAAATTTTTCCTACATTAACTTGTTTGTGGTCACGGGTATCCATAACATTGATATTTTCAATGATTACTGGGTAGTGGCTTTAGATGGGTTAATGCTGAGGAAGTGCGATATAGCTGTAGTAGCTGAACTTTATTGTTATTGCATGTTTTTTAATGTCATTTTCAGCGACCTCTATACAACGACCTGAAAATTATTTTCAAAAAAAGAATTATTTTTTTAAAGTACTTTTTATGAACAATAAGCAGTATGAATTTGAAAAAGAAAATAATAACTCCTTGTATCTAAAAAAATTTTTTGAAAAAAGCTTTTTTTTTGGGTTGGTTCACTTATATCTTAGGCCTTTTCTACACGGAGCAATTTAAAAACAACGCAACATTAACAAATGTTGCTAACCCATGTAAGTTTACCGGAACCTTCAGATGAAGCAACTTTTTTACAACTATTCGGCAGCACGTGTGCGATAAATTTTATGCAACACAGCTTGCAGCAATTTATATCAGCGACTTGTGTTTTCTTGATAATTTAAAACAATTGTGTGGCACTTCAAATTGAGAAAAGTATCAATTAAATTCAGAACAATTGTGTTTTATGTTTTTTATTTTGAATACAGGAAGTAGCAATGAGCGAGCAGTTAACAAATTAATATTTGTTATAGAAGTAGAGGAATATAGCTGCTTATTCAATTATAAGCTGCAATGAGATATCAATGTTGCCTTGTGCGTGACTTGCTCATCTGAAAGAATAGGTTGTAATAATGTTTGGAATTGCAGTGGCTTGCAACTTTCTAAGCAATTGGGTTACTTTTCCGTTTCTCCCTGTGGAAATGGCCTTAATCGGTAGCGTATGGTTCACAATGCAGACCAACACGGTATAGACAGTTTGCCATTTGATGATAAGTCTGAGAAATTATCACAGCTTAAAATTTACAACTGTTTTTCAATTTACACAATTCGAGTTGAAAATTAAAGGATTTTTGCTTTGATGCTGAAGTCGAATACAAAAAACTTTTGAAACATTCTTAAACACGATGTCTACCTATAGTATCAGTAGTGAAACGAATTTGAAAACTGTATCCAGAAATCCTCCATCTGACACAGAAAATTTTTTCAATTGAATTAATTTTTCTGTTCGGCCGTCACCTCTCTGCAGACAATGGCAAACTTCAGAGAGTTAAAACCGCCATGAAAAGCGTCTTGAGAACATAAGCCGTTCGGAGTCGGCGTAAAACATGTAGGTCCAGTTCTCGATCATTTGTGTGCAAACATTTCACATCACACACAACACAAAGAAGCTCGGTCAAAGTCCTTTCAAGGGCTGAGATGGCCATTACGTTTTTTTTTTTTTTTTTTTGTTTTTAGAAAATTGTCTTACTTTGCTGAAAAATTGTTTTCAGTCGAAATTTAGTGAAGCGTAGTTATTTGCAGTCCATTCATTTTGGTTTTTATTTCATGACAAAATAACGGTTATGAAAAATTAAAAAATTTCTCTTCTAGAAACAATGACCTTTATATCCGAATTGGTATATGCGATAATGGAAAGATATAGAAATTAATTTTTTCCTTGGAGAGTTAATTCAATTTAAAAAATTGTATTAGACAAAAGGTTTATGAAAGTGAAGCCGAAATTTTAAAAAGTAATATATTCAGTAGTTACAAAATATGTTATGGTTATTTAAAAGCATGGTCTAAAAAATCTCAAAAGTTTTCGAATTAGAAAATTGGGTTGAATCACATTAAAAATTGTGCTGAATTTGTTAACTTACGGAAAAGAGATAAAAAAATTAAAATAACAAGGAGTTCAAGCAATCATTTGCTCACCAAAAATGGATAAAATACTTTCAAAATTGTTCGAGTAACGAATTTTAGCTCGTTTTTTTGTTTAGTTCAACGGAACGAGCTCTTTTAACAATAAATTATAGTTCCACAAACGTATCATGTTTGAAGTTTTTCGACATACGTCAAAAACATGAAACTTATTAAAACAAGCTGAAGAAAGCTTTTAGTATGATTTTGAGGAGGATTGATAACTCTCGTTTGCCATTTCAATTTGAAAAACTTTATAAAAAATTCAAACATGATTTTTTGTTTATTTGGTCTCATTTATTCAAACCTTAGCTTAACTTTTTGAAATAATTACTATATTACATTTTTTTTTTTAACTTTATGATAAAAACTTATATTTATTATAACGTTTATTATATTTAAAATTAAAAAAAATTTAAAATTAAACATTAAAAAAAAAATGTGAATTTACGGTTTAACTTCCTTAACAAATGTTTTTAAGACAAAAAAATGATATACGCAATATTTAAAAAAAATGTTTATTGTATGTTTTTATTTTGCAATAAATGTTTTTTAAATTTAAGGAAATGCCTCTTTTTATTCTCTTTTTTTTGGCAAGAGTTCTCTTATTTTGTCCTATGATTCTGGTAACCCTACTCATGGATAACCTAACCTCAAACAATGCCGGCTGTGAAGTTTGTAAGTCTCAATGGAGCACCTACGATAATTTCATCGCATAAACGGTTGGTACAATAAATCTCAATCCAAGTGCATCAACATCACTTCCAAAATTGGTGATGCCTTACTTAACCTGGATATAAATGGTTTAAAATGGTTTTGCACCACCTTCAGAAAAGTTCCTACTTCATCATTGATTGGCAGACATTGGAGCATGCAATCTACATCAACCAAGATTGCAGATGATTTCTCTTGCCTCAACAACTTAATAATTAAACTGGCTGCTGACATTGTTTCGCTATAGCAGTATAGCTCAGCTGACTCCGATTCTGCCATCTTTTTATCGAGACTTGCAGCAGCAAATCGTCAAATTGCAGTACCAGGAAGGAGTATGCGACCTAGGCAAGCAAAAAAATTACCTGGTTTGTCTGACTTTCACCAACAAGGTAACCTCGGCGCTGTTACAACCACCCCCATCTGCTGACTTGCAGCCTGTCTCAGCTCAGCAAACCAATATTCTTGGCTCATCGATAGCTCAGCTACAAACTGAAATAGATTACCGCCTACCTTAACTGTGTTGGATCAGCTTTTGCCTACTTCGACGCCAACTTCTCTTAAGCTGAGCAGTAAAACTCAACATGATATAGCGTCTTTTAAGATATATGTCTCTGATCGTGATCATGCTTCTCTGAGTTCTGAAGACTTCTGGCCAAAAGGTGTAATTGTTCATGACTTCATCTCTCGTCCACGAGCCGTATTATTACCAGCCAACACCACTCAGGGAGCATCATCTTCACAGTCATTTTCGTCAAAAAACAACCGGGCAGCAACAGGACCCTGGAGAGATCTTCCAATTAATTCATAAGTATTTTTTATATTACCACAATGTTGGTGGGGTAGGAACTAAAATTAATCAATTATTTATCTCTTCTTCATTACTTGGATATGATTTTATTATTTTCACTGAAACCTGGCTGACGGATAGCCACTTTACATCTGAACTCTTTAATAGCGCGTTATATAATGTTTTCCGTAAGGACCGTTGTCCTCGTATCATTGGTTTATCTCCTGGTGGGGGTGTACTTGTTTCGATCCGCAGCTCTTTTTCATGCTGTCAAATTACGGTAGCGAATTCTTCTTCACTGTTTGACATTGATCAGCTTATAATAAAAGTCTCTATCGAACACAATCTCGAGGTCCTACTGTTGGTGAGTTATATCTCACATTATAGTCCGATTGATCTTTATAATCAACATATAAATAATCTTAGCAATAATCAACATGCTAATATTCGTAGGGAATTTCAACTTGTGTGATATTGAATGGAAACCGGTTTGTGATGAGTTTTACCTGGTGCTTCTCAATATAAATTATGAGGTTGAAGCCAATTTTTTGGTCAATATGATCTTATTCAAATCAACAATAATCTTATGATCTGAACCGTATATAAGATCTGGTTTATATTGATAAAGCTTTTCATGTATTTTTCGACTTACCTTCGTGCCCCATTTTTAATGAATCTCATGATCATGTACCTCTCCAAATTGACTTCTCTTTATATCTCAATAGTAATATACAGATTTTCAGAGATTATAGACATGCTAATTTTGATGGAATGAATAGATACCCATCCTTGGTTCCCTGGGATTCCCTATTGCTAGAAGGCGATCTCATGTCTATGCAGGCCCGTAGCCAGGATTTACCCAAGGGGGGGTTTTCATTAAAAATATATAGATATTTTTTGATATCGATGAATCAAAGGAATTTAGTAAAAAACTTAAATGAATTTTTAATAAAACTTACTTTTATTTGTTTTTATATGTTTGTTTAAGTCTTCCCTTTTTTTTGCCAATTCTGACAAGACATCATCCTCTGTGACTTTGCTATCCCTATGTACTCTTAAGGATGCACAACCATTTAAGCGGTACTCACCCATAGATCTTCTAGAAATATATTTCAAATATCAATTGCACTCCTTCACCTATCCGCTGCTGAATTCTGATTTAATTTATTCGTATGGTAGTATTACCAGAGCAAAGTAAAGTTCTTGCATATTGCATAATTAAAAATTTTGATCGTTCCTCGTTATCGGATGTCGTCAAAATCAAGTTGAACGATGACAAAAGCCAGTTGTGCTTTGTAAATAGTACTCCCATGTTGTAAATTGTTGCAACAAGGAAAGGGTAATTTTGTAAAAATTTTCCACACCATTAGAAATGTGACCTACAATGCAAATTCCTTTCAAACGTTATTTTCTAGAAGCTGCTAGAAAAATCTCCACGATAAGAAGACTAACATTTTCTTTAAGTAAATCCGTAACCAACTCCTAAACATTAACAGATCACTTAGCAAAATTTTTAAATTTAATTGACTTTTTCAGCAGCATTCAAAAGGTTTGAAAATTTTATTTTTAAAAATTTTTGTTGTCCCAAGAGATTGAGATCCCGCGTCAGAGCTAAAAAAAACAACGCAAAACATACAATAAGCTCCGTTTTTCAATTTGGAGTAAGCTAACTAATGCCAACGGTTCAACCAAGACTGCTTAAATCGTAGATTACGCGAACCACTGGCAGGAAAATTAAAAATGGGGGGAGGGAAAGAAGGGATAGATTTGAAATGTTTTGAGAACTTGAAATGAAATGAAATTGGACCGCTTTCTACAATGCAAACGAAATACAATATTACATTATTATGATTTAGCTAAAATTGTAACCATTAAATAATTGTAATATAGAATCGACACCGCACACATTGACCACTACACCATTCTGGCAGCGCTGCACTCGGTTGGTACATCAGCAAAGTAGTTCTAATGCCGCTTCGAATTCGGCGGTGTCATCTTCTTTTTATAATAACTCGTATTTAATTTTGTAACATTGAATCAAAGTATTAAAGAATATCAAGAAGTCGCCATAATAAGGACGGAAATTGATAAAAGGAAAAAATTCCTTTAAAACAAAGATTTACTTTCCTCCTTTCTGGCCTTTTTTAATGGCGGTTTCTGCAGCTAATGAAGTGGCATCATTTTAGTATTTTGGCACAATAAAATAATCAATAGAATAACACTTAACACAAATGGTTTAAATTTTATAAAACCACAATTGCTGTTGCTGTTAATACTGTTACTAAAGAGAGATGTAGGAGCATTAAGTATGCTCATATAAGAAATGTCACATTAATGATTATATTTTATTTATAGTTTCTGGGCCCTAAGGGGGAGAGGGGGATTTGAACACCCAAAACCCCTCCCTTGTCTACGAGCCTGTATCTATGTATAATATATTTTCCAATGTTTTTATGGAGGTTCGGATAGTTTCGTTCCCGTTAAACAAACTCAGTGTAATGGTAATCTTCTATGGTACAACAGGAGACTATACAACTTCAAAATTAAAAAGATTAAAGCTAATCCACTAATCCACTATTAGACGTCGGCTCCATTTACCTGTATGAATCGGAGGTGTTTGCCGCACTACACAAGCCAATACAAGTCAATACCAATGAGGGCTCTGTGGTATTGCACCAATCTCACTAAAAAGTTGTGAGTCATCGATCGCACTACCACTATCGCTAACCTTCGTTGAATCTTTATAATCAGGAGTTTTCCTTGATACTTTGAAATTATCCCACATAGTACCTATCCACAAACCTGGCCCTAGGCACGATACCGTAAATTAGAGACCTATCTGCAAATAAGCCACTTTTCCAAAACTGTTCGAAAAAAATAGTTAATAGTAAAAATATTATGTCCCCTTCTTTTGGAAGGTGCCTCTCGCACCACAACCGCCAACATGGTTCTCTTCTTAAATAATATAATTGTAATATGGAGAATCACTTACAAACAGACGTAATCTTAACAGATTTTGCTAAAGCCTTCGATAAGATAAACCATAACCATCTTATTATCAAAACTTTCGGCTATTGGATTCCATTCCAACATGCTAAACTGGATAAAACCTTATTTACTTAATCGTCGTCAACGCGTTCAAATCAACGACATTACATCTTACCTAAGACGTCAAACTCAAATTTATTTAATAAATCAGCCTATTTCTTAAATACCTACAGCTCGTTTGTCATCAAATGGAGAGGCCTGCATGGGATTTTTTTTTTTTATTTGCATAAGGTAACAAAAAATCCTTTTAAAGTTTAATGTGTTAAAGTAATTAATGATATAATGCTGATTTGGAAAAAAGCCAATATACCAACAACCCGAAAAGATAATGCTTTAAATAAATTTATAAAATTATACAAGGAGTGGAATTTATTTTATTATTTATTTAAACTTTATTTTATATTTATTTATTTATTTCAACACAAGGCTAGACAAGTCGTTTTTCATTGCCATGGTTCAACATGGTTTTCGTCAAAAGATGTCTAATCTATTTGATTTGCTCATGAAGACGCAATGAATATGATAACAATTGAAGAAGATCGAAAGATTTTTCTTGCACAACGGGAACCAGGAAGAAGATAATTCATGTCATCAGAAGATATGCAATTCTTAAATAAGGACAACAAAACTCTAGAACGCCATGAAAAGCAATTGCGTCATAAAGAAAAAGTTGCCAATTGTGATCAGGGAAATACTTGTTACCTTGGAATTTCAGATAGCGAAGAAGCCACAACTTGCGATGAAAGCTCTGAAGATAATTATGTTACTAATATTCAATCTAGAGTGAACAGTAGCTATACTAAAAAATGAAAGCCCATTATAACACCAGAACTAGCATCCGCATTGGATAGAACAAAAATGAGTGACCGGCATGCGATGCTCGTTGTCGGAGCTACGTCGAGAAAAGTGTAGACGGGAAATGGCAAATTCCATAAAGGATTCATTAAAACCAAACTGTAAATTAACTCCCAGTACACTGGGATGAAAAGCTGATGATTGATCTTACTACACAGGAACATATAGACCGGCTTCCAATATTGGTTTCTGGAAAAGGAGACGAAAAATTACTGAGTGTAAAATATTATCGTCAACTGGAGAAATGCAGGCCAATGCTGTTTTTGACTGTCTAGACGGAAAATAATGGAATATCAGTCGAAGCTTTGTTGCAATCTGTTTTGACGCGACATCATCCAATACATTAAGTCAGAATGGAGCTTGTGTGCTCCTGGAGCATAAGCTGGATAAAGACCTATTTTGGGCAGCTTGCAGACATCATGTGTTTGAAATTGTTGCTGTTGCTGTATTTCAAGCAGCTTTGCTCACTGCCACTTTTGGACCAGACTTTAAGCTTTTTGTGCGCTTTCGCGCCTATTGGCCAAAAATCAACCAATCTGTTTTTAACACAGCAAGCATGTATCTATTATAAGAATTTCAGAAACACAACGTAACGACATCGTTGACTTTTGCCAAGGACTTCTCAACAGAAAGCAGATTAGAGATAATTATCGACAGCTGCTAGAATTGTCAATTATATATCTTGGTCGGGAACCATCAAAAGGAATTCAATTTATGGTTCCTGGTCCAACAAGCCATGCCCGATGGATGTCGAAGCTTATCTACTCATTGAAAATGTTTATGTGTTCCCAACAATTTGATTGAACACCGCTAGCCATATGTGCTCCAAACAATAACCTGCAACTCGTATAAAGTTTATTGCAGTATGATAATCCAGATATTGCAACAGCAACAGTTAAGGAGATGTTGGGTCATTTATGGTACTTGTCAGTTGAGTTAGTACATAGGTCTCGGTCTGTTTGATAGCAATGCTTCCAACGATTCAAAACGTTAAATCGTAAATGCAATGATTAATTGTCCTGCTCCATGTTTTCGCGTAGTGCGGCCAAAAATTACTCAATCCGCTTTAAGAATTTGCAGCTGCATAACTTAGCTAATTAGATTAAAATTTTTAAACAGTTTGGTGTGAAGGAGTTCTGGAAAACCGATGTGAGAGAATGGAAAAACTCGCAGAGCTACATAGAGGCAGAAAAGCTTTTTACATCCCTAATAGTGATCAATGATGTCGCAGAAAGAGGAGTCGCACTTATCAAGGAGCTATATTGTAAAATAACCAAGGATGAAGAAGAGCTTCAATTTTTGTTACAAATAGTTTCAGCAAAACGGCTCTAAAAGAAGTGAAGCTGGATTTTTAATTCTTAATAATTCAATTTTTATTTTGAATTTTTGTTAAAATGTAACAGAATGCAAAATGAAATGTAATAAAAATGTAAATGTAAAAAAAAAAAATATTACAAATAAAAAAAAATGTAAAAAATATTACAAAATTACCTCATTTTTCCTTCATTATTCAAATTTTGAATTGTCATTTTCTGTTTATTTGTTCATTTCTGTTTGTTTGTTTGTATTTTATACAAATCTAAACGGCTGAACGGATTTCACTCAAACCTAAAACGTCTTAGATTAGGTTTTTGCAAGTTTTAACCACGCCCCCCTTTACCGCACACCAATAAATTAAAATGCGATATTTCCTACAGTTTCGATTGTATGAGACTAAAATTTGGTACTTTAGTTTGTATGGTTACTTTCGGGAATTATACCAAAAAATGGGTTTTCACGTCCTTTAATAGCCTACAAATCAATGAAAATGCTATATTCCAGACGGTTTTGGTCGTATAAGACTTGAATTTGGTAAATTAGTTTGTGTGTTTACCATCGGCAACTGTACTAAAAATTGGCGTGGTGGCACTATAATTACGCCTACTTTTAAGAAATCATTAAGACTCCAAAATTTCTGGGCCGATTGCGCTGAAATTTTGGCTGTAATTGTTTTCGAGCACGAGATGGTTTGCGGGATAAAATGTTTGCCACACCCGCTTTAACCGCCCACAAATAAAAGAGTTTGGTTGCTGGAACGTCCCACTGGGTACTGCTAGTATCTAATATAATATATAATATTGTTGAGCACTTTATAGTAAATTTTTAAAGAATTTTGTTTTTTAGAATGAGAATGTCTCTAAGTACTGAAAAATTAAATAAAACAAATCAAGCTACTTCAATTTATTTATATTTTTTTAAGCATGTTTCGTGATAGTTTAAAGGTATTTCGTCGCCTCAGAAATTAAGTTTCGTGTGTGGCATTTTATCGGTTGAGTAAGAATAGGTTCCTTATGTAAAGCATTACTTTGTCGTATGTAATAGTTTCTCCATAGGTTTCCAAAAAATGTATGTCGTATGTTTCCATGTAAGTTAAAAATGGGTGAAATCGCCACATACGACAAACCAATTCTAAACAAATATCAAATTTAGTCCTTACCGAAATGAGGTACGATCTCTAAATTTATACAGTTAAATTATATAGTTTTTACACTTTACAGTTAAATTATACAGTTTAAACCCACATGCGTATCCTGTATAAATCTGAAGATAATCGGTCAGCTATACACAAAGTTATTAGCCCTCAAACTTTGAATACGACACATATGACACTTAATTTCTCAGGCGAGGATTTGTTGAACTTTTAGTTAGAAGAAATTCTACTCAAAAATGTTTACTTGATCTTTTTCTTTTTAACTGCTCATCGGTTTCTCGTTTAAGTGACCAGCAGTAATTTGTCATCATTTTGATTTATCTTACCAAAGCGCTTTTCTGTAGTAGCGATTTCTTGGTGAAACCGTTATCATTCCACTCGTGTTCGGTATTCTGTTTACAGAATGTTTATTTTATTGTTAATAATGTTGTATTTTAGCGTCCGCTGGTTCTCGTGCTTTCCCTAGAGAAAAAGGACCAGAGATGGAGAGATCGTGAGAAATGAAAGACTTATTTTTCTTTTTTGATTAAACACTTTAATTTTTTGATTTGTTTAATTAGGCACTTTTAGTTACCTTCTGCTTCTTAAGTTTAATTTACTTGAACTCTCGATAATCGAACTCTGTCTGTTACTGGGCTTGTCGGTGGTATTTAAAGAAAAAATTATCGTCTTTCGGGGGCGTTTCCATCCACTACGAAATCCAATGACTTCCAATATTTTCCAAGTCAAATGATGCATGAGCCAATCAAATCAATAAATGCGTCATGCATATCTTTGCATTTAATTTACTTCCCCTTAGAAACATGCGATCACGTAGTCTCAGTGAGTTACGCAATCGCATGCTTTGCACTATGCAGAGCAGTGTAGTAACTAGGGCAGGTAACTGAACGTCATTATGCTGACCGTGCAAGCTGATGCCGTTGCACCCAAACATTCACTCGCCTTGCGTCATAGTAAGAAACGCTTGACAACCACAAAGCATAGCGAGTCGCTGCACTCGAATTGGGTCGCAGTCGCCGTTCATGGAAACAATTAATCTTGTTTATATTTTATACTATTTTGGATTTTAAATTTATTGGCTTAGTTCTTCGAATTATTGTGTGTGGTCAAGGGTTTGTACAGAGGATCGTTGTGCGGTCACAACAGTAACAAATTCAAGCAAAACTGCCAAATTGAACTTACGCGGAGGTTAATACACATAATGAATCTAAAATATCGGCAAATGGCTTTTTCCTAAAAAATTGAATAACTCAATCAAATATTACTCTATTTGAATAAACTAAGGTGCAGAAGTCGCAAAATTAAATGTGTTTTGCATACCAAAAGTAAGTAGTTTTATACAAATTTGACTTATTAATTTTCGTTCAAAGTAGGGTGCAGTGTTAAAAAAACTGAAAAAATCGATATGTTTTTACATGAAGCTCCCTTCATTTTTATCCGAGATTGCAATGTAATGCACCGTTAAAAAGATGTTACTTTTTTCTTTGAACGACATATTACAAAATATTGTAGAATGCTTAGTTTAAGACGCATGATTTTTTTTAACTCCATCTACCTCGAAAAGACGATTTTTAACCGTTATTCAAAATTTTGATGTGCACGAAAAATTTGTGCTATGCCACAATGTTACATTGAACTATATCTACAACCTACGCTATGTCGCATCCCAGAAGTTTTTTGACTGTCACACCGTGTTATATAAACGGATGATCCATAATCCACTGAACCGATTTAGACGATATAGGTACCAACCGATTTGTTATTTCAACGTGATGGGCTGTTAGATTTGCCACGCCTTCTTTAACCGCCCATTAATCTATTAAAATTATATATTTTAGACAGTTTCGGTCGTACGAGT
The DNA here is from genome assembly GCA_914767935.1 of Coremacera marginata. Lineage (NCBI taxonomy): Eukaryota > Metazoa > Arthropoda > Insecta > Diptera > Sciomyzidae > Coremacera > Coremacera marginata. The sequence goes on from OU612046.1 coordinate 127,714,798, forward strand.
ATATGACTAAAATTTTACAATTTAGTATGTATCCTTATTCTCAGTAACTAAATACGCCCACTTTTACGAAATCATTATAATTCTTTAATTGTACATGTTTTCATAGTGAAACTTGGTGTGTAGGTGCTATGGGTGGGTTCAAATAGCGGTCAGTATGTATATAAATTTTGCCATGCCTACTTTTACTGCTAATTTGTCTATCTATATCTATCTAATAATATATATAAAAATCAAATGCCACATGTATGTTACCGCATCAATTGAAAACGGCTTAGCCGAATTGGTTCATTTTTTTTTGTTGTATTTTGTAGTTACCAGGAAATTTACCCGCTAGATAGCGCTGGAGTCAAGCTATGACGTAAAATTGTATTTATAGTTCGATTTGGTTTATATTCGAAAGATATATTACCAAACGTAAGCAAGCTATTTTTGCAAAAAATTGCATCGCTAGGTGCTGCCAGTGTTAAATTTTTATCAAAAACTTTTTTATAGTCCGATTTGGCGTGTATTCGAAATATATATTAATGGTAAGGGAAATACGTTTGCAAAAAATTGTACCGCTAGGTGGCGTCATTTATGAATTATTACCAAGTATATGGTACAATTTATTTCATATCATAGCTTTAGTGCAAAATTTCCATATTTTTACATTTTTTTCGGTGAAGATGGTCATTAATGTACAAGATTTAATTCTGTTTATTTTTTTTATTAACTTAAGATAAGGCAGCATGATTTGAACCTTTTTTGAGTAGTACAATTTCGGGTTTTTGAGTAGTACGGGGTAGTATGGATAAAATGACAAACTTTTTCTTGGAATAAATGTATATGCATTTATATATAGCCAAAGCTTTTTATAAATGGTCTTTATTTAAGTATCTTTCAATGAAACAAGATCCGCAAAATATATTTTAAATGCAAATATTTTATAGCTTCTTTACACAAAAATTTCAGTTTGCGCTCTTAAAATTTTTTATTAATTGAAACATTAAGTAATTAAAAGTAAATTGCAGGGATTAACTATAACTTTTACTAAAGCTTTAAATCAAAACTTACTGGCAATGAGTCAAAATTGCTCCTATTTTCAATAACTTCAAAAATAAAAAAAAGTTGGGATTGAGTCACAGAAACATTTGACAGAATATGAACTAAATTGTGCGTCATCTTAGTAAAGATATCTTTTTACTTTGCTCGTAAGAGAAGAAATTTCTAAGTTTTGTTAGGCTCCAACTATTTCAAAATTGTTGGCATATTTCGTGTTTTGACGATACTTTAAAAGAGGTGGTGCAATTCCGTATGCATGTTAAAATCTTAAAATATTTTTCCAGAAAAATCAAGTCAACAACACAAAAAGACGATATTTTTTCTTAGAAAATATTTGTTATTTTAATTATAACACTGTGCGACAAATTTTTCAGGATGAAATGATTAAGCACCCAGCTAAAGAAGACATATGAAGGTACTCAAAATCACAAAAGCTTTGGTGAAGTTGGCTAAAAAGTTTTCAGGTTCAAGTAAACTTTTTTAAGTTTTTTTGAGATTCTATTTCTTCTGTACTGATATTAACTTGAAAGAAGTTGAAAATTTGTTTTATACTTAATACGGCAAAGATGTTCTTATCTTTATATATTACTTTTCAAAACAAACTATTGTTAGAATGACATTGACGACTTTATTATATTTTTCGTTATTTTTTTAGTTCCAAAGATAGAACTGTTAATTTTATAAAAATTTACATTGTACGAACTGTATGAGTTGGTGGTTCGTATCTAAACTCATTACTACCATCAAAAATGTGACGAACATTTTAGTTTCAGAACTATTCAATGTAATCAAACAACACCTCAATATATTTTCACTTACGTCAAGTAAATAATACCAGTAGTCTTAAACGGGGAAAATATGTTACACGTTCCAGAGTTAACACTATAAGGGTTTTCAAGTTTACATAAAAATTACATAAAAATTCTAAATGAGTTCAATGGAAGCCTTATTTGTATAGTATGCTCAGCAAAAATGTAGAGCAAGTCAATTAGAACTACTTTGCCTAAGGAAGTACGACCAGTTATAACCAGTACAAAAATAATAAAACCTCAAAAAAAAAAATTAGGTTAATTTAAATTAAAAATTTTACTTGAACTTAAAAAATGTAAATGCCTATACAAATATTGTTTAGCTTATTTCACTAAACCTTTTTGTCGATTTGAGTAACAACATACGTCTACTTTAGCTGGGTGTTTAAATCATTCATTCTCATATATAAAAATCTTGTGTCACAATGTTTGTTCCACTCCTCCGAAACGGATTTTTTTATATATATTTGATAGGTATGAGAATAGGTTGTAAAGTATTTTTCACCCTACTATGCAAAACAGGCGTGGCTTCGCCCATACAAGTCACATTTTCGATACAGAATAACTGTGGCAGTAAAAGTCACAAAACATTGAAATTCAGAATGGAGGTACTACTTGGTGATGTCCTTTTAATGGAAAACTTGGACGGGCATTGGACAAGGATGTGTGGCTCCGCCCATACAAGCCAAATTTTTGATATCAAATAGCTATGGAAGTACAAATCACAGAATATTGAAATTCAGAATGGAGTTACTTCTTGGTAATATCGCTTCAATGGAAAACTTTCAAAAGGAGTGTTGTTCCGCCAATACCAGTCAAATTTTTGATATCTAATAGCTTTGGAAGTAAAAACCACAGAACATTGAAACTCAGAATGGAGTTTCTCACTCAACTTAAATTTTTTCAAATTTTATTTAAATGGAAAGTTCACAAAAAGTGGGAGTATTCGCACTATAGTTACACTAACTTTTTTAGAAATCATTAAAATTGTACATGCTTTGATAGTAAAATGACACGCTTGGTGTGTAGGGTCTATTGATTCAAGCGGCAGTCACTAAAAGTACAAATGTGGGAACTTAATAAGTTACCAACAATTAAACAGACACACAACAATAGTTAGAATTAATTGGATAAGGACGTGGCCTCACTATACACCCACTTTTCAGGGGACTAGCGCGGAGCGCAGCGAAGCGCGCCGGGTATAAGATAGTTTATATTAATTAAAACATAATCATATCACACTGAAGTTAAAGGTAATCAATTCTAGTCTAAGCCATTCTAAATTTCTATTCTTTTGTTTATTCAACCTTATAAATAAGCTATCATTGATTGAAATAATTCTTTATTTAAAGCATTTGATCATAATAGAGAAATATTATATTAAATAGTTGATTAGCGCTATATAAATAATATCAATATTAAACGCTATATTATTTAGCCGCTAATACTAATACTTAAATTGTTATGTCTTTAGTACATAGTACACACTACTATAAGCAAAATGCACCAATGAAGCAAGGCTGGCCGGTGATGGGATGAAAAACAAAAAAAAAAATTGTAGTTTTCACACCATGAAAATCATCAAAATCGTCATTGCATCAGTATTACAATACAATAAATTATTCTTCATTCAAAAGCATATTTATTTCTATACGTATACATTAAGGTGCCTCGACCTCTATAGAACAAAAAAAAAGTTGTCGATGCCACCGACTAAAAATGAACTTTGGTCTATTTTATGACGATTCCCAAAGTATTATGGGTGTCACGTTAACCGCCAGTGAACTAAGCCAATTTTAAAAAACCTCCGAAAATCATGTTTTTCGTAAAAATTTCGGTTGGTGTGGTTGTTAAAATAAAACAAATGGTCAGAAATAATAGTTCTGAAAAAGCTCTTCTAAACTAAATCCAAAAATTTCAAACCTTTGCAGTTTAACCAAAGATATTGGTGATTTTCATAAATTTATTTGATATTTTTATATATCATTTTCACTAAAATTCAAATAACTGCATAATTTTTTATACTGTCCACCTTTTGAAGATATTGTTAGAAAGGTTTAGACAGCTTCTATTTATTCCTGGAAAGAGTTGATCGATTAAATTACCATTTAAACTAAAATAATAAAAAAAAAACATTACATTTTGCATTAATCGACGAAAAAAAAAAACGAAATGGCCATTTTCAGCCGTTGAAAAGACTTTGAACGAGCTTCTTATGATTAATTGTCTTAATTTTTTCTTAAAAAAATTGTCTTAAATTGTATAATCAATTTAATTACAATCAAAAGTACTTAAAAAAACATTTTTTTATCAATATGCAAGAAGAATTAGATTGATATAACCTTTATTTACGAAAAAACACATAAAATTCAAATATAGCTAAATATGTAAAGTTAAATCATATTAAAAGTATCAGTCTTCGTCATCAGAATACGACTCAGTTTCATTATTCTCAAGTACATCACAGCCATCGACTTCAGTAGATTTTCTGCATAAGACTCCTTTAAAAAAACAATAAGGTTTTTCACAAGTTGTCATATATTAGCATGTTATATTCAAATAGCACAAACTTATTCATTATTTGTGAGTACCCTGTTGTATTTCCCTATTATATATGTCATTCAGAAATGTTTCAAAGATTCAACTTCAAAAAAACACAGGCAAGAAAGTGGTATCTGAGCTTTTATATGCAAAACAACAATAGGTTGTTATAAGCATATAAGCAATACGACGTTACAACGTTGTATTTGAAGTTGTGAAAGATCTAATTATCTCCGCTTGTATCGACATCCTCCGGTAGCAGCATATTTATGCATTCCTCGCTAAATATTGTTCCGTATTTTTTTGTTTTTGTACGATTTTTACCAACGGATCTGAAGTTAGCAAAAGGTAAATAAATAACATCTAAGTTTCATTTTTTTGAATTTTTTGAACTTTCGTGTGTTATACTCGTATAACATTCGTGTGTGCCTAGTTTGTCTTGAGGATTCGTTGAATTTGATCTTATTTGATATATACTCACTGTCAATTGCTGCGTTGAGAAAGTCAAATGTAAAACATGAGGTGAGTAATTTTCTTCTGGTTGATAGAGGCATCAAATTAAGCAAACTAAGCCTATACTCATAGGATGGTATGGTATTGTATTCGCGGGGGTTGTAGGTATTCCTTAGAGCAAAAAACAGGAACTGCTTTTGAATAGATTCCAGTCTCTCACAGTGTATATAGAAGGCAGGATTCCAAGTAATGCATCCATATTCTAGAAGTGGGCGTACTAAAAAAACAATATAACGTTTTGGTATCCCATACATTTTTAAACTCTTTTGCGCATCGTTTTATGAAACCGAGTTGTGTACTGGCTCTTGTTAGGATTATATCATAATGAAGGTTAAATCGCAATTTATTGCTAAAACGATGCCAAGATCGACGATATGATCAACATTTTTAAGGTCTTTACCATTGAGTAAGTAAATGCTATTTACTTATAGAAAGTTATTGAGTAGCATTTGTTCACGTTTAGAAATAGTTTATTCTGATTGCACCACTGCTCTAAAGCAAGTAGTTTCGATTGTAAAAACGTTACATCAGGTTCAGAATTAATTACATGGTACATGTTTAAGTCATCAGCCTATAATAGATGAGGGATATCAGATATGTCTGATATAAAAATATTGAACAGAAGTGGCCCAAGATGACTTTCTTGTGGCACTCCGGATGTGACAGAAATCTCTTTGGATAGGATACCTTGAAATTTAACAAATTGAGATCTATCGTGAAGATAAGACTTCTGGACTAAGCCAGAAATACCAACATTTTCAAGCTTGAAAGCTAGGATATTAGATATTAGAACGCGATCGAAGTCTTTACTAAAGTCAGTGTATATTGCATCAACTTGATGTCCTTTTTACATTTTGCATAAGACATCAGAAACCATAACCATAAAATTTGTAGTAGTTGATCTACCTTTACGGAAACCATGTTGCTGTTCATTGAGTAATGGGTTTATTCTACCTGTCAGTGTTTCGCATATTATTTTTTCGAACAGTTTTGGGATAGCAGATAAAATGGCAATACCCCTATAGCTTTCGATCGACCTTTTATCACCATTTTTGAATATTGGTGTGAGGTGAGATGTTTTCCAATAAGAAGGAAAAACACCTAGATTAAGTGATTTATTAAAGATTATTTGTAGGGGCAAGAGCAGCGAGTCTACACATTGGATAAGCAAATTTGGGGGAATTAGGTCAGAGACAGGTCCCTTATTTGGGTCTAGCTCGAATATAGCTGCATATATTTCATCACGTGTTAGTTCGATGTGATTGATATGAGGTGTTAAATTAGTGATAGGAGTGGGGTTGTAATATGTGTTTATAGATACACAGAATACTTCCTTCAAATGATCTGCGTAAAGATTGCAAATCTCTTGAGTGTTAGAGGATGTAACATTGCCTTTGAACATGGATGAAGGGTATCCGTTTGATTTGCGTTTGACATTTACGTAATCGAATAATTTCTTCGGATCTACAGTAATTTTTACTCCAATGAGGTTAATATAAAGATTATAGGCTCCTTTGACTTTAAAGCAAATTCTTGTGATAACTCTTCATACTTCGTTTCAATTCATCGGTTATGTTAATGATGGATTTAATGACTTTATATAATTTTCTCTGATTTCTTAGATGTCTGAGATTTTTATCTAGCCATGGTTCCGAAAGTTTATTCTTTTTCTTAATTTTTGGGACATACTTATCAGCAATTGTGAGGATGCGCTGATGAAAGAGCAAGGCTGCACCATCAATGTCGAGTGCAGATAATTCGTTCCAATCAATAAAATCAAGACAGATATTAATGTTATCATAGTCAGCATTTAGAAAGTCGTATACTATTGAGTTACTATATGAGTATACGAATGTAACATTGGTAAAAAAAAGCTCTGTAGATAGGGCTGAGTGGTGAGAGCTGTTAGAAAAAAAGTGTTCAGCTGCGGTGGTTGTAACAACATTTATTGCATCATAGGCATTGATAAAGACTAGGTCCAGCCATTTACCATTTTGGTTTGGAAACCTGTTAACTTGCTGCAGGTTGTTAACATAAAAGGTACTGAGTAAAGTATAATCGATCGGGTTGGAGAGTTATATAGGAAGAAGGTAGCTGTCATTCTCATCAGTAATAAAGCAAATATTTGGACGGTTGAAGTCACAGTAGATAATGATTGTATCTTCCTCTTTCAATGTCGTAGTTAGTGATGAAATATTATCACATACATCCCTATATGTAGGTTAGAAGCGGAGTTAGGGGGAATGTAAATAACACCAATATAGATATATTGATGATCAAGATAATTAATTTGAACTATTTGGTGATTATAATGTTTGTGAGAGGTGGTGTCCACTAATTGACTAGGTAGAGAAGTATGTATAGCTATTAGAACGCCACCACCACGGGATTGACCGGTGTAGGTATAATCTCGATCATTCCGGTAAAGAGTCCAATTGTTGTCGAGGATTTCTTCGTTCTTGAAGGAGTCATTTAGCCACGTTTCTGCGAATACCAAGACGTTATAGTGGCATGACTTTACGTCAACGAAAAGCTTATTTAGTTTGCCACGCATACCACCACAATTGTGATAAAAAATGTGTAGGCTATTGTTTTTAGAAGAAATTAGAAAAGAAACTAGGGGAGTGTTGTTAGGAGCAATAATAGATTTTGAAGATTAACGAGACGCTTTGAAGTGGTGTGTGAGGCATATGCTGATAGGTCCTTTTCTACTTCAGCTGACGAGATATTAAAGCTCTCGTGGTACCGAATGTAAATTTTTTTAAGTTTTGCCCGTTCGGTTAGAAGCCCTTCCTGTTGTATCGATTCCATGACACTTGTTTAAGTTGAACCATCGATACAATTAAAGTCAGCTTTGTTATAAAGGTATGCCAAGTAGAGACGCACATTTTCGTATAACCTACGGTCTCTAAGGCGAGACATGACAAAGCGCCCTTCAATGCTAGTTTCAACGAGATTTTTTGTTAATTTGGCTATTGCTGAAAGAAGAGGATCGAGAAATGATGGTGCTGTGGTAGGCTTAACTACGAAATGTGAGGTTGTAAGACTATTAGCGGTTTTAGGTGGTGTGGTAGGCATTACTATGGAAGGAGTAATAGGAGTAGAAACAGAACTGTGTTGTTGCAAGAGGATCAGCGGTATTTATTGCTGTGGTATACGTATCGGTGTCAAATATGGGTTTGGTTGCGTGAGTGTGAGAGGGATTTAATACTCTGTTTGGAGTGAAAGCTGGTGCAGTTATGTTGAGAGCACCTTTTGGTAAAACACTTCCGAAAGATGGTCATGGATTTAAGGTATGGGAATGAATGAAATTGGGGTAGTTGGTCGTAGGCATAGATTCTCTATTAGTATCGCTAGGGCTTGTAGAAGGAATGGTTTTCGACGAAAGATTGAAAGAAATTCGGTTCTGTTTAGAATTATTAGGCTTAGATGAATGTTGGGAACCATAAGTGTAATAAGAGGATGAAGAAATTAAAGGCTGTTTTGAAAGAGAAGAGAAATTAGGGAAGATATTTGTTTTGCAAGTTCAATTAGAATCTGGCATAGGCTTTTAGATTTTATCATTATTCTTACGGATACTTCTTAAACTAATTGATTTATGATAATTAGAATTATAATTGAAATTGATTTAAATTTGGAATTAGATTTAAAATTTGGAAATTTGGATTCTCCCATGATTGAGCAGGAGTTTTCATGTAGAGTGTATTGTGAGAAGTTGGAATTGTTGTCATCTCTATTATGTGGATGTCTGACAACATCTACTCTTCCACAAGTGTTTCTCGAAAAACACCTCGTTCATCGCTGATGGCGTTTATTTGTGAAATTAAATTTCTACAAGCGGATCAGGATGCTGGAGAGAATGAGGAGGAATCATTGATGTTGATTGGAGCATAGTATCCATATCGTTGCGGAGAGTGTTAAGATTATCATTTATTTGGTTAAATTCTTGTTTGGACTCATGCTTATTTATTTTTTCAGAAACTTTGTGAATGTCTGTTTTAAGATTATTTATGGAGGTTTCTATGGTGCGGATTTTATAATTGTTTATTATTTCTTCAGAAAATATTTTAATTTTATTGTTTAACGAAGCGAGTTTTGTATCGGTGTTCGTTTTAAAGCGTCAATTACCTAGGTCAATTTCCGACATCATAACATTAAAAGAGTCACTTAAACATTTGATTGCCAGTATAATGTGCGAGAGCAAAATTTCTAGACACTCGTCACAGGAAAACACAAAGTTGTTAGCGTAATCTTGCAGGTAGTTGAGGCTTCTTTTCGACAAACCAATACAACTTCCGTAAAACGATTTACCACATAATCCATTGCATTTTATTTTAGAGGTGCTCTTATGACACAGTTGCTGTTACAGATTGATTTTTTATTTTTTTATTTTTTATTGCTTCGCTGCAAAATGCAACGTACGCACTTATTGCACAGAGAATTAAAAATGTGTTTACTTTTTTTTAAAAGTTCAGTCAACTTCTGACACAGCAAAAGCAACCTGATGCCATTTTAAATTTTATTTTAGAAAAACGAAGCATGCTTACATGACTCAAGTTTAGTTGGAATTAAATTTGAATCTGAATCTTTTGCCAACTTAAATTTTTCAAAATAAAAAAACACGAGTCAACTAAAAATCGTCATTTTTGGCATTAAAATGAAAGAAAATCATCACGTCATAACTGATGCCAAAAATCGTCGAAATGGCGATAAATCGTCAATGTTCCCTACACTGCTGGCAGCAGCCACGCTTAGTTTTAAGTTTTCTTTTTGAATAAACAAGAGTCGTATTTGAGCTATCAAACAAACAAGACGTGTTTGAGCCCACAAATAAGTACAGCAGTTGAGTTCCAGCACTGCAGCCAAAAGTAAGTAAGTCGCTTACCGACCAACTGACGCGTTGGATATTTTCTTTTCCACCTTCCTTCCCCCTATCCACTCGATTTTGGCACTGGGGTGGAGAGACATCTGGCCTCTGCTCAGTGAGCCCTCTCACCATTGCTTGCTCCAAAGCTAAGCTTATCATTGAATTTCCTTTTCCCTTGAGTCAGCACCGGGGCGGAGAGGCATCTGGCCTCCGCTCAGTGTGCTTTTCAATACTACGCTCTACATATAAAACCCACCTTTTACTCATTTACTTATTTTAGTTCGATACTGGGGAGGAGAGGCATCCAATCTTTCACCACTATTCGAAAGCATGTTTTGACGGAAAGTCGATTTTACAGAGCTTTTCACATACTTAAAAGGAATGTTGTGTTCATCCTTCAAACTTTAGTGGAATTAGCGACATTTCAGCTACAACATCTGAAGATTATGAAAAAAATTTAGAAAAATCGTGACTAATGGGTGCGTTGTACTATTGGAAACTGTTACAAAAATGAGCGTGGCTAAACCCTTTTTGGTGGCCCAGTTTTTTTAGAAAAATGTGGCTATTTTTTCTAAACTAATGTACTCGAATAAAATCTAAGGGCAAAATTTCAGGTCAATCGGCCCAGTAGTCAAATTAATAATTTCTAATAATTTCTTTAGTTTGACTACACCCATTTTTTGTACAGTTGCCGACAATAACCATATGAACTAAATTAAAAAATTCATTCACGAGCTTCTATGCAGAATATGGTTGGAAGAATGCATTCCAAACTATTGGAACCTCAGTGTACTCTGCCCAATCCACAAGAAAGGCGATCCCACTATTTGCGCCAACTACCGTGGGATAAGCCTCCTAAATATCGCCTATAAGGTTCTGTTTAGCGTATTATGTGAAAGACTGAAGCCCATCGTAAACCAACTGATAGGGCCTTATCAGTGTGGCTTCAGACCTGGAAAATCTACCACCGACCAGATATTCACGCTACGACAAATCTTGGAAAAGACCATAGAGAAGCAAATCGACACCCACCACCTTTTTGTCGACTATAAAGCCGCTTTCGACAGTCCAATAAGGAATCACCTATACTCCACCATGTCTGAATTTGGTATACCTGCAAAATTAATCCGACTATGGAGGATGACACTGAGCAACACCAGCAGTGCAGTAAAAATCGGGAAGGACCTCTCCCCCCAATTTGTTCCCAAACGAGGTTTCAGACAAGGTGATTCTTTATCGTGCGACTTTTTTAACCTAATTATGGAGAAGATCATTAGAGCTGCTGATCTGAGACAAAGCGGCACAATATTCTATAAGAGTGTTATGCTGCTAGCGTATGCCGATGATATTGATATCATTGGCCATAACACACGCGAAGTCAGTGCAGCATTCTCCAAATTAGAAAAAGAGTCGAGTAGCATGGGTCTTGCAGTAAACGCAGATAAGACGAAATATCTGGTGTCAACAAACAAACAGTCCCAGCGTATTGGCACCCACGTCACTGTTGACAACACCTCCTTCGAGGTTGTGAAGGACTTCGTCTACCTCGGTTCCAGCATTAACTCCACCAACGATATCAGTAGAGAGATAAAACGAAGGATAACTCTTGCCAACAGGTGTTACTTTGGGCTCAGTAGGCAATTGAGAAGCAGAGCCCTCTCTCGACGAACAAAAGTCACGCTCTATAAGTCACTAATCATGCCCATCCTGTTATATGCAGCACAAACCTGGACGTTGAGCAGCTCTGATGAAAAGATTTTAGAAGTGTTCGAGAGAAACATCCTTCGTAAAATCTACGGACCAATCTGCGTCAATTTCGAGTACCGAATACGATGGAACGATGAGCTGTATGAGCTATACGCCGACATTGACATAGTAAAGCGCATAAAAATCGAGCGGAGGGACCAAGTGGAGGACAACCTGACGAAACTTGGAGCTTCCAACTGGCGCCAGCAAGCGCAAGACAGAAATGGCTGGCGCAATTTCTTACAACAGGCGGAAACCGACGTACGGTTGTAGGCGCCATCTAAGTAAGTAAGTAAGTAAGTAAAAGGAGGTGTGGAAATCCATTTTTAGTACAAATGGTAACTATACAAACTAAATTAGCAAATTTTAGTCTTATACGACCAAATTGTATGAAAAAAACAATTTTATTGTTTTGTGGGCAATTTAAAGGGGTGTGGCAAAATTTTTCAAACGTATGTAAAATAGGGTAGCCAAGAAGAACACAACAAAAAAATCCCCAAGCAAATCAGACGCTTTGTTCTTGAGTTATTGAATTAGTGACACATTTCACAACTTTGTTTTATATCTATACTATTAGATAAAAGGTTTATTACGTATCAATGATTGAGGTTAACTTAAATACTACTGAACCTATTTCATTACTTCTTTCTCTAACTTTAAGCTTCATTCTTAACTTAAGCTATTGCAAACTTTATTTTTAATACATACCCTGAAAATTTATTATAATTAAAGACTAAATACCTTCTAAACAAATTAATGAAAAATTATAAAGGGGACTTTTCCGGTCTGAGGTGTGTTTTTAAAGGCGATTTTTAAATGCTGATTAAAAAAGAACTACTGCAGATATTTATAAAAACTTTTTTTTACTAGGGGTATTTACACCGGACTCGTTAATTTGTTGTTACTTGTTATTTTTTAACATGCACTTTTTTATTGTCCGATAATATTACAAAAACAAAGTGCATTTTAAAAAATAACAAGTAACAACTAACAAACTAACGAGTCCGGTGTGAAAACCCCTATTATTTTAATCAAGTATTCAAGAATACAAAAAAAAAATATTTTTTTAAAATTCATGTACATGTTAGCCCACAGGTAACGTTGTAAATTGACGTCCAAAAAAAAATTCCTTTCCGGTGGGAAAATAAATCCATACTGGGTCATCTAAAAAAAAAGTTTGTAGTTAATTTAAAGACCTAACTCTTGGGATTGCGTTGCCCAATTTTTAAATTATTGATTTAAAAAAGAAATGTTTGAGCTCAAAGTTGAAAGCCCGAAAATTTATCACTTTTTATGGTCAAAATCACTGATTTTTTCCCTTGTAAATAAAAAAATCAAAATCGGGCCACGGCGATCCCAAGAGTAAGGTTTTAAATTAATCACAAATTTTTTTTTGAAGCGAAGCTTTTACGCCTTGTTCTGTGATTTACTTGGAGTGAAATCTGAAAAATTTTCGACAGATTTTTTTTTAGAATTTTATGGTTTCTTCATTGCTTGCGTTTATTACAACAAGAAAATTTAATACTTTAATATTAAATATTAAAAATATTTCTTTGACCCCGTGGGGATTTGAACATGGACCCAATTGATTACGAGCTCTATGGTTGTTCTATGGTTCTATTACGAGAAATGGTTGTTGATTCAATATTAAGTGGAACTGAAGCTTTGTTGTAGCACATCCAATAATCTATTGATATATTTTTGTGGTTTAGGTAGCTGCTAAGCCACTTGCTTCATGAGTTGATTGCTACAGGTAAGAGAACGGCAGTTTATCAAGTCTGCCTGCCACGCTGGCTTTATTTCAAAAAATCATAATAAGACGTGAACAGCTGAGCCGATTTCAGAAAATGAAATCAATTAAGTCTGTGTGTCATTGCGATCAACATCCCAGCAAAAAGTGCTTCTAAAAGAAGGTAAAGTGGAAGGAAAAGTATTGAATTCCATCCCTTCCACTTTAATACCCAGAAGGCATTCTTTTAACATATGCATGTTAAAAGATCTTCCTCATGGAAGATTTCTTTGAGGCATTCTATGAAATGAGTGTTCGTTGCTATCAACCGACCGAAGGCTTTTGTTGAGTATAATATACATAAAAATTAATGTATTTATGTATGTGGGCGTATTGTCAGAAATAGACACCGAAACCGCTAAACCAATTTTTATGAAATTTTCAGGGAAACTGTGGCAAAGTCTCGAGAGTGTCTTGAGTTTGGTGCCGATCGAACAGATGGGTAGCCATTAGACAAGAGCATTCTACCTTCCTTTGGAGTTATAGATCGCACAGTCTCGGAATTCGGTATTTGAATAAGGAAAAACTCCGCCCTTTATTAATAAATTACATTGAATTAAAATGCAAATTTCAATTTTGGCCTTTTTACAATATACGCGATATTGCAAGTGGCTGATACGCGGTATTACACGCCCAACGACGATATATTGTTATTTCCTTGCGTCAGTCATTTCATTATTATCTTTAGCCGATACGTTCCATTTTTATTAAAACAAAACATTTACAAAAACTGCATTTTTGAAACAATGTGGGTAATATGATCATGGTAAATGAATTTATGTATAAATTGCTTCAATAAAAAAAATTTGAATGTTTCTCTGAGATTATATTCTAAAATGATAACGTTATGAGAAAGTTTAATTTTTCACCTGTGGTTCCATTTTTTGGATATGCCAAAATGTACGCCTGTTAAAAAGTGCCTGGCGAAGCGGGCGCGGGTTCAGCTAGTAAAATAAAATAATAATGAAATGTAATTATTGACTGGAGGCGATATTAACGTGTGTTTTTTAATTTACTTTATGTTATTTTAAATTTTTTAAATTGAAAGAGTTTTTATTACAAAAAAAAAACATTAAATTATCAAATCTATGAAACTGTGAAAAAGCTTCGCTTCCCTCGTGTGTCCAACGACGCACCTGTGTTTTTTTTCAGATGGCCCAGTATGGATTTATTTGTTCCACCGGAAAAATTTGGTCGTAAATTTGCAACACCACCTGCTGGCTTACATTAATACTTAATTAAAATAATAAAAAAGGTTTTTATAAATATCTGCAGTAGTTTTTTTTAATCAGCCTTTAAAAATCGCCTACAAAAACACGCCTCAGACCGGAAAAGTCCCCTTAATGCACCTCTTTTTGATTACGTTTTGCTTATAGCAGCAGTACGCAAAAGGTCGCCCATGGGCGGATAGCTTTCACATGCATACGACAGCGTTCAGTTGAAAAAGCTTTTTAGTCGATTCGAGAACTTATTACACTGAATAAAATAATACGATCAGTCGCTGTGTAAACTTCATGATGTGAGGCTGCGAACCGCGTTGCCTTATTGAACACGACAACATATCGTGAGTTTGTTCGTTCATTCGATCATGCCGTTAAGTTGCGGAACTCCGCCAGGTTAGCAACTTAGTTGCGCCTGCCTATCCACAGCCAGGATAAAGGAGGATGGTTGTTTGTAGGGTACGTCCTGCAAACGGAAAAAACTGATAGGGCCAACCAAGAGCTCGGGGTGGCGCCCATCTTGGTAGCAGGTCATATTCGGCATATCGCTATGAAACAAGCCGGCGAAGGTATAGCAATTGACCTTAAAACTTGTTAGTACGGGGACAGTCTTAACCCGTCAAATGGGGTAGACCCTATCTATCCACCGCTCTGAGACCTTAAATCGGCTGGAAACTTTGGATGTTGAGTGTTTTGGCATGCGTGCTATATATGTCGATGCTCTGGCTTTCCTTGTGGTTTGTTTGTCGACGTTTTGACTCGCACCCTCATACTGAGCCCGGCAGTCCCTGAGAACAGTGGCCTATACTCTGTCTGGATGTAAAATCCGGACTGCCAGAGTAAGAGTGGCATTTGCAAAGGTCCTCCATAGTTGGTACCAGACATGTGCAATAGTTTGCAGCTGAGCCGGCAGTTGGGAATTGTTAAAATAGCCCTTTCAGTGTTCATTGAGCCCGGTCACGCGTAACAATGCACTTTTTCATAACTGCATTAGTGTATTTTTGGCCTTTTTGCGGGGATGTTGTGGATCCTCATTGCCGGGATCGAGTTGCCCAGATGACTGTCGTGGGCTGGCCCTTCGGAGAGTCTCGTACTGGTTGTGGTTGAGTGAATGCTACACAGGTTTTACTAGTTAAAACATAAACAGGTCCGTGTTGTAGTACAACACATAAGTTCTGGTTGTTTTTTTTATGAACTATTACCCTAGGTCTGGAAGGCCCAAGCACTTAAGCCTTGCGGCAGGCGTACTTGTTAAACCAGAATCTAACTGTTAAGTTGCGGACGCTCTATTCTGCGTTGCCTAAGGTTGCGAACATAGTGAACGCTTATTGCTAAGTCGAGCCAAAGAACACATTGGAGCAATAAAGAAACCAAGTCATGCATCTTTTCTGCTCCATTGTGTTTTCGCAACATAATAGAACACGACAAGCTATCATTCTCGCGTTATGCTGTGATTGTACGAATGAACAAACTAGTGATATTTGTTCAGTGCAAACTCTTAAAACAAAAGCTTTGCAATACAATCACAAAAATGTGGATGTATAATTTTGCGCACCCCTGGCTTATATACGTAGGCATGATCGGAAAAAATGAGCTAATGAAGCAACAACAAAATAAATTGTAAAATAGAAAAAATCTATTTCCTTTTAAATGAAATTTTCTACAGGAAAATGCTTAAAATAAATAAATGTACACATAAGCATATTAAATAAATACAAAAAATATTATAAAAAATAAATATATACGTAACAAATATTGGTGCGCTTCTGTTGGGGTGAAGAAAATAACTCTAAAGATACTATTAAATTGTTGAAGCAAATTAGTCTGCTGCATTATTTACGATAAGATGGAAACTCTGGCTAGCAAAGAAGTTTAAGTAGTTATTCAAATTTTAACTTATTTCTACTAAACAATCTTATACACAATTTTTTTTTATAGCAAAGCGTTTTTCAATTGAAAGCTAATAAGGCCCATACACAGGCGTACATATCCTAAGACTTGTACGCGTACCGTGTATGGTTTTTGCCACACACTTCCGAACATTTTTTTAAAACTTGTCTTAATTTCTCTAAAAATGTGCGCAAAAAATTAATTGTAACGACCCAAAAACCAAAACAATAAGTTGGTACGTGAACAGCGCTACTTACAGCAAGACTTGTTATAAACTTAATGGTTTGTCTGCGTGAAATCAAAATTTTTTGATTTTGTCTTCGCAAACTGACGAACCTTCAAATTGGTCCACCAACAACGCTAGGATAATCAAAAAGAACTCCTACAACTGCAGGCTCTTGAAACGAGCAAAAGGGCGCATATTTCGATGCTTAGTTCTGACACAAAATTCAAACTAAGAAATATGAGAGCCAATGAAAACTATTTGGATACTGATACTCACTGACAAGGTGCTGCATTTTAACCACAGTTAATATATAAATATATATCAAACAAACAATTCTAACCTCATCTTTTGTAATTCTATTGTGACAAACACACACACATAAATTATGTTTATCTTAGAAAAAATTACAACTATGAACTTAAAGAATAATTCTACGCACATTCACATCTATAAATCGATTACACAATGAATACATTAAAGATCTTTAATTTGAATAAATTTGAAATTGAAATAAATCATGCATCGCTTGCTGGGAATGCATAAATAATACTTATATAAAACACTTAATTTGATTTGAGTTTGACTTTGATTATCATGAATACAAATTGGAACTTTTGGAGCTGATCGCAACAGGAGATTCTTTAGAAAGGAAATGAGAAAGAACGAATCACTAAATGCTTTAAATACCATGCTGTGCAAAGTTTCTTGAGAACATAAGCCATTGGAGTCGGCATAGAAAAATCAGAAATAAAAAAACCAGCAACTTTATAAAAAAATATATGCATTTATTTTATATACATTCAAATATGTATCTATCTATTTCTATATATATAAAAATGGATGTATGTATGTGGGTATGTGTGTATATCACGTATAGCCTCCAAAACCACCGAACCAATCTTTATAAAATTTTTAGGGCTACTGAAGCAACTGAAGCATTCTGAGAGTGTTCCTGTGAAGTTTGGTGTTGATTGGACAAGGGGGCCTGGTACCTCCCATACAACCAAAATAGGCTCTATCGCCCAAAAAACAAAAAAAATGCTATATATCAGACGGTTTTAATCGTATAAGACTAAAATTTGGTAATTTTATTCAGATGGCTACTCTCAGTGACTGTGCAAAAAATGGGCATGGTTTCACTATATCTACGCCCACTTTTTAGATATGATTTTAATTCCTGAGATGTTCAAGTTTTGATAGTAAACCTTAGAATGCCGGTACTATGGATCCAAGTGGCAGTCACTATGTAATTATAAATGTTGTCACGCCCACTTTTACCGCCCACAAATCAGTAAAAATGCTTTATATCAGACGGCTTTTGCAGTAGAAGACTAAGATTTGGTAATTCAGTTTAAATGATTACTGCCGGCCAATGAACAAAAAATGGGCATGGTAGCACTATATCTACGCCCACTTTCTCGAAATCATGCTTACTCCTGAGTTGTACACGTTTTGATAGTGAATCTTGGTATGCAGGTGCTATAGGTCCATGCGGCAGTCACTATGTGTATATAAATATTGTCATGCCCGCTTTTACCCCCCACAAATGCTTTATATCAGACGGCTTTTGCTGTAGAAGACTAAGATTTGGTAATTTAGTTCATATGGTCACTGTCGGCAACTGTTAAAAAATGGGCGTAGCCACCCCACGTCTACGCCCACTTTTTCGAAATCATGCTTGTTCCTGAGTTGTACACGTATTGAAAGTAACCTTGATATGCAGATGCTCTAAGTGGCAGTCAATATATATATATATAAAAATTGCCACGCCCACTTTTACCACCCGCAAAAAAAAAAAACAAAACGAAAAGACCAACTTCTGTCCTTGAAAGGACTTTGACCTAGCTTCTTATTATCAATTGTGTTGTGCGTGTTGTGGAATGTTTGAACACAAATGATCGAGAACTGGACCAACAAGTTTTATGCCGACTCCGAACGGCTTATGTTCTCAAGAAGCTTTTCATGGCAGTTTTTTCTCCCTGAGGTTTGCCATTGTTTGCAGAAAGATGACGGCCGAACAGAAAAATTAATTCAATTGAAAAAACTTTCTTTGTCAGATGAAATTCGAACCTGGGCTCTATGGCATACAAGCCAAGCACCTCAACCAGTATGCCACGGAACGGTTTAAAATATGCTCTTTAAATCGAGTTTTTTGTAAAAATATTTACTGATGTGGTAGTTAAAAATAACAAACGGTCAGAAATAATAGTAATGAAAAAGTTCTTCCAATCTGCACCAATAAATTTAAAATTTTTGCAGTCGGACCAGAGGAAATGCGGATTTTCATTAATTTGTTAACTTTTTTATATTATTTTCACTAAAATTCAAATTAAAATGTTTTTTTTTTTTGTCTTGCCATGTTACTTTTAGTCAAATTATCTATTAATTATATATTGATGATAAAATATAGTGTCAAGTGAAGATTGAAATTGAATGAAATTACAAAAAAATTTACACATTTTTACATTTTACAACTTATTTGACTAAAAGTAGTATGGGAAAAAATTTATTTGAGTTTTAGTAAAAATAATATGAAAAAAGTTAAAACAAACCATAAAAATCTGCATTATTTTTGGTCCAACGGAAAAAATTTAAGATTTTTTTATGCAAAAGAACTTTTTCATTACTGTTATTTCTGACCGTTTGTTTTTTTTACTACTATACCAGACAATATTTTTAGTCAAAATATTTTGGGGATCATCATAACATAAGCCATGGATTATTTTGAAGAACCTGACTGAACAACTTTTTTTTTCTAAGGAGCGTGAGGCGACTTAATGTATATATGTATGTGGGTATATGTGTATATCACGTAAGGACTCTGAAACCGCTAAGCCAATTTTCATACCAAAGCCTTGGAGGGTTCCTGTGAAGTCTGGTGCCGATCGTAAAAGGCATCTTAAATACACCTCAAATTTTCGATATCGAACAGTTTTGAAATTATAGGTTGCACAGCCTCGCAATTCAGTGTTCGACCTCAATTTACACATGCTGTCCCACTGGTAACATTTTATGGGCGTTTAACGAGGGGCGTGGTACTTTTTCAGCACCCAAAATGTTCGGTATAGCTTTCGAAATAAGTCACATATCAATGAAACTCAGTACGAATTTACTATAAAAGCATGGCTTAATTAAAGCTACGCCCTCTTTTAGGGGATAAGCGCTGAGCACAGCGAAGCGCGCCGGGTATAAGCTAGTATATTAAAAAAACTAAAAATTCATTTAAGGTAAAATTTCAAATAAACTGAAATACGAAAACTAAAAATATCATTGATATCACAGTAAAATCACGGGAATTTATAATAAATAATCTTATGGAGGCACTTTAAAAGTATTATTAATGTATGTAACTAAATCTATCTATAAATTGTCGAAGACAAAACAGTTCAGTAAAATTTTCACCTGTGTTTCTCAACCGATTTTGATGTTTTTTTTTTTCAAATGAATAGGAGTAGGGAGAAGTATCGACGTATTTTTGAAGAAAAATGCTAGCTGGAATATCTGGTGTTGCTCGGGGGTGGTATGGCATTCAGTGTGTCTCAACCGATTTTGATGATTTTTTTTTTTTTTTGTTAACCAATCAGAGTAGCGAGTAGGAGTGCACCGAATAGTTTATAAAGAAAAATGCTATCTGGAATACCCGGCGTCGTTTGGGTCGAATTTCGATCACTGGCGTACTCTAGTACTTATAAAAACTAATAAAAGATAGAGATCACTTAAAAAATAACTGAAAATAAGGGAATTCCACAAATTCATCAAACAATCAGCTTTACACAAAGCAAATCAAACTTTTCAAACTTCAAATTTTAAACTTATAATTCAGCTTTTACAAGTCAAAACACGAAATAAAAAGTTAAATTTATAGAGTCGAATCGAACATATGCTCGTTCACGATAGACATAATACGAAAATTGGATAACTTTTCTTGTTTACAACACCGATTGATCAAGAAACGATAACTTTTACTCGATCACGATAGCTGACATACAAAACTGTAAAAATCCGAGAGCAATCATTCGATCACGAATGCTGTAATTCGGCCCCATAAAGTACAACTCAACGCGATCGCTTAACTATTCAAGCAACCATCAGATAGGTTGGGCAACCAGATGCAGCAGACATTTTGGCCATCACCACCAGGTTAAACCATCCTAGAAACCATCACTATGAAGTTAAACCATCCGAGCAACTAAAACAAATTCTTGTTTTCGAACAGCCGCTGAGGTTACCTCAGCGAAAAGTTATTGTAACTACCGAAAGGGGTTCGTTACAAGACTATAAAACAATTTTTTAAGTTTATATTGTGCAGCTTATCCCGTCTATATAGTAGGTGAACGTCCTCTCACCACCTACCTCGAGCAAGTAGTCGACGGAAGTACTATTAAGAGTAACTATCTATTTTTAGTTAGTTCATTAACAGATTGATTCTGTGCGTTACAGGTAATAGTAATACGTTAGTTGTTACCGATTCGTTCTGTAATCGGTATTCTGTACACTCGGTTACGCTGTCTAACGTCGTAAGCTTGTTTAAGCTCAGTATGCTTTAGAAACGAAAACAAAGTTCCCATAAGAAGTACATTGAGTTTTTTGACAGCGAAAAGACAGCGGAATTTTTTTCGCTAAAGCTCAGTATGCTGTAGAAACGAAAACAAAATTGCCATAAGAATTACATTGAGTTTTTGACAGCGATAGTATGCGGTAGTATGCTGTTGAATGAACAAATTTGTTCAGTGAAGCTAAGTTCACAACCATGAGTGGAGAGTTAAAATGTCAGGATTTCGCCGGCATTTATATGCCCGTACATTTAATTGCCGCGGAGTTTTGACATTCAACAATAAAAAAAAGCAGTAAGTATGTGTTGGTGTTGAATTTGTTCTTAAACAAATTTATTTAGTTTATTGAGTGCTTTTTCTCAACACAAAAAATTTTGACTCTACACCAAAATTTCGCGTGTAGGATTATATGCCCAAAAGTTTTCGTTCCTACAACATACTAAGCTTAAGTAGTACGCTGTTGAAGGAAAAAATTTGTTCAGTGCAGCCAAGTTCACAACCATGTGTGGAGAGTTAAAATTTCGCTGGCAATTATATGCCCGTACATTTAATTGCCGCGGAAATTTGACATTCAACAATAAAAAATAAGCATAATGTA
Source organism: Coremacera marginata (assembly GCA_914767935.1). NCBI lineage: Eukaryota > Metazoa > Arthropoda > Insecta > Diptera > Sciomyzidae > Coremacera > Coremacera marginata. Next base: position 127,736,591 of record OU612046.1, read on the forward strand.
TTGGTGTTGAATTTGTTATTAAACAATTTTATTTAGTTTATTAATGTGTAGCCTTACCTTTAATAGGAAATAAAATTGCAGAAATAAAAATATGAATTTGTCAACCAGAACAGCTAGTGCTTTTTCTCCACACAAAAATTTTTAGTTCCTACAGCATACTAAGAAATAAAGATCTTCTCTTGCATCTGGCTGTTTTGCTTGTTACCACCAAAGGAGATGGTAACAATATTCACTGGTAACGCTTGCTTGCAGAATACCAAAAGGGTGTAAATGTAACCAAAAAGTGAATTTCTTCGGCAATAAGATTAATGTTACTGCGACAGAATCAATCTGTTAGGAGTGAAATCGATCGCCTAGGCACATATTTTTAAAGTTTAAACATTTACAGCCATATTCATAAACTCATTTAAGAGGCTGCGTAACTTTAAACAGGATTTAAACAACACACCGTTATTCATACAAGTTTTTCCGGCTTGTTTTAATTCGGCGTAACTTAAACGCCGAAATTTGCGTTTAAAGGATGCGTAAATTTAACTCATAATTTTTTCATCTTCTCGATTAAGGGGGGACATGACATTGGCAGTTTTTTAAATCGATATTCTTCTTTTTTTTCGATTAAATATTTTTTTTAATGATTTTGTATTTTAGTAAATATTCTTAAGATTCTAAGAAAAAAAAAATTTTCATGGAAAAATTCCTACGGGCTCAAAAGTTACAGCCGGATTAGTGAGAGCGCATTTTTAATTTTTGCGCTACCTACGTACGGCAGCTGGTATATACTTGTTTTACTTGCTACCTGACTTTTGGTGGTTGTTATTTCGTACCTACTTGAAGGGTGGGTTTTAGTTATTTGCAAATGTTTCAACTACTTGGTATCACCATAGAAGCTACAGCATTGAATTTTTCCAAAGGGTGAAAGAGTGAAGGCATATGAAGCTTGAAAAGAAGACCGAATTGCCAAACGATTGCAAAAAACTATAAGAAACATCACAACACAAGATAACGAAGGCATACAGTACGAAGCAGGCATGGCAGATTGAAGGTAGCCTTTTTTCTTTGTTCACAAACTTTGAACGCGTTTATCTCGAAACCATGTTTTTCGTACTGGTTGCGGCACTAGCGGGTTCATTTTTTGACGAAATTTTTTAAATTTTCTTTTAAATTTTTTTATTTTAATTTTTAAATTAAATTAAATTTTTTTTTGAAATTTTTGAAATTTTTTTTTCGATTTTTTATGAATTTTTAAAGTCAATATTTTTCTCGAAAAAACCCACTTTCAAATTTGGAACATCACCAAAAATTGAAAAAAAATTTTAAAAAAAAACTTGTGTCGTACGATAACCAATTTTTTAAGATTTAAAAACGTAATTTTTTTCCAGATCGGACAATTTTAGCAACTCCCAGCGCTGCAACCACGAGGCACCGTTTTTTTATCTGCCGCCAGTTTGGAGCTCTATAAAACCATGTTGAAGTGAAAAATATATTTTTTTGAATTTTTTTTTCTTGTAATTTGTTGAATTCTCTACAATAATAAAAATTTTGGAAAAATTTTTGTTTTTGACTGAGTTATGAATTTTTAAAACAAGGTCTGTTTTCTCTGCTGCGGATGTCATGTCCCGCCTTAATGTTGATGTTTATGATATTAAATCATAGACATGCTCTCCATATCCGACCTTTATAGTAATTTTTTCTGTAACAAATTGGCAAACGTACAAGAATTCTTCATTTTTGTAAAAGATTTTGGATTTTTTAGACACAAATTTAAGCAAGGTTCCGTAGAGGATGCGTTACGCCTTAAACAGTACATAACTTAACAAGCGATGAACGATGGTTTAAGAAAACCTATTGTATAAGGCTGTTGTATTGTATTACACAGATTAATGGGATTCTAGGGTCATTCCAACCCAGATAAAAAAAAAACGAAATGGCCATCTCAGCCCTTGAAAGGACTTTGACCGAGCTTCTTATGATCAATTCTGTTGTGTGTGATGTGAAATGTTTGCACACAAATGATCGAGAACTGGACATACGTGTTTTACGCCGACTCCGAACGGCTTATGTTCTCATGAAGCTTTTCATGGCAGTTTTTACTCTCTGAGGTTTGCCATTGTCTGCAGTGAGGTGACGGCCGAACAGAAAAGTTAATTCAATTGAAAAAACTTTCTGTGTCAGATGGAGGATTCGAACCTGGGTTCTCTGGCGTAAGAGTCACACACTCTACCCACTACGCCACGGCCGCCACTTGAAAATATGATTTTTAAAAAAAACAATGCAAAAAACTCACGTTTTTTAACTGTTTTCTGCATTTAACAATCTTTGAGAATAACTTGATTAACAACATCAGAAAGTCCACATCTTAAATTATAAAAATATGTCCCACTCAAATTTTTTAGACGCAAATGGTATTAGTTATGAGCCGCTAAATTGTGGTACACCAAGAGTCCTGTTTTCTTCCAAAACGGATTAAACAGATTTCCGTTGGGAAAATTATTTGACGTTCAATCTCGATTTTCTCAAAATAGTGACACGATGGAGAAAGATGGATGGCAGATTCGTGATTAGGAGCCTGAAGTTAATTAAAAAGAGTTGTCGGTTTCTTACTCACAAAAAAGTACCTTTTTGGTTTACAGTTTTATTATTATAACATTAAATTGTGTTTAATTATTTTGTTTTAATATTGCAGGGGAACATGGGGAAGCTTTAATTTCGATTTATAACTTCTGAATTTTAAAAATGTATGCTAGAGTTCGATCCATACCTAACTTTTTGGAGTTATTCTTTACTAAAATTTTTAATAGCTGAAAACTTTTACATTAAAACCAAAGGAGTTTTGCGTTCCATGAACGCCGAAACATGGAACATAATTTCGTACAAAAGTATTTACTACGACTGTGCCAAAGTCTTTTTAAGTGTCCTTACAATGGTTGTCTGAAAAGCTTCCGACCTTAACGTGAAGATGGCAGCACTCGTCAATAAAAGCTAGGGAATGTAGTTGTACATCTTTTGGCACGTATTCACCCAAAATTTCAGCCATTTCGGACTCGCAGTTGTTATTTGACAATCTCTTGAATGAGTCGATGTGAGTGTTTTTGCGAAAATCAAAAAAATCTAGTATTGAGCTGTCATGAAATATTTCTTTTTGAAAGGCAATACGCCTACGCAAATCAAAGAGTGGTTGCGCTCTGTGTACGCGGACTTTGTGCTATTAGCCACGTTTTTTCGGTCTAAGTCAAGATCTGGATCTTGCGTTGCGTTAAAAACCCAAACAACAAATGATCTAGAACAGAACTTGGATCAAATCTACATATATATAAAATTGCAAAAAAAAAAACAGTCTGCACATGAAATATTTTTTGAAATTCTTTTTGCGATGGACATTTTGGACGACGCTGAGTCCAAAAATCGCATTTTTAAAATTTTTGTGTCTGTCTGTCTGTCTGTCTGTTAAAGCATCACGCGAAAACCACTGGATGGATTTCAATGAAACTTGACATCCAAGTTCCTTATATCCCCGGTCAACATATAGGCTACTTTTATCCAGTAAAAAAGGTTGGACCCGATAGGGGGCGCTGCGATCGGGTTCCAGGCATTCTTTTTTTTAGCTTATCTCCGAAACCGTTCATCCGATTTGCATTTAAATTTGTATGTAGAAGTTTTCGGATACGGTGAGTTTTTACGACTTATCAGCTCTATTCTTTTTTGAACACCAGAGGGCGCTGTAAAACAAATATTTTAAAAAACTTCGAACAACTCCTAAGCCGTTTATTCGATTTGCATGAAAATTGATACATATGGTCTTTCTGATACGGTGAGTGTTTTGGACTTATTTTTTTGTGCCATCTTGAACACCAGAGGGCGCTGTAGTACAAATCTCTTAAGAAAAACTCAAAGAAAAACTCAAAAACCGCGCATCCGATCTATATGAAAACTGTATATAGAGGTTTTCGGAAACGGTGAGTTTTAATGACTTATGTACTTTGATCTATCTTGAACACCAGAGGGCGCTATAGTACAGATATTTTAAAAAACTTCAAAAAATTCCAAAGTCGCTTATACGATTTGTATGAATGTTGGTATATAGAGGTTTTCGGAAACGGTGAGTTTTTATGACTAATAAACTAGGTTCTATCTTGAACACCAGAGGGCGCTGTAGTAAAAATATTTTAAGAAATTTCAAAAAACTCCTAAGCCGTTTATCCGATTTACATGAAAATTGGTATGCAGAGGTTTTCGGATACGGTGAGTTTTCATGACTTATCTACTCTGTTCTATCTTAAACACTAGATGGTGCTGCAGTAGAAATCACTTAAGAAATCGTGAAACACTTAAAAATCACTCATCCGATTTGGATAAAAATTTGTATATCGAATGTATAGGATTTGATTATCGAGTATAGAAAGGGCTTTGCCGTTATTTTTTTATTCTATCTCGAAAACCAGAGGACGCTGTTGTCCGCAAAAAACTCAAAACAACTCATCCGATAAGTATGATTTTTATAAGTGGTTTTCGGGTGCGGTGAGTCTTTTGGCGCTATGTATTTTGCTATATCTTGAACCACAGAAGACCATAAATATCTTCTCTTTTTCTTTATGTGTATTTATTTTCCACTTTCTCTTTTCGCAAATCGCAATTGAGTACGCATCAACACTTGCGCAAGCCAGTTGTGTCGTAAGTTGGCGTTGTTTTGACATTTCAATTTCTATTTCCAAAGATTATTTCATTTTTGTCCAGTTTCGTCGCGAATTGTCGCGAAACTAGTTTTTGCTCTGATTTTTTTTTTTAAAATGTGCAATCTATCGAATACAATATAAGACTTGAAAATATATTTTTGCAAGCGATCGGCGGCACGCAAGCACAAATCACGATTTCCCTAACTTTTTCTCATCATTTTCAAATGTTGGAGCTACATTTTGCTCATTTCGCCAAAGGTACCGGTTTGAAAGATGCACACAAAATTTCTTATAAAGTTTGTGTAAAGTTTTTTCAAATCGACGAATGAAATCGAAAATTATTTATATCAACTCCCGAGTTAAGCCTGGTATTCAGCTAGTCAAATCTAAATTGGAAATATTCAGGACATATATTTCAGTTCGCATACTCTCTAACAGATGTCGTTGATTCAAGTAATTGGCAACACTTTTCAATTTACATCCGTCAAAGCATTAAAAAATTTGTAGACAAGTATTGTATATACAAATTTATTTTCTTTACAAGTAAATCTATCTATATATATAAAAATGAATGTATGTATGTGGGTATGTGGGTATGTGGGTATGTGGATATGTGTGTATATCACGTATAGACTCCAAAACCACCGAACCAAACTTTATGAAATTTTTAGGGATACTAAAGCAACATTCGGGAAGTGTTCCTGTGAAGTTTGGTGTTGATTGGGCAAGGGGGCGTGGTACCTCCCATACAACCCAAATTGGCTCTATCGCCCACAAACCAAAAAAATTGCTATATATCAGACGGTTTTAATCATATAAAACTTAAATTTGCTAATTTTGTTCAGATGGTTACTTTCGGTGACTGTACAAGAAATAGGCGTGGTCACACTATATATACGCCCACTTTTCAGCACTAATTTTAATTCATGATATTTTCAAGTTTTGACAGTGAATCTTGATATGCAGGTGCTATGCATACACGTGGCAGTCACTATGTAAATATAAACGTTGTCACGCCCACTTTTACCGCCCACAAATAAGTAAAAATGCTTTATATCAGACGGCTTTTGCCGTAGAAGACTAAGATTTGGTAATTTAGTTCGTATGGTTACTGTCGGCCAATATACAAAAAATGGGCGTGCACGCACTATATATACGCCCACTTTATCGGAATCATGCTTATTCCTGAGTTGTACACGTTTTGATAGTGAATCTTGGTATGCAGGTTCTAAAGGTCCAAGTGGCAGGCACTATGTAAATAGAAATGTTTTCACGCCCACTTTTACCGCCCACAAATAAGTAAAAATGCTTTATATCAGACGACTTTTGCCGTAGAAGACTAAGATTTGGTAATTTAGTTCGTATGGTTACTGTCGGCCAATATACAAAAAATGGGCGTGCACGCACTATATGTACGCCCACTTTATCGGAATCATGCTTATTCCTGAGTTGTACACATTTTGATAGTGAATCTTGGTATGCAGGTTCTAAAGGTCCAAGTGGCAGGCATTATGTAAATAGAAATGTTTTCACGCCCACTTTTACCGCCCACAAATAAGTAAAAATGCTTTATATCAGAGGGCTTTTGCCGTAGAAGACTAAGATTTGGAAATTAAGTTCGTATGGTTACTCTCGGCCAATATACAAAAAATGAGCGTGCCCGCACTATATCTACGCCCACTTTATCGGAATCATGCTTATTCCTGAGTTGTACACGTTTTGATAGTGAATCTAGGTATGCAGGTTCTAAAGGTACCAGTGGCAGGCACTATGTAAATAGAAAAGTTTTCACACCCACTTTTACCGCCCCCAAATTAGTAAAAATGCTTTATATCAGACGGATTTTGCCGTAGAAGACTAAGATTTGGTAATTTAGTTCATATGGTTACTGTCGGCCAATGTACAAAACATGGGCATGGCCGCACTATATCTAAGCCCACTTCATCGAAATCATGCTTATTTCTGAGTTGTACACGTTTTGATAGTGAATCTTGGTATGCAGGTTCTAAAGGTCCAAGTGGCAGGCACTATGTAAATAGAAATGTTTTCACGCCCACTTTTACCGCCCCCAAATTAGTAAAAATGCTTTATATCAGACGGTTTTCGCCGTAGAAGACTAAAATTTGGTAATTTAGTTCGTATGGTTACTGTCGGCCAATATACAAAAAATGGGCATGGCCCCACTATATCTACGCCCACTTTATCAAAAGCATGCTTATTCCTGAGTTGTACACGTTTTGATAGTGAATCTTGGTATGCCGGTTCTATAGGTCCAAGTGGCAGTCACTATGCAAATATAAATGTTGTCACGCCCACTTTTACCGCCCACAAATCAGTAAAAATGCTTTATATCAGACGGATTTTGCCGTAGAAGACTAAGATTTGGTAATTTAGTTCATATGGTCACTGTCGGCAACTGCTAAAAAAGGGCCGTGGTCGCACCATATCTGCGCCCACTTTTTCAAAATCATGCTTATTCCTGAGTTGCACAAGTTTGATAGTAACACTTGATATGCAGGTGCTCTAAGTGGCAGTCAATATATATATATATAAAATTTGCAACGCCCAATTGTACCACCCACAAAAAAAAAAACAAAACGAAATGGCCAATTTCAGCCCTTGAAAGCACTTTGACCGAGCTTCTTATGATCAATTGTGTTGTGAGTGTTGTGGAATGTTTGAACACAAATGATCGAGAACTGGACCTACATGTTTTATGTCGACTCCGAACGGCTTATGTTCTCAAGAAGCTTTTCATGGCAGTTTTTATTCTCTGAGGTTTGTCATTGTCTGCAGAGAGGTGACGGCCGAACAGAAAAATTAATTCAATTGAAAAACTTTCCGTGTCAGGTGGGATTCGGACCAGGGTGTTCTCGCGTATGGGCCACACACTCTACCCACTACGCCACGGCCGCCACTTGATTTTTTTTTTTTTGATCCACAAATTAATAGAACTACTTTAAATCAGACGATTATCATCGTTAAATACTAAAATTTGGTAATTAAGTTCATACGCTTACTCTCGACAGCTTTGCAAAAAATGTGCATGGTAGCACTATATCTGTGCCCACTCTTCAGAAATAATTTTATTTAATTTATTTATTTACTTATTTTTTTAATGTACTATAGTTAATTACAATTTAAAAATTATAACTAAGTCAGCACTAGCTGCCAGGGCTATCGGTTAGAAATAATTTTAATTCCTGAGATGTGAACGTTTTGATAGACAAACTTGGTATGTAGGTGCTATGGGTCAAATTGGCGTTCACTTTATATATAAATGTTGACACGCCTACTTGAAACGCCCACAAATCTATAAAAAGGATGTATATCAGACTTTTTTTAGAGTAAAAGACTAAAATTTGGTAGATTAGTTCATATGGTTACTGCCAGAACCCTTAAAAAATGGGCGTTTCGCACGTTATCTACGACGACTTTTCAAAAATCATTCTAATTTCTGAGCTGTACGTGTTTTGATAGTGAAACTTGGTACGTAGGTGCAATGGGACCAAGTGGCGGTCACTATATATATAAATGTTGCCATGACTACTTTATCTGCTCATCTATCTATCTGTAAAAAATGTATGTATGTATAATAAGGCTCCTCACAAAAAGAAAAGGTGAACAAGTCGGTTCCTCAAAATAATGCTTAATGTTGTGATGATTCCCCAAATATTTCGACTGTAGGAATAGCCATCCGTGAGCTGGAATAGTTTGAAATAAAAAAGAAAAAAAAAACAAAAACGAAATGGCCATTTCAGCCCTTGAAAATACTTCGACCGTTTGAACACAAATGATCGAGAACTGAATCTACAAGTTTTATGCCGACTCCGAACGGCTTATGTTCTCAAGAAGCTTTTCATGCCAGTTTATACTCTCTGAAGTTTGCCATTGTCTGCATAGAGATGACGGCCGAACAGAAAAATTAATTTAATTGAAAAAACTTCCTATGTCAGGTGGTATTCGAACCTGGGTTCTATGGCATTCAAGGCACGCACCTCAACCAGTATGCCACGCAATGGTTTGAATAATGCTCTAAAAATCGAGTTTTTTATAAAAATATTTAATGGTGTGTTAGTTTAAAATAACAAACGGTCAGAAATAATAGTAATGAAAAAGTTCTTCCAATCTGCACCAATAAATTTTAAATTTTTACAGTCGGACGAGAGATAATGCAGATTTTTATTACTTTTTTAACTTTTTTTTTTAATTACTTTCACTAAAATTCAAATTAATTTTATTTTTTTGTTTTGCCATGTTACTTTTAGTCAAATAAATTATCTATTGATGATAAAATATAGTGTAAAGTGAAGAACTAAATTGAATGAAATTACAAAAAAATTTACACATTTTTTACATTTTACAATTTATTTGACTTAAAGTAGTATAGGAAAAATTTCGTTTGAATTTTAGTGAAAATAATATGGAAAAAGTTAAAACAATCCATAAAAATCCGCATTATCTTTGGTCCAACGGGAAAAATGTAAGATTTTTTGATGCAAAAGAACTTTATCATAACTCTTATTTCTGACCGTTTTTTTTTTAACTACCATACCAGCCAATATTTTTCGTCGAAATATTTTGGGGATCATCATAACATACGCCATGGTTTATTTTGAAGAACCGGACTGAACAATTTTTTTCCTAAAGAGCGTGAGGCGACTGAATGTATATACGTGTGTGGGTATATATGTATATCACGTAAAGAGTTCGAAACCGCTAAGCCAATTTTTATACCAAAGCCTTGAGAGGGTTCCTGTGAACTCTGGTGCCGATCGTAAAAGGCACCTTACATACACCTTAAATGTTCGATATCAAACAGTTTTGGAATTATAGGTCGCACAGCCTAGGAATTTAGTATTCGACCTCAATTTACACATGCCGTTCCACAGGTAACATATTATGGGTGTTGGGCGAGGGTCGAGGGGCGCGGTCTTATTCCGCACCCAAAATTTTCGGTATAGCTTTCGAAATAAGTCACACATCAATGAAACTCGGTACGAAGTTACTATAAAAGCATGGCTTCACTGAAGCTACGCCCTCTTTTAGGGAATAAGCGCTGAGCGCAGCGAAGCGCGCCGGGTATAAGCTAGTATACTTATAGAGATGAATTAAAAATGAATAAAGATTATGAAATAAGGATGAAACCTTCAAATAAAAAATAAATATGTTGAACCTGTGCACATGAAAGTGGAAACTTTTGATATTATGATGGTTTTCAAAGAACGCCCCTGGCGTGTGAGGTAAAACCCTTGTTTTATTTCTTCCTGTAGCAGGAGATTCTCTACTGAACTAGTCAGTAAATAAACAGTTGCCTGAAACAAGGAATTCCGGCGCTGTCCACGCGCTTATGGTCAACTATTTTTGCCTGCTTAGCTTCAATGACCCAGCGAGGAGTGAAACGTGATTTGTTCTTTAACACAAAACGAGATATGAAGCACACTTTATTCCCCGTTGGCTAGAGGCCTCGCTCGTGAATTTCTGTTATCATTTTGGAGATCTTCTCTATTTCTCCCTGCTACAGGTCCCAGGAGTTTCAGGCGAGAGTTGCTGCTACGACGAGCGGCGCTCTGACCCCTAAGAATTGTTAGTTACTCGAGTTGCTAAGCAACTGAGGTGTCAAGTGCCAAAGGTTACATTTCACGTTTACCCGCAGGCTAATTCATAAAGACTTTTTGATCAGTATTCGGTTAAGTCAGTAAGAGCACAAGATTGGTTCGAAGTTTCATCAACAAATAAAATTGACAGAGTGCTACATTGTCAATCCATACTTGTTTCGTTGTCACAATTCCGTTGAAACAATTCAAATGCCTTCAATTTTTATGAAGCTCCCAACATGGATCCAAACTTTTGATTCGCTTGCTCAATGGTGCTTTGCAGCTTCTATTCATGAGCGGCAGCCGCAATAACTGAAAAAATGGCTCGGTTTCGTACGCGCGAGCTGCGGATGTTAAAAAATATTTCAAATTCGATATATGTAAAAATTTAAATATCCTCTACAGCTCGCGAAAAGCATCTGCGATAAAAAGGCTAACATTCGAGCCAAAAGCCAAGAGCCTTGTGGGAAGTAGCTTTCCCCGAACATTTGCATTCCCTTTTCCTTTACCAATGCCGATTATATAGATGAAAATTGATAAGTCGACCGAAGAAATTTCCTCATACAATTCTACTGAATCTGCAATAACCGAGCCTGAGCCGCAGTCCTCGGTATGATCACCACCATTAACGCAAACCAACCAAAAGGAGTGGTTATATTTTTGGTTACATGTGATCCAAAGAACTTGCGTTCACCATCAAGTGATCACGGCCGCGACTGTATAAGTAAGAGTGATATCAGTTTCCTTGTGACCGAAAATTTAAGCTGAACGTATTGGTTCCCTTAGTTGCATTTCACTAAGCGATTAAGATAGAAAAGGAATTTTATATTGAATTTATTTAATTGATATTTAAATAAAATAAATTCAATAACAGCTGTCAAATAACTTTGAATAAACATCTATTGGGTAATAGCATACAAAGCAAACATGATCCAAGCAGTTTTTTTCGTAAAAGTTAAATCTAATCGGATCGTAGACCGAAAAAACGCAGCTATTATTAACCACAGTGAAATTTTGGGCAGCTGAATTTAAACGTGACCGTAAAAACTTGGGAGACGATGAATGTTTGGGACGTCCAAAAACTGCAACCACTAACGACAACATCTAAAGTTCATCAAATGGCGCTGAACGATCGTCTAATTAAAGTGAGAGAGATAGCAGAGGTTATGAATATGTCCAAAGAACATGTTTATCACATATTAAATCAAGATTTAGACATGAGAGAGTTGTCAGCGCGTTGGGTGCCGCGTTTGCTCACCGTTGGACCAAAAACGTGTTCGAACGAACATTTCCAACGCTCTTTTAGCGCAGTTTGGGCGCAATAAATTCGAGTTTTGGCGCCGAATAATTACTGTAGATGAAACTTGGATACACCTTTATACACCCGAAACAAAAATACAGTCAAAACAGTGGACTGCAAAGGGGGAATCGGCTCCAAAAAAGGTTATTCTGTTAAAATTGACTCAAACAAATAACAACTGCGCGTCCAAAATGGCTGAAATTTTGGTAAGTGCCTATCAAAAGATGCATAATTATATTCCCTAGCTTTTATTGACTATTTCTGCCATCTTCACGTCAAGCTTGGAAACTTTTCAGAATACCCTCGTACTTCCGGCCAACGTGTTTGTGTATCAATAGTCATTTTCGATTCAGGTAGTGGTCCCACACATTGTTGTTTCTCCCAAAATTATTATAGGTCGTAATTGTACTCAAAATAATTAAGTGAATTAACGAGTTTAATCGATGCAAATTTTGGCAAAAAAGATTTTACTTTTTAAAATTAAAAATAATGAACACAAAAATTTTTTAATAAAATAAACAAGAACGTGCATATTTTTTGTATAGGTTTATATATGTATACAAATCTTTTGGAATAATTGAATTTTATTACACACTGAAATATGTGTAATAAAATTCAATTTTACCATTATTTTCATTTTATCAATTATTTTTTAATTAATTGAATTTTTCATTTTATATAAATCAAATTAAGTATTTTAGCATAAACTCTGTGTTCGAATAATAACCTTTTATAAAATATTACTTTTACAATAAAGTAATGAAGAAATCATTAACATTTTGTTTACGATTAATATCACCGCAGTTGCAATTTGCTATGATTCGCTAAGTCTTTGCGATTCATACGAATAAATGCTTAACTTTTAACGAATACAACGAGAAAGAAGCTCTGCGAGTCTAACGTTTTCTATGAATACAATATGCTCTGTTTTTCAAGGAATACTCACATGTTCTGGTGAATACTCATGCAGATCTCTGATACCTACATATTTTTGTAATAAAACACCCACGAACCCTCTCCCTCTTCCTTTAAAAGAAAATCCTAGCTATGGGCCTGGCTAGATATACACTTAAATATTTTAAGTTTTGCTTAAAATTTTTAATTTTTAGTAAAAAGTGTTTAATTAATAAAACAAAGACAAATGACTATTTAAAAGCATACCTTTGCAAAGGAGGTACGGAGTCAACTGTCTTCAACTCTCCTCTAGTAGAGACGACATTATAACTCTCTTGGCAGTCACATTTTACATGTATCCATTTGTTCTCGTGCCTATTCTCCACCATTACAACAAGACCAGCCCATCCCTGATATAATTTTCTTTTATTACGGCAAAAGATTTATAATGAATAGCAAACCTTGGTGAGATAGTATGCTGTCATTCCTTCTCTTCCTTCATGACGTTGGCCTTTGGTAAGTGTGAGGCTTATGATAGCATCTGCAAGAATGTGAACCGGAGGGTTAACCTGTTCAACCAAAAGTCGTTTTGAGCTGTGTATTGCCAATACACATTGAGGATACTGTTGGGGATCTTCAATTCCAGTATGCCAGTGGTTAAATGCGAGGCAAACTAATAAATATATATCACGTTCTAACATTTTATGACAACCAACAAATCCGCGAACCTAATATATAAAAAACAATTTAATGACACAAATCAATCATATATTTTAACAAAACTTAATATAGGTTCATTCCAAGAGATTTCACAAAAATAGTCACATTATCATCTAAAATTGACCAAAATATACTTGAGTCCCCCTTTATGGACACCGCAAAAAATATTTTTTTTTTTTCTTTCACAGTAAACCAGTGTTCCACCCGAAACACTTTGGAGTCGGCATGTTTTAAGGCCTTACGGTTGCTTTTATATCATTACTTCTAAGATACAGTGGCGGACAAAATTGGGTATAATTGAGATATAACTTTTTTTCATTAGGAATAATCAAGTCATGATTTTCACCAGTAATTAAATTACTGCAGTCAAAGTAGCAGAAGTCGTAAAATTATTGAGTTTTTAAACAGTCGAAGCTTAAGCAGAAGCGGAAGCAAACTAGTTTGAATAGTTTGCAAAGTGCTTCGACAATCGACAGCTTCGGCAGTCGTTGTTTTGATTGACTGAAACTGTTGAAAAAGTCGAAGCAGCATCAATTGTGGAACTTTCGTAAATCGAAGCAGTATCAGTTTCTAAATAGTCGTGCAGACTGTTTTGCGATTATAATTTTTGCTTATTCTTTCATACTTTTGTACAATTGTTATAATAATGCAAACATAATCATAACAAAATTGAAAAAATTTAATTTAATTGAATCAAACAAAAGTTTGAAATAATGAGCAGAAATCATAAGCTCAAAACAGTCTGCAACGACTGTTGAAATACCAATGCTTTTTCGACTTACGAAAGTTGAACAACTGCTGCTGCGTCGATTGCCAGCACTTCGCAAGCTAATAGGTACAGTTTTTTCTTCTGCTATGCTACGACAAGTTGAGGCAATAGCAGAAGCTTTGAAAAAAATGAAAGTTTGTAAACGCTGATTTTTACATTACATACTTGAAATTCTCTTTATAAATTAATAAAGAAATAAAGACTTTTAATCTATATAAAAAAATCGAAAAAATTAAAAATTCTTCGTTAACAGCATTTATCCAGTTTGGTCCAATTTAGTTGTTTGACAAATTAGTTTTCATTCCAAACTCCTTTGTTTGCTGAAACATTTAACGGCAGCTTGTTGGCCAACACGAAAAATAATTTTAATTTCGGTTTGTGAGCTTGAGAAGCAGCAACCATGTCTTTTAATGCTTTTATGGTGTTTTTAGGGTGATTAATGACTCGAGTTGACTGGCAGCTTCAATAAGCCGACACCACCACTTTAGTCAAAACCACCACTCTAGTCTAGTGCAACACGTGCTGATTTGCCATCGCTAGCAGTTTGGTAAGATGTTGGGCGGGGTTCGTTGTGGCCGCCTACGTGTTCCCTCGCCTTACAAATAATTCACGGGCAATCTCACTTACCCATCGGTGATTTAAACCATTTTTGCAAAAAAAAACAAAAAAACCAAACCTGTAGATTAAAAACAAATCGTCGCTGGTCCAACAAAAACAGTTATGTCATTTTTGTCAATTTTTTTTTATTTCATATTTTATTAACACTATCTATTGCCCACATTTCCGCATTTGCCGTTTTTTTATATCTCTTTTGGCTTAGAAGTGATCAAAAACAGCTTTGTGCTCGCAGTACTAAAAATACTTATTTCCTTTCATTTTATTTTTTTATTTAATAAATGGAATAGTTTCCTTACTGACTAGATATTTGGTAGACATGTATATGAGTAGTAATAATAAATAAAACATTAATAAATTGAGGCTAAATGATTGTACATCATTGTTTTAGATACTGAGAAATCTATAAAATACTCAGTTGATAAATTATTAAACTCTCGCAACGTTCTTATGAGGTCTTCTTATTCTTCTTCTATGAGGTCCTATGTATATTAAAGGGTGCACTATTTCTTAATATTCTTGACGGTACACTAAAGTTTATTTGCTCCAGAAGATACGAACAATCCGTGTTACCAGAAATAATATTGAAAACAAACACCAGGGATAGAATTTTCCTTCGATTTTCTAAAGTTTTCAAG
Organism: Coremacera marginata; assembly: GCA_914767935.1. Classification (NCBI taxonomy): domain Eukaryota; kingdom Metazoa; phylum Arthropoda; class Insecta; order Diptera; family Sciomyzidae; genus Coremacera; species Coremacera marginata. The sequence goes on from OU612046.1 coordinate 127,751,794, forward strand.
TTAATAAACTTACATCGAACTTCATATGACGGAAATGAATCTGCAAAATTAATAGAACGGAGTGCAAATCTGAGGAATCTGCGCTGAACACGTTCTAAACGATTCACGTGTGTATTGTAAAACCGATTCTAAATAAAACTAGCATATTCTTACTTGGATCTCAACAGACTTGTAAACAGTATTTTGAGCGTATATGGATCTGTAAATTCATTACTATTGCGTTTAATAAATGCTAATAGAGAATAAGCTTTAGGAATTATATAATTCAGATGATGTATAAAAGTAAAACTTGAGTCAAATATTACACCAAGATCTTTAATTAAAGTGACTGATTTCAAATTTCTGATTTCATTATGATTATTTAGACTGTATTGATTTTGTACTGTATTATTTAATTTAGAATATGAAACGTGAAAACATTTATTTATATTTAAAGATAAATGATTTTTAGAACACCATCCATGCAGATTATTTATATCAGCCTGCAAAGCAATAATATCCTTTCTATCAGCAATTCGTAAAAAGATTTTCAAATCGTCAGCAAACATCAAGAACTTTGAGTTTATAAAACAGGAACTCACATCATTTATAAATACTATAAGAAAAGTGGTCCTAGAATGCTCCCTTGAGGAACCCCTGATGACGCTATAAATGGTTTCGACATGGATCCCTCAATAGATACCTTGCATATTCTATTGCTTAGGTATGACCAAGAAACAAAATTTGGATGGAATCCTAAGTTCAAGAATTTTCTCAGTAAATATGATGGGAGACCCTATCAAACGCTTTCGAAAAATCAGTATAGATAGTGTCAACTGTAAATCCATTTTCAAACGCAGATATACAATAGTGTGTAAATGTCGCTAGGTTTGAGACTGTCTATCGATTCAGCATAAAGCCGTGTTGATTAGGACAAATTATATTATTTATTTCAAATGAAAGTTTATGTTTAATAATACGCCCAAAAATTTTTGAAATATTTGATAGTTTAGTCTATAATTATTAATTTCGTTTTTATTACCATTTTTATATATTGGAGTGATGAAAGAAATTTTCCAAGCATCCAAGAAAGTGCGATTTGTTAAAAATAATTTTAAGCGGGATTAAAAGTGCGTGTTGGCAAACTAGAGCAAAAGAATTTAGCAAACAAATTTGCAGATTCAACGAATGATTGAGACCAAACACCTTCATAAGACATAAAAGATGGAAAGCTGGATGTCGACTTTTTCGAATGTATAAAAGTCCAAAAGTTTTTTGGTTTTGCCTTAATATTTTATTCAAAACGGTTAATATACTGTTTGTACAAAAATTTATTTAAAAAGGCAAATTCCATCAAGTAATTTTGATGTTTAAGATAATGTTCAATATTATTTGTGGTTTTGTATAAATTAAAAAATGTATTTCTCAAATTTTTCAATTTTTTCAAGCCAGTAGTATACCACGGTAGCTTAAAAATTTTTCTGGGGCACTGTGGAATAATAACAGATGTTTAAAATTTTAGATTTAAAAAATAAAAAAGAATCAGAAGTGGTTTTGTTTTTCAAATTATGCTCCTAGTCCACCATCACAATAGCATTTCTCAGCTCATCAAAGTTACATTGACTGAAATTATAATGCATATTTGAGTTAAATAAGTTAATAGTTTTACAAGCGAAATTATAGAATGATATGTTGAGCATAAGTGGCAAATGATGCAAGTTAGGATCACAAATCGGTATATGACAAATTTCAATACTATAGTTAAAATCCTTACTAATAAAAATAAGGTCTAACAATCTATTTAATTTATTCAGAAAAACATTAATTTGAATAAAATCTAAACTTAGAAAAGAGCCAATAAGATAAATTTCATACGTAGAGCTTACATTAGTAGCAATGAGAATATTATTATTTAAAAAGTTATTCCAAGTGACTTTATTTAAATTAAAGTCGCTCAGAATGCAAAAATGGCTATCACCTTTGATGCTAGATTCAATACGTTATCCACATGAGACATGTATGTAAGAAACGACCATATATAGTTGTTTAGAAAATCCAAAAATTGATACACATAATTGATCCAGTAATGTGTCCAAACTGTCTAGTGGCCATGCGCTGCAGCACAACGACCTTTTTACAGCAACAAGAACACCGCCGCCCTTAGAGCAGCAAGTTTTTTCCGCATCTCTATCCTTTCGAAACACCTTATAGCAATTGAGATCGAAAAATTCAGCATAAAAAATTCTGAATTGAGCCAAGTTTCAATGATGACCATTATATCATAGTTTAACTGAGACGACCATAACTTAATTAATTCTGACTTAGTTCTTATGCCAGAAATATTTTGGAAGTACATTTTTAAGTTACTACCAGGCTTATTGCAATTGCTTGTTTCTATTTTCTGTATCGACGACGATCCTTCTTTTGAAAAAACTCGAACTTGCTAACAGAAACGTTAGTAGGCCAAAGAGAAGGCTCCAAAATGCGATCAGTAAGAGATGCCGAAATGCCGAGCTTAAAGTATATTTTTTCCAGATCATTTAGAGGCAGAATGCCAATATGTTTATTAATATATGCAATTATATCATCTGCGGTCACAGTTGGCTTAAAGGAACATAGATGAAACCAGTGAATGGGTTCAATGCCATCCAGTTCAGAATTCATTCTTTGGCCAGCAGCAAGTTTCTTTTTATGCGATATTATATTTTTGTCGTTTTTAATAACATCAGAGGCATAACTCTGAGCACTAGCTATACCTGAGTATAACTCCGAAAAGAAATTAGTTTTTTGCTATCCTGAAAAGTTACTGAAAAACACATAACTGTTTTTGTTGGCGCAGCGACGAAATATTAAATATTATCCTGCAAATTTGGACACCCCTGCAAGGTTGGACACCCCTGACTTAATCACCAAATCAAGCTGTGATGTTCATCTCGCCCACGTATCTCACCCTGCCATGAGGACTAATGGGGGTACATCTTAAGGTAGTTTTTCCAAAGAAACACTCCGCCCTTGACCAAATAAAAAGGATCTTGTATGTTCCTCTGCAGACAATGGCAAATCTCAGAGAGTAAACAACTACTATGAAAAGCTTCTTGAGAACATAAGCCGTTCGGAGTCGGCATAAAAATTGTATACGTAGGTTCAGTTTTTAAACAATTGTGTTCAAACTTTAGAACACGCACAACACATTGATCATAAGGAGCTCGGTCAAAGTCCTTTCAAAGACTGAAATGGCGTTTTCGTTTTTTTTTTTTTTTTTGTTCCTTTTAAACAAACTTGAACTTCTTTATAAACAAAAAATTTCTATTAGTTATTTTAAATACAGGGTAGTTACAATTGTAATCGTATTAATCTAAGAATTTAATTTTAATTGTATGTGGGGGTTAAGTTTAATGTTAATGTAGGATGTTAATGTTAAATCGGATACTCCAGTATTCTAAATCAGTTTTCTTATTCCTTGGGCATGGATAACAACAGATGAACTATCACGAAACAGTCGTACTTGGTATTTCTTATAGACGTTTGTTTCAAAGATGTTGAAATCGTTAATCGTTGGTTTACATTTGCAAATAAAACATATTTTTTCATAGCAACAAGTATTAACGTATTTGTACAAACAATATTTGACAAAATCTCTCACGCTATTATCCTTCTTAAACTTGAAGTCTTTGGCTTTCCACCTCTGTTCATTTCATGAATTAAATCTTATCTTGAAGAACGATGTTATAACGTAATCTTTAGATTTTTTAATTTTAAAAGGATTCGGAGTCCTTTAGAGCTTCCTCTGGTATCCCTCAAGGTAGTCATCTCGGGCTTTTTGGATTTGTTTTGACTATTTCCTTTGATGGTGTCATCAAAGAATCCAATCTTCCTGCCTATGCCGATAGTATGAAAATCTATCAGTGTATACTAACCAACGCTGATTGTTGTTATCTCCAAGATGATCTTATAAGTTTTTCTACTCGATGACAAAAAGATCTATTAGAACTCAACGTCAGCAAATGTCAAGATATTACATACTCTCGAAAAAAACAACAACTTCCACCGACAACTTATTACCTAATTGACAAACTGCTTTTTTCTGTAAGTTACATTACGTGACTTTGTGTTATTTGTGACAAGGAACTCAATTTTCCTTTCTCTTTACCTTACTTTTGTTAGACCCATTCTTGAATAGGCCAGCCAGGTTTGGTCACCTTTTACTACTTCCATTCGATGTGAAGTGAAGCCGTTCAACGAAGATACGCTTCGCTCTTCGTGGCCTTCCCGGCTCTGACAGTCTCAATTTTTCTCCGTACGCTGACCGTCTGAAATTGATTAACATGGATACTCTTGAAAAACGTAGAGAAGTTGCTTAAGTACTCTTCATTCATCAACTGGTATGCAGAATCATTAATTGCCCAGCACAGCTCCAATTAGTATCCTTTAACACCAACCCACGTAACCTTAGGTCTATGCCTCTTTTCCATCTCAACCTTCACATATAACCAGGATGCTTCGTGTGATCTGAGCAGATATAGACTCCGTGAGACCCTCTTAAGTCCTTCATTTCCCCTTCCAGATTTTTAATTTCTCCTTACAATTAAGTATATATATATATAAGGTGTGTTCCATATATATAACGCCACTTCGAAATTTAAAATATTTTTGTAACGGCCAGTTTAAACAAAAGAAAATGTTTTGAGAATTTGGTCATCTAAGCAAAACAACAAAAGTGACCAAGAGCAAAGTTTATTCTAGTAACAGTACATTGTTTATTGCTAAATATAAGGCCTTTTCCACACAGAGCAATTGAAAAACAACGCAACATCAACAAATGTTGCTAACCCACGTAAGTATACCGGAACCTTCAGATGAAGCAACTTTTTTACAATTAGTTGGCATCACGTTTGCGATAAGTCTTATGCAACACAGCTTACTGCAATTTATATCAGCGACTTGTGTTTTTCTTGATAATTTAAAACAATTGTGTATTACTTCAAGTTGAGAAAAGTATCAATTAAATTCAGAAAAATTGTGTTTTATGTTTTTTATTTTGAATACAGGAAGCAGCAATAAGCGAGCAGATAACAAATTTATATTTGTTATAAAAGAAGTAGAGAAATATCGCTGCTTATTTAATTATAAGCTGCAATGAGATATCAATGTTGCGTTGTGCGTGACTTGCTCATATGAAACCATAGGTTGCAATAATGTTTGGAATCGCAATGGCTCGCAACTTTCTAAGCAATTGTGTTGCAGTTAGGTTACTTTTCCGTTTCTCCGTGTGGAAAAGGCCTAACTTTTAATGCTGTTTCATATTTATAACACCACTTGCAATTATTCCATCTGCTGCGTTTGAAGTGTAGAGATAAATAAAATTGTGTATTCAATTTTCAAGACCTTAACAATAGAAAAAAATTTAGACCGGAATGCCTCGTGCAACCCAACTTGCGAAAAAAGGGAAAAAAATACATATTCTTAAAGACCTTCTTTAAAAGAAGAAGGCTAGGAATTCGGGAAATCAGGCGTAGAATTAATCGCAGCCACAGAGTGATCCAACATTTTTTTAACGATCCTCAAAATTACGACAAAACAAAACATTGGGGCCAAAAAAAAAATCCTCTGTAACCGCGATCAAAATAATCCGAGCTGCGAGCAACACTACCCACAGCTCAAACGAGTTGCGGAGTGTTGTTGCTGATGAAGTTTCCCGGACAATGGTATGAAGAGTGCTTCATTAGTGTAAACATATCCGCAGCGAACTTATGAAGTGTGTTCCTGCTCTTACTAGCAAACATAAGAGAACGGGCCACCAGCCAGCTTTTAAGTAATGTTTTAAAAAAGGGTTCCACGTTGAGGGTTATTATTTGCATGCCATTTCTTTCGATGAGAAAAAATGGAATCTTGATGGCCCGGATTGATTCCGGCATTATTAGCACGACATACGCTACAAACCACTTCGTTTTTAAAAATAAGTTTGGTGCTTTTTTGAAATTAAAAGTTCATGGATGAAGAGCGCTGACTACACTCGTGTGCTGGAGAGCAGTTTGACTCCATTTTTGGAAAAAATAGGCAGACACAACTAATTTTCAAGATAATCCGGCAATCCATGTAAATTCAGGCCAATTATATTGATTTATTGGAGTGGCCGGCATGCTCTTCCGATTGTAACCCCAATGAGAATTTGTGGGGAATTCTTGTACGCCAAGTGTATAAAAATAACAGACAATTTGGCAACGTGGAAGAACTGAGATCAGTTGTTCTCGAAGAATGGAGCAAAATTGATTCAAATACATTAAAAAAAAATAATTGAAGTATGCCAAATCGCATTTACAATATCAATGGAAGCAATTCATTTCAGCAATTCAGCATTCATTTAATAATTTTTTTTTTTATTAAATAAAAATCGTTTTTTATTCAAAATTTTGAAGTGGCGTTATAAATATGGAACAGCATTAAAAGTTATATTTAGCTATAAACAAACTACCGTTATTAGAATAGACTTAGCTCTTGCTCAGTATTGTTGTTATGCATAGATGACCAAATCTATGCAAAATAAATAGATGTTGCAAATAGACATGCTCTTTTTCTAAAACTGGCCGTTACAAAATATTTAAAATTTCGAAGTGGCGTTATATATATGAAACACACCACATAATATATTGTAAGTTCACTTTATCTTTACTTTTCTTCTGTCTTTCTTGGGCGGATTACGCCCACCTCGAATTGGATATCTGCGAACACTAAAACAAGGAAAGGTGAGGCGAAGAAAACCCTGTTAGAATAAGTTTAGTTCTTAGTTATTCTTTAGTCGGCTTGTATTAAGCCTAACCAAATAAATAAATAAAAATATAAACAAAATTTATGACACATTTATTAAACACATTTTAGAATAACTTATACAATTCTTCCTGGAAAGGAAGGAATTTTTCCACAGGAAATTATTTCCAAATAATTTTTTTTAAGAGTGCTTTCGTTAAAAATGGTTATATATACGTATGTCATATAAGTTGATAGCCATAATTGAATAGTCATAATTAAAATCACTTACAGAAATTGGTTGCTGAATTTCGCTTTGTAGTTCAATAATATTTTTATGGCTTTGCGTCTTCAAATACTGCGTTAGTTGGAATTTTCTATCACTAGTTAATTTTTTTACTGTTAATAAATACGCAATATACGGAAGAAGCAAGGTAATTATGAAAATGTTTTAGTTAACGTATTTTTACTTCAAATATACGATATTTAAGTTCCATCCTTAAATATCAACCTTTCATCATTAACTTGGCTCAACCATTTTTTTAATGTAAAATTACTATTTGTTTTTGGCATTACGAAATCAGTTGTAAACTCAGAGTTTCATGAAACATCTTTTCATGCAACAAGCATTCTATTGTTTTACAATTTGTAATTCGAGTATAGCATCTGAAGTAAGCGCTATTTATTTTGTAGAAATTATTCAACGCATCTACGAGGGGTGCCTTTAATATTTCGGGATTAGAGAACAAAAACAAATATTAATCATCGAAAATCACTTTATTGTTTTTCAAAATATTCTCCATTAAGATCTATACACTTTTGCATGCGTTTGAACCAATTGTCGAAGCACTTTTGCCACTCTGATTGAGGTATCTCCAAAACATGCATTCTGAATGCCGCAACCGCTTCTTCGGGCGTCGAAAATCGTTGTCCACGCAGTTTATTCTTCACGGTTGGGAATAAAAAAAAGTCATTCGGTGCCAAGTCAGGACTATACGGCGGATGACCCATCAAATCGATGTTTTGGGTGCTCAAAAATGCAGTTGTTTGAGCCGATGTGTGAGAGCTCGCATTGTCGTGGTGAAGAGTGATCCGTCTTCGGCGGTTGGTTTTCCTGATTTCTTGGAAGACAACTGGAAAACAAATGGTTGTGTACCACTCAGAGTTGACTGTTCTGCGTTGTTCTAGTGGTACGGTTGCGACATGTCCATATTTTCCGAAAAAACAGGCGACCATTTGCTTAGAAGTGCTTCGTGCGCGAACAACTTTTGTTGGATTTGGCTCATCTTGAAACACCCATACAGTCGACTGCTGTTTACTTTCGGGCTCATACGCGTAAATCCACGATTCATCACCTGTCACGATGTCATAGACGTGTTTCGAAGCACCGCGATCGTATTTTTTGAGCATTTCCTTCGACCAATCGACACGAGCCTTTTTTTGAGCGATTGACAAATTGTGTGGGATCCAACGCGAACAAATTTTTTTGACAGTCAAATGTTTATGCAATATTGAATGTATGCTGGTACCACTTATGCCTAAGGTTGCCTCAATCTCACGATAGGTAACATGACGATCTTGCAATATCAGTTCGCGCACAGCATCAATGGTTTTCGGAACAACAGCTGATTTCGGACGACCTTCACGAAATTCGTCTTGGAGTGAACTACGACCACGATTGAATTCACCATACCATCGATAAACACTGGTCCTTGATGGAGCTTCATCGCCAAAAATTGAATTAAGTTCATCCATGCACTTAAGTTCATCCATGCTGTGTTAATTCACGTCGAAAGTTGTAAAAAATAATCGCACGAAAATGTTCACGATTTAATTCCATTTTTAGACCGAGATGAATCTTTTAAGTTACTATAAACAACACAAATAGCGCTCGTATGTCAAAACGTTCTGAGTACGTATAAGCCAACAAATGTCAAACTTTGCGATAGAGCTTTCAGTTGACAGATTGCAACACCAGGGTTGCCAAATCCCGAAATATAAAAGGCACCCTACGTATGCTTAATATACTTTTTTTGATATGCATTTTTTTTTGTAACAATTTCTTTGAAATACAAAATTTTATATAATTTTATTTTTTAGCAAGAATTCTTTTGAATCATTGTAACAATGCTCTTGGTCTGCCGGGTCTATAGCTGAGACGAGCTCCGCAGATTCCGGGATTCAGTACAATATTTGCAATAAATAATGAGACGTTCAGTGATAGTTTGATGTTTTCTTCATACGGGTTTTAATCCAATTGTATAAATTAGGGATGTGACGGAGATCCATTCACATCCGCATCCGCAACAATAATCCTTACTCATAAAAATTTTTATTACACAGTACAACACATGATTTTGGGAGTCAATTCTGAGAACTGCACGTGAAAATAGCCCCGAGAACAGATCTTCAATCTGTTCTGTTCAAGTAAGTATCGTATAGGGGAATTTGTCATGTTTTAGGCTCTTTTGTTTGACATAACTCGAGAACCACTAGTCCGATTTAGCTGAAACAAATTTAAAAAATTAAGAATTACAATTCCTTTAATCTGTTCATATAATGTTTCCCTACATAAGCAACAGTTTCGCAGTTATAAATAAATGTATGAAGAAAAAAATATTTTTTGCCAGAAAATTAAAAATTTTTTGTTAAAATTCGTAAAAAATCCAAAACTGAAAAAAATGTCAAGTCCTATTACTTTCACGTAAAGTCACATAACCAATGAACAAAATGAGGCATAGATCATGAAAATCAATGTACTCGTTTCGCTTTTATTCACAATTAAGTAAAGGTATGAATTTCAAAAATTTGCTCGAGATATGTAAAAAATTCTTTGGAAATTTGGAAATCGATATTAAATTATTATGGCATGTAACTTGATAAAACGAATGAACTTATTATTTTTGGGGCTACTTTCACGTGCAGTTCTCAGAATTGAGTTCCAATCAATGAGCTGAAAAATGTTGTACTGTGTTATCGACACAAAAACGTAATAAAAAAAAAACATTTTCAATTTGCTTCATTATGAGCTTCTTAATCGGTTAGGATCAACATTACTGTAAAGCATCAACATTACTGTTTATAAAATACAATTTACCGTTGATTTATTTTCACTATTAAAAAAGTTTTCAATATGATTTTGATCATTTAAGTCCTAAATATAGTTTGTCTAGTCAAGCTGATCCCTTTAAAAATTTGACATAAAAGTATTTAATTTATGTTATTCTTTTCATTGAAAATATGCTTTTTTTAATTTTTTTTAATCACTTTGCTTCCTTCGTTTAGATACTAGAACCTGAAAAATTGTTGAGATTTTTTTATTTTTGTAGGGGAAAGTGGGGAATCGTGGCCATGTTTTTATTTTGGTCGATATTTTTATCAAATATCAGAAAAATTTTAATTTAATTTATTGTTATAGGATATGGTATTCTACGTGGGAAAAACGTTTTATTGTTTTTGTTTTTTTCAAGTTTTGGTTTGCAAAAAATCAATGCTTTCGAGATTTCCAAAAACAATAGGAAATCGTGACCCACCCGCCTTAATTTAGTCAAAACTAAAAAATTACGATGCAAAACTTTATTTGTTAACTGGAAATGATAAATAAAGTAATTTCAATCGAGAAAATAAAAAGGGTTATGCACGTTCAATCAGATACGAAATTTGAGCACGTGAAAAAATCAATCTTTCTATATTGATTTGAATAATAACGTGACATGGTGGCTGAAAATTGACAAAAACCAAAAAAATTTAATAAAAATATTTGTTTATTTATTCACAGCCTCTATTTTGCATAAAAAAGCATGAAGACACACCCCCCCCCCCCCCCCACCCCAACACAATTCTCCATTAAAAGTGGCTCATGATTCCCCACAAGCTATGGCTTGCAACATGGAGGTGTGTGAGTGACTTGTTGAAAGGTCATGCAAAATTCCTTTTGGGCTTAAGGGAGTATTCCTTGTTGGAAGGCTTTATTGTATTGAGAACATATTAAATAAGATAAAAATTTTTTTTTTCTTTGTACGAGGGCTGTTCAAAAAGTTGTCGGCCTTCAAAGTTGGGCGTCGAAAAAAAAGGTACGCTGCTTGCGGCCCGAATAACTCGACTTTGGATCATCTGAAATGGAAAAAGTAAACGGCGTTAGATTCAGTACTGATGTAATTCGGGTCCCTAAATTAATTTTAATTTTTCGATTATTTTTTACAAAATGGCGGTCATTGAAAAATGAATAACCGATTTTGGGTCTTTTTTTGTAGTGAAGTGTAAAAAAAAATAGTAAAAAATTGTTTAAAATTGTTATTTTCATCAAAATCGGTTCAAAACTACGGGCGCAATCTGGGCCGCAAGCTTGAAAAACGTGGTTTCGACATAAACGCGTTTAAGTTTGAAGTTATTTTTTTGCAAAAAAACATTGAAATGAAAAATTTGATCAGAAAGGCAGTTTTAGAAATTCGACATTTCTGTCTCGACTGCACTTGGTTTCATCAAAATCGGTTCAGTAGAGCCGGAGAAAAGTGACTTCGAAGTTCAAAAACGTGATTTTGAAAGAACTCAAAGAAAATTTTAGGTAATGAAACATTTTTTTTGGTGAGAAATACTTACATATATCAATATGCAATGCCAGCCCCTTAAAGAACTCCTTCCTCTTCTTCAAAAAATGAGGACTCAGCGGCTCTTTGTGCTCTTCGGGCAGTTCTACCTTCTTTTGATGCGGCCAGATCTCTGGCTTCGGACTTTTTCAAGCGTTCTTTGAGAAAACTGTATAAGGCTCCAACAAAATGCAATTCTCCGTTTTGTTGTCAATGCTTATGTCTTCGTTTTTATTTTTAAATTTTTTTGCTTTTTTTTTCTTTTTTTTTTTTTTTAAATTTTGTCAATTCGAAAAATGCATGCCGACAATCCATCGAACCCAAATCTTGCAACACTTCGATAACTCAAATTTTATGAATTGCTTAAACACTTTAGTTAAAGCAGGAATATCATATTACATTTCGATGACCTACTCACTGTGAGCAGAATGAGGGAAAAAAACAAAAAAGGCAGAAACATTTATATATATATATGAAGCATTGGAAAACATTTAAACGAAACACATAAGAACCAAATATATGTAAATAAAAGATTGGAAATTTCTGTAAGTTATAACTCTAATATAAATTTTATACTAGAGTTAAGAAACATCAGTTCATTTAAAACGCTCAATAAAGAAAGTTGAAAAAAAATCCATTCGTTCTTTTAATCAACCTCCTTTTGCTCTAAAGAGACAAGGAAACATAACTCGCGGGCGTCCGGTTTATAACTCAATTCAAAGTGAACTAAACGCTGCCAACATTCGAATACCTAAGCTCTAAAATGTGTATTCATTTATTTTCAAATTGCGTATAAGTTAACACAAGATTCTGTCGAAATCGCTTAGAAGACAAAATCTGTGCTACATTCAAAAGTACGTGACTTTTGATAAATTTGCCAGCTGCATGGTTTTCAACGTGGGAGGATCCACTATGTAGAAAACCAGCAGCAACAACAACAATAACAATAGCCAAAATATGAGGCAAAGAGAGCACCAACGACAGCAACAATATCAACAGTAGTAACAACAACAGCAACAACAACAACTACATCAACTACATCATCATCTTCAATGTGCCCAGAATAGGTATAACTTAGGGTAACTTTCAATTAGTAGGTTAGTTTTTAAGTGAATGTTTAATAAAGAAGTGGCACATAGTGCCTAAAATAAAAATTCGTTTTTAAACTTTAACTGGCGCCCAACGAAAACTGAAGTTCTTATAAAGAATAAACTTAAAACTGACAACAAATTAATTAAATGTGCTCTAAAGAAGCTAAGGATAAACAATTAATAAAAGAAAAACTGAAAGAAAATTAATGTGCTAAAATACCATAAGGCAAATAAAAACAAACTGAAAGAAAATTTAATGTGCTTTGAAAGAACTAAGGACAAACAATCAATTAAAATACAATAAGACAAATAAACAACGAAGGAGAACTTTACGAGAGTTACACGATCGACATAGCAAAGGAAGAAGAACACAGCAAACAAAGTAAAAAAAGAAAATCAAGAGATAAGGAAATAAACTGTTAATATGATTATGTTTATGTAAGTACTCAGTGATCTGTTTTTTTTTTCTCTTCTTTGTGAGGGAATAAACTTTAAAAAATAGAAATTATAAAAAATAAAATTTTAAAATTATAATTTTTCTTTTTTAAAAAAAAAATGTCCGACGAACAACTAAGAATAATAATTTCTGCTGCTGTTACCACAGCAACAGAAAGAACTAGGTTGGCATTTGAACGGACAATAGAACAACTGACGGAACGAATCAGGACTTTAGAAACACCAGCTAGGGTAGAACAATATAAACCAGTTGAGATAAATCCGGCTGTGAAATGCGAAGAATCTCTCGATATCGTAAAATCACTACCTGAATTCAATGGCGACAGGACACGCTATGTTAGTTGGAGACAAGCTGCCTTTGCAGCTTATAAGCTTTTTGATAAATATGAAAGTAGCTCGAGGCACTACCAAGCGGTAGCAATTATGCGAAATAAAATTGTAGGCCCGGCTGATCAGGTATTATCATCATTCAACACAATCCTTAATTTCAACGCAATTATTGCGCGTTTAGACTTTACATACGCTGACAAAAGACCCATTTATTTAATTGAACAAGAGATGCCGACTCTCCGTCAAGGAAAGCTTTCAATTGTAGAATTTTATGATGAAGTGGAAAAAAAATTAACACTTATTGTAAATAAAACTATAATGTCACACGAGGGTAATAATGATCTCATTTTGTCATTATGCCAGAAGTATAGGCAAGATGCTCTCAGGGTATTCATATCAGGATTACGTAGGCCCATGAGCGACATAATGTTTTCGTCACAGCCTGTGGATATGCCCAGCGCTTTGGCGTTAGCGCAAGAATTGGAGGCTAACCATGCCCGATACTCATTCGCGAATTCTTTTAGCAATAGAAATGAAGTTAATCAGACAGGACATAATAACAGAAGATCCTTTGCGCCGCAATATTCTCCTCACTATAGGCAAGTTAACGGACACCCTCAGAATAATCCTACCCCCATGGATGTTGATCCTTCTACTTCAAATTTGAGACAGAGAAATAGTTTCAATCCAAACTGGAGGATCGCACAGGACTCCTCCGAAACTCGTCAATCATATCAGAGGCCGTTGCCTAATAATAATCAAAGAGAGGCATTTAAAAGACAGCGTGACAGCGATAGGCAGACTCTCCCTAAAATTCAAAGAATAAACCATATAAATCAAAATACCGATGAAGAACATTTTAGTAATGACAAAGCCCAAAGCGAGTTTTTTGAAGAAATTAATTTTTTAGGAGAAAATCGCTCCTGCCATATGTAAGCCGAGAGCTGGCAGGGCGATCAATAAAGCTTTTAATTGATACAGGTGCGGGAAAAAATTTTATGAAACATAATACAAATCTAAAAGGATTAAAGGAAATCGATAAACCATTTAGAGTACAATCAATTCATGGCACCGCCGAGATATATGAAAAATGTTGTGTTAATATTTTCGGAAGAAATTCACATTTTTATATCCTTTCTGAATTAAAAACATTTGATGGCATAATAGGGTTTGATTTTATGAAGGAAATCGAAGCTAAATTGGACTTAAAAACAGGAATATTGCATTACAAGGGTGGTCAAGAGAAGTTGCAATATTACAACTGTAAGGATGTTAATAACGTAGTATTACGTGAAAATCCTACAGTTAAACCCAATGAGAGCGACATGATTTCACTAATCTTAGAGAAACACTCAAAGGTCTTTGCTAATCCAAATGAAGCATTGCCATTTAATACTAACGTGGTTGCTACAATAAGAACTGTCAACAATGAGCCAGTGTATTCCAAATCGTATCCTTACCCAATTGCTGCTTCCAAATTTATAAATGAAGAAATTGCTAATTTATTGCGAGATGGCATTATTCGCCCTTCTAAATCACCATACAACAATCCTATATGGGTTGTGGATAAAAAAGGGGTTGATGAGAATGGGCAAAAGAAAATGCGAATGGTGATCGATTTTAGAAAGCTGAATAGCAAAACAATTTGTGACAAATATCCCATCCCCGATACTTCTGTTATTTTGACAAATATGGGAAAGTCAGCTTTATTTACAGCTTTAGATTTAAAATCTGGATTTCACCAGATTAAGTTAGCGGAAAAAGATAGGGAAAAGACAGCTTTTTCCATAAATAATGGGAAGTATGAATTTTGTAGACTTCCCTTTGGACTTAAGAATGCCCCTGGCATTTTTCAGAGAACAATTGATAATGTTCTCAGAGATGAAATCGGAAAATGCTGCCATGTTTACATCGATGATGTAATAATTTTTTCAAGTAATGAGGAACAACACTACAGGGACATAAAACGAATTTTAACAAAGTTGTTTCAGGCAAATATGAGAGTTTCAATGGAAAAGTCGAAATTTTTGAAAGAAGAGGTTGAATTTTTGGGGTTTATTGTTTCAAAGGAAGGAATCAAAACATGTCCTGACAAGATCAATGATATAATAAATTATAGAACTCCTTGTACTCTTCGTGGTTTACGATCGTTCTTAGGACTATCAGGATACTATAGAAGGTTTGTTAAAGACTACGCTTCTATAGTAAAACCTCTTACAAAATATTTGAGAGGAGAAAATGGCCACATAGGGGCTAATAAATCGAAAAATATTAAAATTAAATTAGATAGTGACGCAATACTGGCTTTTGAGAAAGTTAAAAGAATTTTATCCTCCGAAGAAGTTCTTCTTTTATACCCTGATTACGGTAAACCTTTTGATCTAACAACTGATGCATCGGCTCATGCTCTGGGTGCAGTATTATCGCAGGGAGGTAGACCAATAACAATGATTTCCAGAACATTGTCATCTGCTGAAGAAAATTATGCAACAAACGAAAGAGAACTTTTAGCAATTGTATGGGCACTTCAAAAGCTGCGAAATTATTTATACGGTGTGAGGCAGCTGAACATTTTCACACACCATCAGCCCTTAACTTTTGCTGTTTCAGACAAAAATCCAAATACAAAAATAAAGCGTTGGCGAGCATTTGTTGAGGAGTTTTCGCCCCAATTTTTTTACAAGCCTGGAAAGGATAATCTCGTTGCCGATGCGTTATCTCGACAACACATTAATGCAATAGAGCATTCAGAAAATTCAATATCCAATACGATGCATAGCGAAGAATCTTTATCGGAAGTAATTCCAATAGTAGCAAACCCTGTGAACTCATTTAGAAATCAGATTATTTTAGAAAAAGGTAAAAGTTCGACAAAAGTTACGAAGATAGTATTTAAATCGAAGATAAGACACCATATTACATTCAAAAACTTACAGGATCTAATGGACTTAATTGGGGAATGTATTAATCCTGATGTTGTAAATGGTATATTGTGTGATTTGCCGATTTTAGGGCAAATCCAAGATGAAGTCGTTAGGAAATTTCCATCTGTAAAATTTCGTTATACTACGAAACAAGTTAATGATATTTTCAATGAAGATGATCAGAATGAAATACTTGCAATGGAACATAATAGAGCGCATCGTTCTGATCGAGAAAATATTAAGCAAGTTTTGAATGATTATTATTTTCCAGATATGCAAAAAAAATTGAAAGAGATAGCTTTAAATTGTAAAATTTGTAAGGAAGCCAAATATCAGCGGCATCCGGTTAATCCAGAAATAGGGAAAACTCCGATACCATCTCGTCCTGGTGAAATGATACATATTGATATATATTCCACCGATAAGCATCACTTTTTAACTTGCGTGGACAAATTCTCAAAATTTGCTATAGTTATTCCTATTGAAAGTAGAGCCATTGTTGACGTTAAACGAGCGTTATTACAAATTCTTAATTGTTTCAATAAAACAGAAAATGTTACATTCGATAATGAAAAATCATTAAATTCCCAAACAGTAAAGTTTCTTCTTAGAGACCATTTCGGTGCAAACATCTTCACAACTCCTCCTTTCCATAGTACAACCAATGGACAGGTGGAGAGATTTCATAGTACCCTTACAGAAATTGCAAGATGTACTAAGCTTGATCAAGCAATAAGTGATACAAATGAGTTAATACTTCTTGCACCGTCAAAATACAATAGATCGATTCATTCTGTTACCGGTTGGAAGCCAATCGAATTAATATTTTCTATGCCTACTGCCCTTAAAACAGAAATTAAATCCAAAATCATTAAAGCACAGGAAATAGAGCTAAAAAGAAATAATAAAAACAAAAGGACTAGAAATTTCAAACCAGGAGACAAAGTCTACGTTAAGACCAATAAGAGAATAGGTAATAAGTTTACTAAGGTATTTATAGAAAAAACGGTTCAGAAGGATTTAGGCTCCACTGTTTTAATTGACAACAGGAAGGTTCACAAGTGCAACCTTAGGTAATAAGGTTTATTTTAATTAATAATAATCTGTTGAGGTAGAACGTATTTTTTATTTTTTTTTTATTTTTTTATTTTTCAGATTACTATTCATGTTAGTAAGTGCTCAGGGATCGAACAGTAAAATTACTGATTTTTCAAAATCAAATTTCATACCAATTACCGATGGAAAAGTAGCAATTTGGGAAAGCTATGACTATATTGTACATTGTACAAATTTAACAACTTATAGTAATGTTGTAAGTGAGACCACAGACATACTCCACCTTTTTCCACAATCACATATGCGGAAACTCCTTCAATCGGACGTTGATCAGATTTTCCGACTACTTGATACCCTACAAATCCACCATAGGCATGCCCGTAGTATAAATATAATTGGCACTGCACTTAAGTACATCGCCGGCACCCCTGATTTTGACGATTTTAATGAGGTAAAAATTAAGGAAAATCAACTCATTGAAGCCAATGAGCGACAGTATTCCATCAATACCCAAATACAGGAACAGGTAAATAAACTTACTGAGACAGTAAATAAGATTTTGAAAAACACCAAGGAAACTGAAATTGACACTGGACACTTATTTGAGTTACTGATGGCTAGGAACAGAGCAGTTATTACGGACTTGGACAATGTAATTTACTCTATAATATTAGGCAAAATAAATATAGTTAATCCTGTTATCTTAGACTCTATGAAATTTCGCAAATAATGATCACTGAGTACGTAAATGTTAGTATAAGTGATATAATAAGTAATTCTAAGCTTAAGATTTTACAAAATGAATATGTAATTTATTTTATAATAAAATTTCCAAGAATTAAAAAATTATGTAGTTTAGTTAGGGTATTTCCGGTGGCACAAGGTAACAAAACAATTTTTTTGGAAACTGATACGGTTGCGGATTGTGGAGATTCAATAATTCCAGTAAAAAATTGTACAGCTGCACTAACAGCCAGTTTCTGCGAAATAGCAACGGATACCGTATGCGTGCATCAGCTTTTCAACAATCATAAAGCATCATGTAAAACAATATTTAATCAACTTCCCCCACTTGTTGAAGTAGACAGTGGCCTTATCATCATTAATGACCAAACTGTAGAAGTTTTGGAAGCGAACAATTCTTCAGTTACTGTATCTGGCACCTTTCTTATAACTTTTGAAAAAATGGTACGCATAAATAGCAGAGTTTTCTTAAATAACAAAACAACTGCAATGCTTCAACCTGGAGTCCCATCGACCCAGTTTGTTAACTTTACGGAGCATTTGGAAATTTTAAGTTTGCCTTACTTACATAGAGTTCATCTTAATAATCGCAATCACTTAGAGAAGCTGCATGAGGTCATTCAAACGCGTTCAATTCAAGCAACAACGATACTAACTATCATAGTGATAATTATTGTTATAATTTTTCTATACCGAAGATGGCAAACTCACAAGAAAAAAACCAATGAAGTTAAAAGGGTAGCACAATTTATTAAAGCGGCCGCGGACGGCCTAGACTTAGAAGGGGGGCAGTTAACACAAGATTCTGTCGAAATCGCTTAGAAGACAAAATCTGTGCTACATTCAAAAGTACGTGACTTTTGATAAATTTGCCAGCTGCATGGTTTTTAACGTGGGAGGATCCACTATGTAGAAAACCAGCAGCAACAACAACAATAACAATAGCCAAAATATGAGGCAAAGAGAGCACCAACGACAGCAACAATATCAACAGTAGTAACAACAACAGCAACAACAACAACTACATCAACTACATCATCATCTTCAATGTGCCCAGAATAGGTATAACTTAGGGTAACTTTCAATTAGTAGGTTAGTTTTTAAGTGAATGTTTAATAAAGAAGTGGCACATAGTGCCTAAAATAAAAATTCGTTTTTAAACTTTAACTTATACAAACAAGTTATTACCTACTAAAGAACGCGTCTAACGAAATTCGGTGGTTGCATTCAAAAAGTAGCCAAATTAAGCAAATCGAATCTTGGCGAAAACATTGCTGGACAAAAAAGGCCATATCTCTTAAAGTATTTCGAATTTCAAAAACACTTTTAGGACGATATCAAATATCCAAGCTATAAAAATATGCAAAAAAAAAATCAAACAAAAAAGACTTTCAACGAGCTGCTTGGGCCGCAGGTGGGACACGTGGGAGATAGTGGCTTTCTTTTTTTTCAATACCATTATAATCTGCGAAAAAGATGCTAAAATTCTTCCATGCCTTGTGCCAAACAACTTACTGAAATTTAAGCGGGTTCAATCAACTAAACTTGTTCCTTCCTTTTGTATGTTGAAAGGCCAAAAAACTATCTTTTAATCTCATTCCAAATATCCGCATCTACATTCGCATCCGCATTTTTCATTTTTTGGTATATGCACAAAAATTATTAGGATGACGAGAATAACCGTGCTGTGTACTTCGTGAGCAGCTCTCTTACGGTCTTTCTGGTGGTCAATGTGACAACAGATAGGTGTATGGCGGATAGTCAGTAGGTGTCGAAATGCCGTATGGCCTTTTCGGTATTTCTGCTTAAATCATGCATCTGAGGCCCAATCTCTTACTTATTATTAAGGTTTTGCTTAGGTGACGGGTCTCAAGCCCCAGCTACATATATGACAGCGTTAAAAATATCCTGTTTATGTGCCGAGTCTGACTCCTCAGCTACACATACGACAATCTGAAAAATCTCTTGCTTGTGCCGAGTCTAAACGCCCCAAATATTGTACGAAAATCTTAAAATATCCTGCTTATGTGTCGAATCTAATGCCCCAGCTACACATATGACAATCTTAAAATATCCGGCTTATATGCTAAATCTGATGCTCCAGCTACACATACAACATTCTTAAATATCACTAATAGTTTAACTAGTAAGTGTCTTTGTCCTTCAGTTTTAGCAGTTCACATCTTACCTTCGTTTCCTTATTATTCCATTATTTAAATCCGGTAGCTTTTTAAAACTTGGGTCCTCTTTGGTGTTCCTTCAAAAACTAAGTTTTTATCGCGTGTGTCCTCCTTCGTGTTCCGACAGCAACTGACTTTTCTTTTCTTGTCAGCCAGTCTCTGACTTTATTGCTGGCCGTTGTTCTTCTTCTCTGACCAAGCATAGCGCTTATGCAGTCGCTCACATTCTCGTCAGCTATATTTCCGCTATACTTCATTATATCTTACTCTGGTCATCTGTTGTGCTAAGCTCAGTGTGACCAGAGTGGAATATTATATTCCACTTTGGCATATTTTACCTTCGGAAAGCATAATTTTTTTCAAAAATATGCAGCGTAAAAAGTGGAATAGTTTTCATATTCCTATATTTTCCAGAATTCACAAAGAAATTTTTATTTTTTTGCTAACGACATTTTATATTTTTTCTTCTCCAAACCACCTTGTAAAACGTCAAATAAAAAAAATTCGTCTTTGAACATGGCTACACATTAAAAAAAAAATGTTGCAATTCCTACCAAATAACTGATAGCTTAATAAAAAAATGTAAAACTACGAATTTTTTTGATAATAATACAAGCAACAATTTAAGTGAACATGTGCCTTGAATTTAATTTTATACATTGTATATCGTTAATTTAAATCCAAAAATCATAACATTTTTAATGTTTAATAGCAAAAGCCAAAGACAATTTAAAATAGCACACATATTTTTTATTTTTTTATCTAAACCAACGCTCAGGGGATGCCCCCTTTAAATGCGAAAGCATTGCGTTAATTCGGAAGACGGGTGATAGTTAGTTGGAGGGTGGAAATATGGAGTAGTGACGGTGAAGATTTGCTTTAAACTGACACAGATCAAAACTGCCGGGGAACACGCTCACAGGGAGATTATTCCACAATCTTACCGTGCGACCAAAAAATGAATTATCTCGGTAATGCGTGGTTCTTTTGGTCACCGATGCAATGGTAAAGGGATGGGCTTGGAAAGCTGCCCGAGTAGACCTAGGAAATACACGAACTGGTGGCGTCAGGCCATGTACCTCTCTTGAACATTTCCCATGGTAGAACCTATACAAAAGGCTTAGGCAACCAACATTACGCCGATGCCCAAGAGAACTCAGGGGAGATAAAATGTTTTCATATCCTATCATATATATCGCACGTCTTTGAATTCGGTCCAGAAGCTCCAAATGAGATCTCGAAGCTCCTGCCCAAATATGCGAATAAATTAAAAATAAATATTAGATTTAAAATTCGTCCTCTCTTGTTAATGTCGTTTATATAATAGCTATTTTTGGATATTTGTCCAAAGAGTGGCTTTAAAATCGAAAATATGTCCAATTTGAAAACGGTTCCGGCTTCTATAAAAATTAAAATTTTGTTACAGCTTTTTAGACTAAAGGTGGAGATATTTAATACACCTATTTGTTTTTGTTGTGGCGGCCGTGGCGTAGTGGGTAGAGTGTGTGACTCTTACGCCAGAGAACCCAGGTTCGAATCCTCCATCCGACACAGAAGGTTTTTTCAATTGAATTAATTTTTCTGTTCGGCCGTCACCTCTCTGCAGACAATAGCAAACCTCAGAGAGAGAAAACTGCAATGAAAAGCTTCTTGAGAACATAAGCCGTTCGGAGTCGGCGTAAAACATGTAGGTCCAGTTCTCGATCATTTGTGTGCAAACATTTCACATCACACACAATACAATTGACCATAAGAAGCTCGGTCAAAGTCCTTCAAGGGCTGAAATGGCCATTTCGTTTTTTTTTTTTTTTTTTATTTGTTTTTGTTTTAAAAATTTGGCTTACTCTGAGAGAAAAAAGGATATGTAACTATTTTTAAGAGAATAAAATTTTTGAAAAGACTTGTAAAGTACAAATGAACTGATATACGTATTTTTGTTTACATCTTATTAATTTAATTTTATCAGTACTAAGGTATGTCTTAAAAATTCTGAATGTTCTTAATTTGAAAGTCTAATAATAATCAACAAATAAATGTTTTTAAACTTGTATTTGTGTTTCTTTTATATCTATAATCAATTCTGTTTATATGTATCTTTAAAATTGAACGTGGAATATTTTTGTGGAATATAAAAACTGTAAGTGGAGTATTTAGCATATATTTTTTTAAGAAAATGCATATTACTACAAAAAACTTCTGGTCACACTGGCTACGCTACTGCTTTGATTCTTTTTTATTCTACTATGAGTCTGACTCGTTATCCTTAATATATGTATATCGCAAATGTTGTCAAGTCGTGCTTAAAGCACTGATCTAGTGCTTTTTGAAGTTTTGATCAATTTTGAAGCACAAAATTTGGTGCATTTCTATTTTCATTCTAGTGATTTTCTTGTGTAAACCCAAAAAGTTATGTTTGCTTTAGGGATGCTATAGGAATAAATTCTTTTCAGCACTTAGCTGATTTTTGCATACATCTTTTGTATTTTCGTTATTCCAATGCATCATAACATGTAGAAAATTTTTAGTATGATAAGTCATTTTAAAACTAAAATCAGATGGTTTTATGTTGTATTTCGTGTTTTTGGTATTTTTAGTGCTTTTTTGCCAAAATTAACCTCTTTTTTTAAAGTGTTGGTACCTTTTGATTAAAAATTGTTTTCAGCACTGTATAGTGCTATGCTGTGCTTCTCTTCAACTTTTATCTTATAGTCTCACTCATTAGTTTGCTATTATGGGTAGCGTTATGTTGTCGCTCTGGTTCTTGTTGGTTGCTTTCACGTTATGGCCCACTGTTCTATGCTTAGTAGGTACGACATGGGGGTTTTGGGTCAAGTGGAATCATCGCCAGCGTCCTCTGGTGGCGAGATTTATTTGTGTCTTGGATAAACTATCGTTGCGCCCTCTGATGGCAAGAACGGAAGTTTGCTATTTGGTTTGTGTCTCGGATAAAATACCGCAGCGCCCTCTGGTGGCGAGGTGGCGGAAGTTGGCATTTTGGGGTGTTTTTGATAAAATACCGCAGCCACCTCTGGTTGTGAGAGTTGGCAGTTCGTATATGTACCTAGCAAGAGGAGGAAAAGCCAAGTCTAGTTGTTATAAAGTGTTTTGTGTATTCGGTAAGAAAATTACTACAACGCCTCTAGATCTACTACAGCGAGAATTAGAAGTTTACATATTGAGTTAGTGTATTTTAAAAGTGATAAGTTTAGTTCTTACTTTGCTAAGCTTAGATCTTAAATTGTACTTTAAAATCGAGGTTTATTAAATGCACAGCATAATCTGCAGTAAAAAAGCGAGATCATATCAGTGCTTGTCCATCAGCCTTATTTGCGCGCACGCCCTGACGGCGGAAAAGGACGAAGCCGTCAAAGATGCTTTCTACGCTAGTCTTGAGGACGTATACGACCACCTTCTGGTCCATGACGTGAAAATAGTCCTCGGCGATTTTAATGCGAAAGCCGGAAGGGAAGGCATCTTTGGCCCCACTATCGGTCAGTTCAGTCTTCGCGAAACCAAATTGATCATGTTGTAATCGACGGAAGGCATGCCTCTAGTGTTCTAGATCTGCGTACATTTCGGGGGGTCAACATTGACTCCGACCATTATCTTGTTGCAGCCAAGATCCGCATGCGATTATACAATGCACAAGAATGCAACGAAAGCTAGATGTCTCTAAGCTGCAATTACAACGGACTGCCGAAGCCTACTCCGCTCAACTCTCGGTTAAGCTCAACCAACAACCTCTGAGCCCGACGACGCCGGCGGACTTTGGGCGAATATATCCCACTCCATGCGCGCTGCCGCTGAAGAAGTCATTGGTTTCCGGCGCCCGCAACCTCGGAACCAATAGTATGATCAGGAGTGTCGCATCGCGACTGCAGTAAAAAACGCCGCATATAGGAAAACGCTGCAGTCAGCTGCAACGCGAGCCGTGCGAGAAAACTACCGCGAAAGAGGAAGGAAGAGAGGCACCTTTTCAGACGCAAGAAAAGAGAGCAGGAAAAGCGTGAGCGTGAGGAACTAGAGGTATACGAGAGCAAGAAGGATGCATGCAATTCTATCAACAGGTTCAGCGTCTAACCCAAGGTTTCAAGCCCGGAGCATCCACTTATAGAGACGAAAATGGAGATCTGAATACGGATACACAGTGTGTGCTGAGATTGTGGAGACGGCACTTCTCCAATTTACTTACTGGCGACGATTCCACCAATGCCGCCCATGTAGAGCGCAGTTCAGAGCCACCAATCAACGATGACGTAGTGGAAGTACCACCACCTAGCCATGAAGAGGTTCGAGTTGCTATCCAACGACTCAAAAACAATAAAGCAGCGGGTGCTGACGGCCTGTCAGCTGAATTGTTTAAAACCGGCGGCGATGAATTGATAAGGCGCATGCATCAGCTCATCAGCAAAATATGTCTAGAAGAAAGCATGCCCGACGAAAGGAACCTCAGCGTAATGTGCCCTATACTTAAGAAAGGAGACAGGAGAAAGTAGGAAATGACCTCTCCGAAACCTTCAATACCGAAATAGGTTTCAGGCAAGGCGATCCACTGTCTTGCGATTTCTTTAACATCATCGTGGAGGGAATCGTACGAAAGGCCGGTGTGCATCGTAATGGCACCATTTTCTACAAAGGCGTCCAGCTCCTTACGTACGCTGATGATATTGATATTGTCGGCAGAACCAAGAGAGATGTTACCGCTGCTTTCGCCGCTATAGAAAAGGAATCAGCCAAAGTGGGTTTGACGATAAATGAGGGTAAAACAAAGTATATGCTGTCTACAAACAAGGGAGCGCGGCGTTTAGACTCCCACGTTTCATCCGGCAGCTATAACTTTAAAGTAGTCAAGGAGTTCGTTTACCTTGGCACCGCCATTAATACCAAAAACGAAAACAGCCTGGAGATAAAGCGAAGAACAATAATTGCTAATAGGTGCTACTACGGGCTCAGTAAGCAAACTAGTTACAGAGCCCTCTCTCGATCGACAAAACTAACACTCTACAAGACGCTCGTTCTACCTGTGCTGCTTTATGGCGCTGAGGCATGGATAGTTTCGCAAACTGACGCAGCCGCTCTGGGGGTGTTCGAGAGAAAAGTTCTTCGCAAAATCTTCGGTCCTGTTCGAGTCGGCGATGACTATCGCATTCGATTGAGCCACGAGCTGTATGAGCTCTACGATGACATTGACGTAGTTTGGCGTATAACTGTGCAGCGACTACGCTGGCTGGGTCATGTCCATCGTATGGACGACGAAGCTCCAGCGAAAAAGGTGCTCGAGGCGAGGGTCATTGGTCAACGACGACGAGGGAGACCATGCCTCCGATGGATGGACCAGGCTGAGGAAGCCCTAACCGTACTTGGTGTATCCGATTGAAGAAGGTGCGCGCAAAGCAGAGGCGCCTGGCGAGAGCTGATGAGGTCGTCCGAAACCCGGCACGGGTTGTTACGACCACCATAAGTAGGTAAGTAAGACAGTGGTAAGAACTTCATTTATATAAGTAGTTTGAATATTACAACTCAGCTCAACAATAACCACTCAGTTAGACCACAGCTGACTACAATGTTTCAGCATACGCGTAGGAAAAAGCGATTAACAGGAGAAAAACTGTATACCATTGGATGCCGATATACACCTCGATGAGAATTTCAAGAATAAGGTGAAAAGACTCAAGCTTCATAGCAAGCGCGTGCCTGATAAGTACGAGTAAAGTTAAATAGATTAGTTAAAAGTTACCACAAGGAAGTGAGGAGAAGAAATTGAAAAAAAAAATTTTATCAATTATACAACAAAAATTTTTACATTGGTCTGTGAAAGTGGAATCTTGAAATTTCGATTAACTCATGTGGTGTGATACCGAGGTTGATTTCACTCATGTGATCGAAAGAATGTATGATGGATCAGCACAATGAAAGAAAAATTACCATTCCGGAACTTGGGAGGGTTCCAAAGGATTAGAGACGTCACCAGAGTAGAGTAATATTATTGTCCTAAATAGTCCGAATTTTTTACGATACTGATTTTGATGAACGAGGCTACTATTCATGAGAGACATGTCCAGTTGTGTAAAGCTGTTTCAAAGCTTGTCGCACATAAACATAGGAACGAAGTCATGAGCGTAACACTGCCAAAATTAGGAACTAAAAAAGATTTGAAAAAAATGAGACTGTCAAGAGCCCTCGAGCTGCTGAGATAGACCCCAAATGTACCTGCTTACAAAAACAAATAGCGAAAAAAAATCGCGTTGTTACAACTTACGGTTTCACTTGTTGACCAACACCAGTTTCGAACCAATTGTGAAACCCTCGCACTGCTACAAATCACGAATGCATCTACTCACTAATACTTTTAGGTAACTCCCATTTTTTGATTATTTTAAATAAAATAATGAAAGTCTAATTGTTCTCTTTTTAATGCAATTTCTTAAACCTTTATCGATTAAACAAAAAACTTCTAGAATTAATGTTCTAGGCAATAGTTTGGAGAGTATTCTACCGCAAAAAGCTAGTCAATATCTTGTTCCCAATCGGACTTATGACATTTTGAGTTTGCCCTAAAAAATATAGGTTTAACCTTTTAGCTCCTTAAATTTATCAGATTTTCAAAAATCCTGAAAGTGCTCTTTAAACATTAATGAAGGTAATCAGAATCCGGTTACAGAACTTTGACATCTCAGGTATAACTCCAAGTAGCTCGCTTCTCGTTTTTAACCCTTTTTACCACATTTTAACCCTTTAAAGACATAATTTTCAAAAATCTTTTTTAAATTCGTATATATATAATCAAAGTAATATTCTTATAAAATTTTATTTTTCAAGGCCAAGTAGTTAAGGCTGTGGGTCGATCAGTGAATGAGTCAGACAGTAAGAAGCGAACGCTCTATGAAATTATTATAAAGGAATTAAAAATCTATAAACGATTTTTCGCTGTTAAAAATTTTATCGGAGTTATGTGGTCCCAAGGAGTTTTTAACTCAGAATTGCATGTAGAATCCAAAACTGAATGTTACCATGAAAATTTTCGCCCGGAACAAATTGTCTCTACCTAACATATAGCGCTTTATTAATGATGCCACGCCCCCTTGTCGTATTCCGCTCACCTTTTACATCCTACTTATAAAATATTTTAGCTACACCTATTTAATAATAAATTTCAGGAAATTTGACTCACTATTTCTTTCTTCACACTGTGCACCGGTTGGCCAGCGTTCCAACATAAACATGGTGTATGACGGTTTGTCAATAGACAACCGTAATAAGCATACAAATGCGATAACACAACCAGAAAAACTCATTAAGATAAGAGACTGCATAATACTGCGCATGAATCCCATTCTCAATGAGTTTCTGCCTGCGGTGTGTAAAGGTAGTTGATTGCAGGGATAAAAATTGTCAGAGGCAAGCTACTAAAATTTTTCAGTTGTATGGTAGATAGTTTTAAGATTTTAAGTATAAAAACCAAAGTTCTACAAAAGATAATTCAGAAACTTACATCACAAGAGGAATAAACTAATGTTCTTTTGTGAGAGTTATGAGAGGAAGTTATGAGAGTTATATTTTGTGAGAGATAAAAGTGTAAAAGTTATATAAATGAGTGGAGAAATGGAAGAGTAAGCACTATCAACTTCAAAAGCTGCAGAGGAAAGTTTTCAGCCCATTCAAGGCATTTCCGCTTTTGACTTTCCGCCTGATTTTAGTGGTTTAATGTCGCTCACTGAATCCGATGGTTTATGCAGAATATTTGTATTGTATAACGAAGAATATGCTAGAAAAAAACTTTTTTATAAAAAAAACCGACTACAAAATCACTGCAAAGTAAAAAATAATTTTAAAATTGTCCTTTTAATTTCTTGGTCATATTTGACAATTTATTTAAACATATTATTACATTGAAAAACTTATTATTTGAATTTTTTTCTAATTTGTTTTATCATAAATATATTAACTTCTTTATGAATACAAAAGCTTTAAGGTCGGCCCTAATATAATCAGACTTTTAATCAGAAGCGCCAACTTCGCTAGAATGTGTCAAAATTTCAGAATAAATTTCGAAGTCGAAGGGATGTGTAAGTTTTTATGAGTAGTAAACGCTCATAAAGTAAGGTAAACAAAAACTTTAAACGCGGTTTTTTCGAAATGGCATTTTTTTGAAACGCTTGCACTTTAATTCGAAAAGAATTCGTTCGATTAACTCAGATCTAGTTTCATTATTTTTAAAAATTAAAAAAGCTTTGAGTGAACCGACAAAATCAAATAAAACGTATTTATTTTTTGCTTAGTATTTAATTTATAAGGTCCGATTTTGTTCACGAAAAATCTAGTTTTTTTAATTTATGCGGCTTTTATTTATTTTTTTTAATTTTAAACTTTTTGTCGGTTCACTCAGAAGACAAAACTGTTCTAAAAACAACCTTTTTTGTTTTTTTTTTTTTTGTTTTTCGCTCCCTGAAGAGGAAATATCCGCAAGAGACCTTTCGTTGGCGACCTCAACTTTTACACGCTGTATAACCATAACTATCGATGCAAAAAACCAAAAATAAAATTGTTAATTTAAGACTTAACTCAAAATGAAAAATTATTTTGATATTCAAAAAAAAATAAAAAAATACAATCATTCAAAAAAGTTAGCTTTTTTACTCAAAAAATTGAAACTGGTCCTTAAACAAATGCCTGCCAGTATATTAAATTCACAAACCTATATATTTTTTTTTAAATTTTTAAGCAAATGTCATTATATTTATCCGAGTCACAAACGAAAATTACAACTGTTTTATTTTAAAGCATCAATATTATCACTTTAGCTATTAGACTCTTAAAACTCGTTTATGAATCAACGCTTTTAAAGAGTATTTTAACTTTAAAAAGCATTTTAACTAACGAACGTTTGAAAGCTGTTTTAAAATATTTTTATGAATACGGCTGTAGATCTCTACATTCGTTCAGTCCCACTGTTTCGGTTGAAATTTTAAACATTTGAAGATAAACGAAAATTCAAACGATAGAAGACATACTTACTTAGGTAGCCATAACAACCCGTGTTCGGGTTTCGGCCGACCTCATCAGCTCTCGCCAGGCGCCTTTACTTTGCGCGCGCCTTCTCCAATCGGATACACCAAGTACGGTTAATGCTTCCTCGCCCTGGTCGATCCATCGAAGACATGGTCTTCCTCGTCGTCGTTGATCAACGACTCTCGTCTCGAGCACCTTTTTCGCTGGAGCTTCGTTATTCATAAGATGAACATGACCCAGCCAGCGTAGTCGCTGCACAGATATACGCCGAACTTCGTCAATGTTTTCGTAGAGCTCATACAGCTCGTGGTTCATTCGGATGCGATAGTCATCAAATCGAACAGGACCGAAGATTTTGCGAAGAACTTTTCTCTCGAACACCCCCAGAACAGCTGCGTCAGTTTGCGAAACTACCCATGCCTCAGCGCCATAAAGAAGCACAGATAGAACGAGCGTCTTGTAGAGTGTTAGTTTTGTCGATCGGGAGAGGGCTCTGGAACTAAGTTGCTTGCTGAGCCCATCATAGCGCCCATCGGAGTTATTATTATTTGCTTTATTTCTAGGCTGACTTCGTTGTTGTTATTAATGGCAGGGCCAAGGTATACAAACTCCTTGATTACTTCAAAATTAAAGCTGACGGATGAAACGTAGGAGTCTAGCCGCGCTCCCTTGTTTGTTGACAGATAGAATTAATTAGCATTAGAATAAAAGTGGAGTACCTCATTAAAAAAACTATAATGGCAAAGGATTTGTCGCCGAGACAAAGACTTTAATTGACATTGCACGCTGCGAAATTAATGCCATTTCCGCGTTCTCGTAAACAATATACCAGCAGCGAAAGTAAATTTAATTTTTGACCAACGGTGCAACCGCAAACGTACAATACAGCAGCCTGTATTCAGTCTACCGCACATGACAATTATGTCAGAAAGACCATAAGTGCATTTGTGCCACCAACTAATGTAAACAATGCGCTCACTAGTTCGCTAGCCTAATTAGCTACACAAGTGCAAGCTCAGCAGAAATCCCAATGTTGAATCAATGAGGAAGTGAATGAAAAGCAAAACACCAATTAAATGTTAGCTGATCAAATTTTAAAGACGGTACATTGTGAAAACAAAATAGTGAGAAGGAGTTTTAAGAATAAGCTTAAGAATTATAATAGCGGTATTTTTAGTTTATATAGAGATTAAATTTGAATAATAAAATCAGAGTCAACTTTAAACTCAAATATGAATGTTTAATTTAATTCTCTCCTAATAAGATCGGCACATTGGCCATAAATAAGGTTTGCCTTATCTTTGGCAATTATTATTTTTCCAGTAAACGACAAAGATCTTAAAACCTGACTATCCAGATACATTACGGTTTGAGCAACATTATAGAAGTAAAATCGGCCGCATTCCTTCTGAGAATGGGAGCGAGTACGTGTCGTTACCAATTAAATTACCTCCATCTAGAAACTCCATATAATGTGTTCGATAAAGTCGCAGCAGTTCTAGTGACGTCTGCCTGATCGGATAATGTTGATATATTCATGATATTGGACTGAAAGACAAAAATGGAAATTCTATAATTATTGGCAAGAAGACCCTTAGAGAACGCGAGAAAAATCGAACTCGTTTCGTAAGACTTAACGCTAATTCAAAGGTATTTGAGTTCGACGGTCGTAAAGATGTAACTCTCGTAGAAAAACGATATGACGATGGCTCGCTGCATCCACAATTGATCAAAGAAGATCATATAACCTTTTTGAAGAAGCCGGGATCATCATTTTTTGGATATGCTGCTGCACCCGAGAACTCAAATTTACCTCAGATTGAACAATGTGTTTCGCAATTTTTTGATGACAGGAACATTGATTTGTCTTTCTTGATTGGGATTTGCTGTGACAGAGAAGCAGAAATATAGGCAGACTTAATAAAATTTTCCGATGTTTTGTAGAAAAATAAAGAAAACCACTTCATTGCTTTGTTTGCCTGATAGATTTCAGCAGTTTCATTTCCCGAGGACAGCATGCCGTCAGTCATCAGCGACATTGAATTATCACGATAACGCAAAATATTTGTATGAAATAGCCGTCGGTGAATCGTTGGGTGTGTGGCGGTGCCTTCAGCCCCGTCAGCGAGTGAAAAAGTAAAATATCGTGTTTCAGCTCTTAGAGCCGTTGGCGACACTTTGTCGTGGAATAATAAACATCAACGGCCGATGCGTCTTGGGTTATCACACAAGTGATGATCCAAGCTCATTCCTAGCCACTTAGTACATTGTTGCTGCCGGTTAAGACGTCAAGACGCTCTGTCTTGGCGACAGAGTGTCAGCCATAAAATAATATCGCTATCGCTAGAAATTCAGCCACCTATATTGAGTATGTGTTGTTGTTGTACACTTGTGTGTTGTACAACAACAAACGTGGCTCGTCATATATTTAATTCACAGTCGATAAACTATGGCTTATGACGAATAACGGCAATCTGACCAGCTTGATATAAGTAGGTGTTGTTGTTGCGCAACAACAAAGCATGGTCATAGGATACGTCGCGCTTGTTGCCTGCTTGTTGGCTTAGCTACCTAACAGGCAGGCAGTCGCGCTGCTTGTATATTTACAGGCATATGCGTCGTCAGCATTTTGATTATCGCGAAGCTGTCCGTCCGTCAGTAGGGCTGGTGACGAGGCGGAGTGAAGAATGGACGCAAATAAATACATTGTAATTGTGCTGGCTATGGGATGTCCTGCAGCCGTTTACTGTGCGCTGCAGTACATATTTAATGTGTAATGTGCATGGCCCATAGCCCATGCCACCATAGTTAGTTGGATTCTTTCTGCGCCGAATGTAAGTTCACTATCGCGCTTGCTCCCTCCTTGGTAGGAATTTGTAAATATTTGTACATAAAAATTAAATGGTAATAATAAAGAACTAAGAACCTATCAGAGTGTTTATTTAATTAAAAAGGAAATCCACAGGTGTTTGCTCGCCACGATTAGCGAGGATAAGTCCGAGACCAAGTTACGAGGATAAGTCAAGTTGAAAGTTGCGATTATACATTGCATCGGAAAGCCCGTCGAATAGTTTACATGTGCTAGTTAGGATTGCCAGATCCTCAAAGACTGTTGCCGGGACAAGTCCACAAAATTCCGGGATTTCTTATAAGCCGTCGGGGCAAAAAAATTACATTTGTGTACTAGCGTTTGCATACACCAAGAAAAAGGCTTATGTTAAATTGAAAAAAGCTGCTATAATTTATAAGCTGGCTTTGGTAGTTTTCAGCCACCCAAGTACTTTATCAAAAAGCCTAAATTTTACATGTTGACTTGCCAATATTTATTTGGGTGACAAATTAAGTATTTGGTGATTTTTTATACACACTTTAAAAAAAAATTTAATTTCAAAATTATAACTTTTTTCGGGGTTTGGATTTTTTTATTTTAATTTTTTTTTTTTAAGCTGTCTCGTTCTGTGATTTGCTTGACTGAAATCGGCAAACAACACAAATTTTTCTTTTATCAACACCGTTTTTTTCTTAGAAATTAATGACTGCTCCTGCTTTTCTTGTTGCTTGACGTCTATTATAACGAGAACATTAAATAAAATTAAATAAAATATCAAATACAAAAATTTTAAATTCGAATGCCGTTGAGATTTGAACTCACAAACAACCGATACCGCTGTGTATAAAGTCACTATACTACGCATTGAGCACTCGTTACGCGGAGTGATTTATTCAATATTTATTAAAACTGAAGCTATGCTGCAGCATACACAATAATCTATTAAAATATTTTTGTTGTATGGCTATCTACAGAATACTGCGACATTCTTCATCTGTTAGTTAATACAGCATCTGTTAACATAGCTGCAGTTATGTCAGCAAGTAGTAGCAAGGCTGCTGAGATCAGTGGGTAGAGCAATTGACTGGCACTAAAAGTTCCAGGTTCGATTCCGCACGGCGGGCAAAGAATTTTTTTTTTCTTTATTTTTCTTTTTTTGATGAAATGTAATAAAATTTACTGGTTATTACTTTATGTTATTTTTGAGTTTAAAAGTGGTTTAAAAGTAAAAAAAAAAAAACATTAAATTATCAAATCGATCCTTCTCTTGTGTGTCTAATGACACAGCTGTTTTTTTTTTTTTTTTTGGAGAAAATATCTCAAAACTATGCTTAAGCCATCCATGCTAGTTGTTTTTTAATTTTGTATTATTGGATTTTGGGCTTTGGTGAATCAAATATTTTTTTTTTGGCAAGGTATCGAAGTATGTGCTTTCAAAGCAATGTATTAAACAATAAATTGTTTAGGTGAATAAGCTTAAGTTTATAATTCTCATACAATTCTGTTAAACCAAGCCGACTAATGTGATTTACCTATTGCTTTTTTTTTTTTGGTGAAAGCAATATGTACATTAATTGAATCTTAATAATAAGCACTATCATCATAAATTAAAACTAAATAATTACAACAAAACAATTCACAGCAAATTTAAAAAATTGATGTTTCATAAAATAAAATGACGTATTCATTGGGGAGCGTAACGTATTCATTCATTGGCGGCGTAGTGGGTAAAGTGTGTGACTCTTACGCCAGAGAACCCAGGTACGAATTCTCCATCTGACACAGAAAATTTTTTTAATTGAATTAATTTTTGTGTTCGGCCGTCACCTCTCTGCAGACAATTTCAAACCTCAGAAAGTAAAAATTGCCATGAAAAGTTTCTTGAGAACATAAGCCGTTCGGAGTCGACATTTTTCGCATGTAGGTCCAGTTCTCGATCATTTGTGTTCAAACATTTCACAACAAGGGCTGAAATGGCCATTTTCGTTTTCGTTTTTATTCATTGGGGAGCAGCAGAAAAAAACCGGATAAGCTCATTTGTTTCTTAAATTTTACAGGAGAAACCAAAATATAAATATAGTTTCTTAGTTTTTGTATTACTTTAAGGAGCTTAAGTAATATTTAATCCGTGATTTTTGGTCAGTGGATCCCGTGATGGTTGAAAATGACGAATCGAAAAAGTCACTTATGTTCAAAGTAGATTTGTTCTGCTGTTCCTCAATAAAAAAGACATTTATTTCAGGGGAGGTTCCTTCAATAAAACTCGACCAAGAAACTCAGTTGCTTTTTACCCATTTTTCAATAGTTTATGATATGTAGTATATGTCCCCAAAGCGTTTTGGCCGAAAACGATTGCATAATAAAGTTATCGGATAAGAAAGGAACCCATCTTTTTAACGAAAGTTATGAGTATCTCATCAATGAATATTTCACAAGAAATGAGTATCTCACAACAATCGTTTTGAAATGCACGCCTATATTCGCTAACATATTGTGGTAAGAATAGCTATTTCAGGCACCACCAGATGCGCTGTGGCATTGAAAGAACGGCAAGCTAATATCTCGTTAAAAAAATCGTTAACCAAAAACGTATTTTCTGAAAAATTATGTTTCTAAAGTGGGGCCGAACTGCCGCTTCCGTAAGCTTACAACTCGTCACGTAGAATTGTGTTAACTGAATGAAATTCAATGACGAGTTGAAGACGATTCCGTGACGAGTTGTACGTTCACGGAAGTGGCGATTCGGCCCACGGTATGGATTATGGAGATTCCTGGTATGGATTTTGGATATAATCCACTGGTCCTTACGATATGAAGAACTACCTACTAGATTGACTTGATTTTTTCTATCTTAAAGGAAATAAAATATATTGTATCCTTTACCTAAATTCAGATAATATAGGCCAGTTTTAAAAACGGTACTAAAAATGCACATGTCCGCCATTTTTTTAATTTTCACCTATGTGTTGATATTATAGGTATAAACTCCGATAAATATAATATAATTTTTAAAATTTTTTGTTTTTTTTTTTTATTTTTGATGACCTTTTTTTCAACGTGATGTTTGACGGCATATTATAACATCACATTACACTTTTATTAACCAAAACAAACATTTGCCTGCACTTTAAGACTCAATAACATAAATAACTGCAAAAAACTCAAGGTGTTCATTAACTCTCTTCTAAGGAAAAAAAATCAAGAATAACACCGTGGTTTTTGACCTCTAGATGAGAATCTGCCCTTAACATATTTTTGATTTGAACCAGTTGTTTTAAACATTTTTTCATTATTTTGTCTATTTAATAAGTTCTTGAAATCAAGACAATTTTGATTTATATTTAGTTTTATTAAAAGCTGAGATTTAAAGAGATTAAAAGCCTTTCTACTCCAAAGACCCTTTTACACTGGTCAAGACTTGAAATCAGTAGCTACAATAAAGCGGTTCTGGGGGAGGAGGCTCGGAGGCTCAAGCCGATGACGTCACTCCGGTCCAGCGCCATCTAGTGGGGGATTTTTTGCTAAAAATCGGCAAGTTTGGTGTATGTCTTTGCTTTAAGCTTTTAAAATCGGCAAGTTTGGTGTATGTCTTTGCTTTAAGCTTTTAAAATTGGCAAGTTTGGGGTATGTCTTTGCTTTTAAGCGTTGATCATAATTTTATACACTACATTATCGGTAGTGGTAGTCAGGCGAGTTCTTATCAGTATTTGCTGTTATGTTTTTTTTTTAACCCTCGAATTCGTTATAGCAATGGTTGCTGGCAACCATTTAAACATAAGCGTATATAAATATCTATTTGTCAGTTGGGGGGCATCGGGGTTACAAGCCCCCGCTTAAAAACCACCGGCCAAGTCACTTACACCCAGCAACTTCTCCGCCGCCGTATTTTATTTTAAGTAAATGAAATACACCGCAACCAGGAAGAGTCAAGAAGTTTCTAGAAGCTTCGAGATGCAGAAACTTCGAGAACATTTCAGAAGCCGACGTCGCTATAAAAAATAATTCAAGGTTAAAGTGATAAGAGCCAAGCTTCATAAAAAGCATAGTAAGCGTACTCAGAAAAAAAAAAAACCGCAAGTTTAAGATAATGGAGTAGTGTAGAAGTTTAACGCTAAAATAAACGAATGTTTGTGGTGAAATTCTGATAAAAATTGATTTAAGTTTTTCTTTATTACTATTATTATTATTATTATATATATATATATACATAAAATTATAAAATTTGTTTATATATATATTTATATATATTATATGTTATGTATATATATTATATATATAAATATATAATATATAATATATTTATATATATAAATATATATATAAACAAATTTTATAATTTTATTAATCGAAAAAAGTGATCTTATATTTAATTAATTTTTTCTGATTTCATATGTTAGAGGTGAATATTCAATTAATCGATCATGAATTACTAAAGAGTGGGCTGAGGTTCTATATGGAATCGGTTTATTTGCTTCGGTTTTAAATTCAATGCGTACATCAATAGGTTCAACTTTAACTGCTTCATTTTGGCGAGTTACATCAACAACAATAAGTGGTGCAATAGCCTTGAATCCAACGACATATAGCAATGGTTGAGATTCCCGCATACAATAACTTTGTTGAAATTTTGTATACATATCATATAGTACAGCATACTGTCCCATTTCAAAGCGACTATTTAAATCATCATAGGGATATGATTGTGGCGGCCGTGGCGTAGTGGGTAAAGTGTGTGACTCTTACGCCAGAGAACCCAGGTTCGAACCCTCCATCCGACACAGAAAGTTTTTTCAATTGAATTAATTTTTCTGTTCGGCCGTCACCTCTCTGCAGACAATGGCAAACCTCAGAGAGTAAAAACTGCCATGAAAAGCTTCTTGAGAACATAAGCCGTTCGGAGTCGGCGTAAAACATGTAGGTCCAGTTCTCGATCATTTGTGTGCAAACATTTCACATCACACACAACACAATTGATCATAAGAAGCTCGGTCAAAGTCCTTTCAAGGGCTGAAATGGCCATTTCGTTTTTTTTTTTAGGGATATGATTCAGAGTTTATGTATATACTTTTAAATTAGATATATTACAATGATCAAATATATTTCCTTCCTGTTTACTTTATTCTCTTTGTAAGCCGATTATATGAAATCGTGGTCTTTAATTTTGCGGTGAAAGCTTTACATTCCATAAAACTTTTGTTTTCTTTGGTAGTATAGGATTTATATGATAGTCATAACTTCTAAACGCCATTGGTATTACCAAATTTTCGTTTTTAATTATCTTGTACATTTCCAATTTTGCAAAGTAACCCAACCAGCGTTTCTTAATGCGCCACTTTCAGCTTTATTCAATGATACGAAATTTTTCATGGTTGATGAAATTGCAAGATTACGTGTACGATCAACTTCAATGCCATTAATTTCATATCGAATTTCATCGAACAGATATGAAACAAAGTTGTTTTTTAAATTTCACACCTGTTACTATATCATTTCCTCCTTCCTGTTTTACTATAAACCCATGAATGTAAATCATACTCTAACTTGGTGAGACAAAGAGATCCTGATTTTGAATGGGTATACGATATATATCGCTATTTTTAAACGATTTTTGGTATGGATAGTAAGTATGATAGTCTCTTTTTATAATACTCTCATCGTACATAGGTTGTTAAAGTACATTGAGTATTTCATTCATATTGAATTATTGGTTGATTGATTATCGATATTATGATTGATTGATTGATTATCGATCAGTTTAAGCCGGTAGCTGTTGAACAGTACAGATCAGTTTTAGCCGGTACAGATCAGTTTTAACCAAACTTGCAGTTATCTGCTAAAACTAAACTGGTCTGAACTGTTCAACAGCTAACTGCTAAAACTGATCTGTACTGTTCTACAGCTACCGGCCTGGTTGCGGTGTATTCATTTACTTAAAATAAAATACAGCGGCGGAGAAGTTGCTGGGTGTAAGTGACTTGGCCGGTGGTTATTAAGCGGGGGCTTGTAACCCCGATGTCCCCCAACTGACGAATAGATATTTATATACGCCTATGTTTTAAATGATTGTCTTCTAATACACAAACTACTTATACAAATCTAATACACGCATCTAATACTTAGCACCATTATGATAAATTTATAATCATTTATTTAACCCTTCAACCTTCGCCGCATATATTTTCATAAAGCATTTTTTCATATTTTCAATGCATATGTTTTCATAAAGCAAGTCATATCACTTGAGCTAAAGTCAACCAGCAGAATTTGAATCATTGCTATAACGAATTCGAGGGTTAAGAAAAAAACATAACATGCAAACACTGATAAGAACTCGCTTGACTACCACTACCGATAATGTAGTGTATAAAATTATGATCAACGCATAAAAGCAAAGACATACCCCAAACTTGCAAATTTAAAAGTTTAAAGCAAAGACATACCCCTAATTTAAAAGTTTAAAGCAAAGACATACCCCAAACTTGCCAATTTCAAAAGTTTAAAGCAAAGACATACACCAAACTTGCCAATTTTAAAAGCTTAAAGCAAAGACATACTCCAAACTTGCCGATTTTTAGCAAAAAAAAGCCCCCAATAGATGGCGCTGGACCGAAGTGACGTCATCGGCTTGAGCCTTCTGCCCCAGAACCGCTATATTGTATCTACTGAAATCAATTTTCAGATTTTGTAGACAAATTGCGGTGAAATGAAATGGGAGCTTAATATTGCTTTCCTACAGTAAATTTTTTCAATGTAATTTTTTTCAATGTCAGTTTTTTAATATTCCGGGACAAATTGCTGGATGATGGGACACGGTACAAGCACTTCAATCACGAGACAACCTCGACGAATCCCGACCACCTGGCAGTCCTAGGTTCATTTAGCGCCTCATACAATTTCTTTTTATTATTTTTTCCTATTTTTGAACATGTGAACAAGTTTTTTTATGATAGAATTTTTTTCAATTCTAATAATGTTCTATTCTATATTACGTATCATTCTATTTTAATATAATGTTTATTTCTAATGTAATTTTAATTGAAAACTTCGCCCAAGCTAAGACTCGAACCGTGACACCGAACATTGCAGTTAAACGACTTCCCACTGAGCTATTGGTCGCGTTAAGAATGAAGAATCAAAACGTCTTTACAAATTACGCATGGTTTTGTTGTTTAAAATCGTTGATGAAAGCATTTGTTTTAAAATATAAGTAAAGCATCTTAGAATGCTTTACTTTCATCATGAAATCATATAAGCACTTAATTTACAAACCAAAAATTTCTTCGGTAGCCCAGCGGTCAAAGCGAACCGAATAATAGTTTAGAGGTTCGCGGTTCAAATCGGGGTTTAGACAGTTTTTTTTTTAATTTTTTTCTATTTTTGAAATAAAAAATATGTGACACAATATTTTTTTTATGATAGAAAGTATTTTTTTTTTTAATTCAGGAAATAAAGTAGTCTTTTAACTATTCATCTTTTAAACTAAAACTTCTCCAAATTTTAGAAATCACTGCTGTACAGTGATGCTGTGCAGTGGACTTGATATAAAGATAGTTTTTTAGCATATTATTCCTGCTTTTATACAATTTCTGGGAATATTAACACTTATCATAGCCATCTTTATCTCTTATAATTAAGTAAAAACTTGTCTTTAAAACAAAGAAGCTGTATTGATAACGCATCTCGAAATCAAGACCTCACTTCATTAAACCATGTGAAATTCCTTCCTTTTAGGAGAAACCTCTATAAAATATAGAAAAATCGATGCCAGTGGCTAGGCAGGACGCTGTTGAAGGAAAACATTTTTTAGTGTAGCTAAGTTCTCAACCATGTGTGGAGAGTTAAAATCTCGGAATTTTGCTGGCATTTATATGCCCGTACATTTAATTGCCGCGGAGTTTTGACATTCAACAATAAAAAAAGCAGTAAGCATGTGTTGGTGTTGAATTTGTTATTGAACAAATTTATTTAGTTTAAGTGCTTTTTCTTCACACAAAAAATTTTGACTACACCAAAATTTCGCGTGTAGAATTATATGCCGCGTGTAGAATTATATGCCCAATATAGTATGATTCGTTCCTGCAGCATACTAAGCTTAAGGTGCTATTTTTCTAGATGTTCTGAAAATTTATTTCTGAGTGCAGAAATAAAAATTTTTTTTTTGTCTATCCAATTTATGTCATTTTGTATTTCCGGTAGAACAAATTCATATAATTAAAATTAAAAATTTAAATTAAAAAAAATCCCTCTTTTACTGCGATTCTTCGATTTCGTTAAAAATTAGTACGGTAAGGTTTTTTGGGCCAAGGAACTAATTTTCGGAATCATATTATATAAAAAAAGAATGATTAGAGGGGGTTGAGTATAAAATTTTTAAAAATAAAAAAAAAATTAAAACGTTATTTCCATAAAATCGGCCCAACCTAATATACATATATATGCATACATTTATACAAGCGAGCACACATACATACATAAATATATATGTATATATTAGGGTGGTCTTTATTCCTAAAAAAAAATTTTTTTTCTTTTAATTTCGCGGAGCAACACATTATTTGAATATAT
Organism: Coremacera marginata; assembly: GCA_914767935.1. NCBI lineage: Eukaryota > Metazoa > Arthropoda > Insecta > Diptera > Sciomyzidae > Coremacera > Coremacera marginata. Next base: position 127,792,288 of record OU612046.1, read on the forward strand.
ACAATAAGAAACTAAAACATTTTTTTTTAATTTTTAATGATATTTAGGGGTCGGTACCAAAGCAAATTGGTACAAATGGCAGGAAAAGTGGCCACTACTAGAAGACGACTTCGTATCTACATAAAATCAAGTACCTATAGGTTTCAGGGGTCGATAAACACGAATCTGGAGTCAAAAGTTGAAAATTCAAAATGGCGGCTTCAATATGGCCATTATGTGAAAACGCACTTAATTGAAATTTTCGGACGCCATTTTTAACCTTGCCATCTGAGTTTCTGCACCAAAAAAAATACGTGATCCTTAGATTTGTTGTCCTCTATCACATATCCGAAACTCATTCATATCGGCGAATGGCACCACGGAACGTTTTCTTGTGAGAGAGCTAAACTCTGATAACTGGTAGCGACCTCTTAATCATATAAAAAATTAAAACAAAAACTCTCTTTCATATTTAGATGTATCGAAATTATTATATACTATTATATAATTTAATTATGACATGCCGCGATGATAACTCAAAAAATTCAAAAGTCGAAAAATAAGGACCACCCTACTATATATGACGCGATCAAAGCAAAAAGGCTTTGTAAAGATTCCTTTTCAGAATTTGTGAGTCTTGTAAAAGGCACTTTAAACTTTGTGAACATTTTATAAAAGAAAAACTCAAAATTGAAATTGTATTATGCTCTTTAGAATTCTTGCTACGCAGTAGACGTATTGTTTTCATAGCATTATTAATATTTGTCTGAAAACGTTAAACTATTTTAACGACATTTTCAGAAAAATAAATAAGACGATAAAAAAATGTAGAACCTATTTTCAAATAGTATCCTTGAATCGATTGAATCAATTTTTATAAGGTTGAAACAGTTTTTATAAGAATCACTTGAAAAATTAAAAAGTTATGTGTGCTTCTGAACAAAATTTTATGTCGCAACAGTAATCTTTGTTTAATTTAAATGGCTTTACGGGTTTCATAGCTCACTAAAGCGTCCTCTAACCCAAGAAAAAAGGTTAGTGTGATAAGCTCTTCTTTTTCAAAAATCGAAAATATTTCAACAATTTCATAACACAGTAAAACAACCACAAAATAAAAGTGTGGTTTTTGTGAAGGTTTTTGTCTGCAAATCACGAATCTGGTTTGAGTTTTTTTAGGCCAGGTCAGGTCTCCGAAGAATTTGACATTCCATCAGGCCTTTCAGGATTAATGTAGGTCATTTTTTTATTGAAATAATATATTTAACATCGGCTTAAGTCTATTTTAATGATAATTTACGAAAGAAATACTACATTGTACTCATGATACAATTATAATTCTGCCATGCTTTATACTAATTCGGTCATATAACTTATTAGGGATAGAGTAAGAAATAACATCCAGTAATATTATTAGTGTTTTGATGGTTACTTATGACATATAACTTTTTGTTCAATAGAATTCAATAGAAATTCAATAGAATCTTAATATTTATCTTTTGAGTCTCATGATAAAGTTATGCTGTTCAAAATCTATTCTGTTTCGTTTATGGTGTAGCTTATAATTAAATATAAAGAAAGAGCAATTTTGAAGTTTTCAATTTTTTTATGAATTTAAACAACAAAAAAAAAATACAATTTTGCTTAAAAAAATTTTTTTTTTCCGGAAGAGCTTTCTGAAAATTTCCGGAACTATTGAGCTAAGTAAAGACCAATGTACGAGTAACTTGGAGGTAATTTAGCAACGGATTTTTGAATTTTTAAGTTAACCCAATTAGATAATTTGTTCTTGAGTTATTCTAAAATATGCGATGAAATCTCTTTAAATTTTAAAATAACGGTTTATCTCGAGAACCAGAGTCAATTCAAGTATAAAGCGCTTTGAATGAACTTTGAACTTTATGTAAAACAAATATGAAAACATCAAATTAATATTTTGATGTTAAACAATTCAAAAAAGTCAATGATCAGCTACCAAATTTATAAAAGGCCAACTAGACATGTCTAGTTTCTCTTAACTGGAGTGATTTGCTGACAAAAACCCTTCGGAAAGTATGGTAGAATCTTTTATACCATTTTTTTTTTTGTACCGTATAATTAAAAATTAATAACAAATTATAATGTTTAGTTGATGTTAGTCCACCAAAACGACAAAAGCGCCCAGACTTGCATAAAAAGGTAATAGCTAAGGAAAACGTTGAAAGGGGAAAGGAATATAAAACTGCTTCCGGCAAAGTTGTCCCTGCAAAGTTGTTCCAGGTCCAAGTAATATGCAGGTGTGGAAAAAACTGTTGCAATAGTATTGATGTTTATCGACAGAAAGACATTTTTGAGTCATACTATTCCGAAAACTGGACTCAAAAAACATTTCTTTTGCGTTCCTTGATAAAAAAGACAAATGTTTCTTTAAGACTCTCGGAAAACAGTCCTATCATTTCTACTTACTTACTTAGGTGGTCGTAACAACCCGTGTCCGGGTTTCGGCCGACCTCATCAGCTCTCGCCAGGCGCCTCTGCTTTGCGAGCGCCTTCTCCAATCGGATACACCAAGTGCGGTTAGGGCTTCTTCAGCCTGGTCCATTCATCGGAGGCATGGTCTACCTCGTCGTCGTTGACCAGCGACCCTCGCCTCGAGCACCTTTTTCGCTGGAGCTTCGTCATCCATACGATGGACATGACCCAGCCAGCGTAGTCACTGCACAGTTATACGCCGAACTACGTCAATGTCATCGTAGAGCTCATACAGCTCGTGGTTCATTCGGATGCGATAGTCATCGCCGACTCGAACAGGACCGAAGATTTTGCGAAGAACTTTTCTCTCAAACACCCCCAGAGCGGCTGCGTCAGTTTGCGAAACTACCCATGCCTCAGCGCCATAAAGCAGGACAGGTAGAACGAGCGTCTTGTAGAGTGTTAGTTTTGTCGATCGAGAGAGGGCTCTGTAACTAGTTTGCTTACTGAGCCCGTAGTAGCACCTATTAGCAATTATTGTTCTTCGCTTTATCTCCAGGCTGTTTTCGTTTTTGGTATTAATGGCGGTGCCAAGGTAAACGAACTCCTTGACTACTTTAAAGTTATAGCTGCCGGATGAAACGTGGGAGTCTAAACGCCGCCTTCCCTTGTTTGTAGACAGCATATACTTTGCTTTACCCTCATTTATCGTCAAACCCACTTTGGCTGATTCCTTTTCGATAGCGGCGAAAGCAGCGGTAACATCTCTCTTGGTTCTGCCGACAATATCAATATCATCAGCATACGCAAGAAGCTGGACGCCTTTATAGAAAATGGTGCCATTACGATGCACACCGACCTTTCTTAGGATCCCCTCCATGATGATGTTAAAGAAATCGCAAGACAGTGGATCGTCTTGCCTGAAACCTCTTTCGGTATTGAAGGTTTCGGAGAGGTCATTTCCTACCTTGACGGAGCTGCGTGTGTTGCTCAACGTCATTCTGCAAAGTCTAATCAACTTTGCAAGTATACCGAACTCTGACATTGTTGCGTATAGGCAATCCCTTCTCGGGCTATCGAACGCAGCTTTAAAATCGACAAAGAGATGGTGTGTGTCAATTTGATTTTCGTAGGTTTTCTCCAGGATTTGTCGTAGCGTGAAAATTTGGTCTATGGTGCACTTACCAGGTCGAAAGCCACACTGATAAGGTCCAATCAGTGTTTTTGTAATCGGCTTTAATCTTTAACACAGTACGCTTGAGAGAACCTTCTATGCGATGGAAATAAGACTGATACCTCTATAACTAGCGCAGATTGTAGGGTCTCCTTTCTTAAGTATAGGGCACAGTACACTGAGGTTCCAATCTTCGGGCATGCTTTCTGCTAGCCATATTTTGCTGATGAGCTGATGCATGCGCCTTATCAATTCATCGCCGCCGGTTTTAAACAATTCAGCTGACAGGCCGTCAGCACCCGCTGCTTTATTGTTTTTGAGTCGTTGGATAGCAACTCGAACCTCTTCATGGCTAGGTGGTGATACTTTCACTCCGTCATCGTCGATGGGTGGCACTGAACTGCGCTTTCGATGGGCGGCATTGGTGGAATCGTCGCCAGTAAGTACATTTGAGAAGTGCTGTCTCCACAATCTAAGCACACACTGTGTATCCGTATTCAGATCTCCATTTTCGTCTCTGCAAGTGGATGCTCCGGGCTTGAAACCTTGGGTTAGACGCTTAACCTGTTGATAGAATTTTCGTGCATCCTTCTTGCCCTGGTATACCTCTAGTTCCTCACGCTCACGCTTTTCCTGCTCTCTTTTCTTGCGTCTGAAAAGGCGCCTCTCTTCCTTCCTCTTTTCGCGTTAGTTTTCTCGCACGGCTCGCGTTGCAGCTGACTGCAGCGTTTTCCTATATGCGGCGTTTTTTACTGCAGTCGCGATGCGACACTCCCGATCATTCCATTGGTTTCGATGTTGCGGGCGCCGGAAACCAATGACTTCTTCAGCGGCAGCGCGCATGGAGTGGGATATATGCGCCCAAAGTCCGCCGGCGTCGTCGGGTCCAGAGGTTGGTTGGTTGAGCTTAACCGAGAGTTGAGCGGAGTAGGCTAGTAGGCTTCGGCAGTCCGTTGTAATTGCAGCTTAGAGACATCTAGCTTTCGTTGCATTCCTTTGCGTATGTTCTTCGCATTGATAAATTTAAACATAAAAAACAAATAAGGCTGATGGAGAAAAATTTTGCCTTGATGCGGATCGTGGCCAATCTTTCGTTCACAGGTGTGAACCGGGAAACAAGGTGGCGTAGTTTCCGGCTAACAACGAATCCACATCCAAATTTGCGCCTCTCCGCATGGCAGCTGTAGTAGATATCACAGTGTGCTTGTTTAAAGCAGCCTTGCCCTTTCCATCGCATTTCCTGGATGGCGGTGATGTCAGGCTTTATTGTTTTGAGGGCTTCCGCCAGTTGGATAATGGCACCTTCCCTATAAAGGGTTCGGGCATTCCAGGTGCATATCCGTAAATCATTGTCCGTTTTTCGTTTGCGGTGGTCGTCAACGTAATTAGGGTTCTTATCCGAGGCTGGTTTAGTTTTCATTGGGCAGTAGTAATGTGGCGGGACCCAAACCCTGCGCACATTCCATGTTAAAGGTCTATGGAGTGACCCGCCGCTCAAATTAGCCGTCAAACTGACGGATGCCAGTTTGCCGTTGCCCAGGGAACACCACGTGGAAGTTTGAGTCGACTTGACGCGATTTCGATATGGATAATGCTGGCCTCGCCAGGTTGAGGCGGTCTGACAAGTTGCCATGTGAAGGCACAAAAAGTGTGTCGAGACTTTTTTATGAAATGTTTAAAAGTCACTCCTGACCGAATACAAAATGCTGTAAACTCATTGCTTACAAATGCAAACCCCTTTGAGAAACGGGGCCGAGCACCGTCTATAAATAAAACTTCTGAAGAAGATAGCATGAATTTCATAAGATTTATAAATCTTTTCCCCATATACGAATCGCACTACAGTCGTTCTATTTCACAAAAAAAATATTTGCATCCGAATTTAAACATGATAAAGTTGTACAATGAGTATAAGATTTCATGTGATCTTAAGAACCAAAATATTGTTTCCTTGAGTATATTTAGATCGATATTCAAAAATAGTTTCAACTTAAGCTTTAAACAACGTCATTCGGATACTTGCAAAACCTGTGATAATTTTGCATGCCTTCTTAAAAGTGATTCACCCAGAGAAGAAAAAAAGAATATGGAAGACAAAAAAGATAAACATATGACTCTAGTTAAAAAAACAAACACCAAATTCAAGCAAGACGTTAAGCAAGCCATCGAAAGTCGTAAATCATCTGTTTTAACATTTGACTTACAAAAGACATTAGAAACGCCATCATTGACAACATCTGTGGCATACTATAAGCGACAATTGTGAACTTATAATTTGTGCATTTTTGATGAAGTAGAGAAAAAGGGTAAGGTTGTGAAATAAATTGAATGGTATTTTATCATAAATGCTCTATTTATCTGTAAATGCAAAAGAAACTTAAGGCTCACATTAATTTGTCCAATAAATTTCCTAATAGGGTAGATGTACGTTTGGAACGAGAGCGTTGCTTCGGAGGTCAAGAAATCGGATCTTGCTTATTATTTCATCTCAAAAACAACATTCCATCTTCTGATTCCATCTGATTCTTGTGGCGGTCAAAACCAAAATATTAAAGTAGCTTTACTCCTTTACCATTTTCTTCTCTCATCAAAATTTAATTCAATAGAACAAAAATTGTTTGTTTCCGGCCACAGCTACAACAGATGTTTCAGCATAATTGAGAAACAAAAAAAACTCTATGAGGTTATTGCTACACCTGGCGATTGGCTTGAAATAATCAAAACCTCAAAAAAAACAGAACCAACATTTTTTTCCTCAAGCAATTTGGAAGCGCTTGTTGTAAATCGCAAAAAGGACATAACAGAAGATAAAGTTAAATGGTTTCTGTCTCGAAAAATCGTTCAAAGCAAAAACAAACTTTCGATCTAGTATTCTCTAATGAAGAAAGCACCCCGGTAGTTAATTTAGGAAAAAGAAATATAAGTTCGAAATATTTCCAGACCACATATTTAGAACTATTATATGCACTTGGCAGAAAAATAACAAAATCCAAGTACATGGACCTCATGCAACTTAAAATGTACATCCCCGCTGAAACCCGAAACTTTTATAATGAATTAAAATTTGAAGTATTATCAAATTTAGACTACGGGCTTGCTAGTGACGTAAGCGACGTAGAATATCAAGATTGATTAATAATAATGTTTTAGAAAATCTTTCTTCAATATCAGAATTCCTTTTATTTTAAATGCTGCATTTTTATTTCTTATATCTTTTGACTTTTTTATTCTGTTTTCTTTTTTTTAGAAAATTATTTTTAGATTATTATTTTAGAAAATCATACTGTATTTTTATTCCTAATATCTTTTGATTTTTTTATTCTGTTTTGTTTTTTAATTGAATTGAATTGTTTTATTTATTATGTTTTATAGATTAATATTTAAGAAAATCAATGTTCCTTTTAATTTTACACGCTTTATTTTTTCTTTTATCTTACGGTTTTTTATTAATTGAATTGTTCTTGAAAGTATGAGTACTAATAAATAATTAAATGCGGTCTTAATAACATTAAAATAATTTTCAAATAATATGTATGATATTTATACAACGGTAAGTATGGACTAACTCAATTTGGAAAGTGCACCAAAGTATTTCGATGTATTGAAAAAAAAGGATTGGTTTTAATTCGTTCCTACAAAAGACCTTACCATTTTGGCTCTGGCATTTTCAATTTAACTGTTTTTAGCTTATAAGTAATAAATTATTTTTTTACCTCTTTCCGATCATAATAGCCATTTCACTGATGCTATTGGCACGTATTATACTTTTAAATTTTCACCTGACTCTCCTCTATTACATGCATTTAAATTAGAATTCATTCGCTGAAAATTTAAGTTTTTAAAAGAATTTATGTGAAGTATGTGCTCTCAACAGTGGATTTTTTGAGCTTTGCCATTTTTATAAAAAATTAGGGCCAATCGAAAAAATCATTACGATATTCGGATTCTATGGAAAACACAATATGCACAATAGAAAATGTTATCGCCATTCGTTGTGGGAAAACCTTGTTGAGTAGTGGATATTGAAAGAAAAACTGGCGTTAAAATAAATATTTGACTGCATATTTAAAACATGCTAAGTTATTAATATTTGCATAAATTTGGTTTATTTTTTCCATTGCAAATTGATTTAAAAATTCTCGTTTAGCGTGTAACCACAGATGTTACTATTATACTGTACTAAATTTGCATTGAACAAAATTGTTTTGCTGTTTTTTGAACGAAAAGAAAATATTTATTTATTTGAAATGAAAAATGCAATATTTTTTTGCATATTATAGTTGCTCTAGTGCATTTTTGCTGAATATTTTGGTATTTAGTCAAAAAATTAAATAATTCAATCCGAGCAGAAACAAAAAAAAAATAAAAGCGGATTTTCATAACTCATTTCTTTCATATAGACAAAATCGCATAATATTGCTATTCAGACGATCGACGAAATGCAGTAAAAAAAAAAAACAAACGTAAAATCCTACAGCATCAAAAACAACCTGCTTAGAAAGCATCAATACAATCACACAAAGTCCGAACATAGATACCCCGCAACTCCTTCGCCATTCACAAGCTCTCGTTTGACAAAGCATCATGGCAATCAAACAAACTTCGACATACATGCTGAACACCATTTTTCCCCACAACTCCTTCTCCTATAGCCTACTCGCATTTTATGTTCGCTCTCAACCCTTTGTCGCTTGCAACAACGTTCGATGTGCCGTACGACTTGTGCATGTCGGGTTTTTGCTTTCACTTTTTTTTCAAAGCCTTTTTGCTTTCAGTAGAAAATACAAAGCCTTTTTGCTTTGAACGCGTCATATAACATAATCAAGGAACGATCAATAAATACTGTTTACATAAAGTCGTGAATTTTATTTGTGCACTTAAAAAATTTTTAATTTCTTATTTTCCACAATTATTAAAATTATAAAAGAGCTAAGGAAACATCAAGTCAGTTTGCCGTACTGTGCCGAAGGTCTTTATCCGGATAATTGTTGTTTTCATCTTTTAAAGCGCTGAAAAATCCTTTTTAAAATAATTGCTTATTTATTTATGTATATATTTTTTGCATCAGTTGTTTCTTATTTAGCAACAACAATTTTTTTGTTTAGCTGGTTGGAGTGAGAGCGAAACTTGTTTTTGTTTTCAGTTCCATTTTGGAGCTAATACACTTTTTTGTAGCTGCTGCTTCTCAAACTGCTTGACAATTCATTTGTACGATTCTCAAACTGTTTCATTGAAATAAAGTTGCCATATTACTTTTATTGCACTTCTTATTACACTTTTGTAAATCTTATTACTTAAATTGAAAATGTTCTGCAATTTTCGCAACTGCACTGTAAAAAGTTAATCAGACCAGACGGTTAATTGCTGGTTGTGTGATGATTTTTAACGTAAAGTGTACAGCATTGAATGCAAGAACTTTTGATGGAATCAATAAAAGTAAAGGACCTCGTTGGTCTTGTACAGACTGCAGATCTACTGATGTAGATATTATAAAGGTGTCTGAGGTCTGATTTTGAAGAGTTTCTTAAAAAGCTTCAAATCATGGATGAAGTTTCTGTTTGCCATAAATCTAAGCGACGAGTCATGAATCTTCAAAATTCTGCTAAATCTATTAAACCTGCTGATATAGCTATACCTCCGTCTACTAATAATAATTTAATTTCACTGTCACCTACATTCTGAAGCAAAATCAACTGAGTCAGTTATTAAAGATCAAAATACATACATATTGCCCCTACTAAGGAAGCAGCATCAGCTGATATGAATTTACATCCGGTTGAGTCTTCTGAAGCCGGTTGCGTCTTCGGGTATGAAGAGAAGCTATGCCGAAACCTGTGTTGCTATAAGTACTGTTTCTTCAACTTCCGTTGAGTTCTTTTTCTACTGGTGCTATACCAAAACAAATATTCAAGAAAACCACTAATCAGCCGGCTTATAAGGAACTACTCCAGTCTTCTAGATCTATATTTGTATCTCGTTTTGCTCTGGATATATCCGAATAAGACGTTTAACATCATATAAACTCTTATTTGAATCTTGTTAATAAGAATATTTTGGTTTACTAATTAAAGTTTTCATATGAGCGTATTTTACCAGATTTTAAAATAAATTTGCCTGGGGATCTCTTTAATACGGTAATATATCAAGGTTTTTGGCCTGACAATACGTTGATCCAGGAATATATTCCTAGATTACAACCTAAAACTCAGTAGCGCAACCAAAGGCGGATTTTTGAGGTTTAAATCCCCCTCCTCCAAAATTAATTCTAATTAATTAATCAACGTTAATTCTAAGAATAACGTTTTAAAGGTCAGAAAAATACATTTTCCAGTCATAAATAAAGGTGCAGCATATTCTGAAGAAGATACCTTTCAAATAAAATTGGAATTGGAAAATTGGCAATTGGAGCAAGCGATAGCTCGATAGCATTTGTCAATATTAATTAAAAATCAAAAATAAAAAATTGCACGCATATCTAAAAAAATTCAGGCAGGCGTAAAAAAACGACAAATGTGATTTTACCAGCCTAAAACGGTAAAATGCTTTTAAAAATATATAAATTAAGGATCCTCTTCCTTCATAATTTGTTAATAACCGTACGTTCACAAAGTCCATAGGATGGCACATAGATGGCGTTACTAGATTTTTTTTCATATGATTTTTATTTAGTACCAACCTTCAAACGATACGTATAAAAATTTGACAACAATCTGACAATTGATTCGTGAGTTATAACATTTTGTGTGCAACTATTGTTATTGAATAAAAAAAAAAGAAATATAGTGAATTTCGATAAAGCATTGCTTTTTGATGAAAAAAAATACAGTGCAAACCAAACAATGATTTGATAAACATTATCCGGACTCTGCTCCATCGAGACAAATGGTAGAAAAGTGGATTGCTGAATTTAAACGTGGTCGTACCAGCACAAATGATGCAGAGCGCAGTGGACGCCCAAATCAGACTGTTATTTCACAAAACAGCAAAAAAATGCAAAAATTGGTTATAAACGATCGCAAATTGAAGGTGCACGAGCTAGCTGACATTGTAAAGATATCAGATGGTAGTGTTTTTATCACTTTACATGAACTTTTGGGTATGCGAAAGCTCTGTGCAAAGAGGGTGCCGCGTGAGCTCACAGTCGACCAAAAACAACAACGAATTGATGCTTCAGAGGATTGTTTGGCGCTGTTAAACCGCACTTAAATCGAATTCTATCTCAGATATGTGACAATGGATGAAACATGGCTTCCCTATTACATACCAGAATCCAAAAGACAGTCAGCTGAGTGGACAGCAGTCGACGAACCGAATCCAAAGCGAGCAAACACCCAACAGTCGGCTTGTTAGGTGATGGCGTCTGTATTTTGGGATGCGAAAGGAATAATATTCATCGACTATCTCCAAAAAGGAACCACCATCAACAGCGACTATTACCGTGCATTTTTGGACCGATTGAAGGCTAAAATCGCCAAGAAACGGCCACATTTGTAAAAGAAAAAAGTGTTGTTTCACCAAGACAATGCACCGTGTCACAAACTGATGGCAAAATTGATTGAATTGGGCTTCGAATTGCTTACCCACCCTCCCCCCTCCCCCCCTTTTCTTCAGATTTAGCCCCCAGCAGCTTTTTCCTGTTTCGGATCTCAAGAGAATGCTTGCTGGAAAGAGATTTAAGTCCAATGATGAAGTAATCGCTGAAACTAAGGCCTATTTTGACGAGAAAGAGTAATCCTACTATAAAAGTGATATCGAAAAGTTGGAAAATCGCTATACTCGTTGTATCGCTCTCGAAGGCAGCTATGTTGAATAATATAATCGGCTTTTATCAAAATATTGCTTTTTTTTTACTTACCCTACGGACTTATTGAATGACCTGTTAGCTTACTTAACTATTGACTTTTTAACATATTCTTTGAGACAAACATCATATCTACTTATTAAACGAACGAATTCTAAAAAAATTCCATGATCAATGAACTCATCTTGTAACGTATAAGCTGCCTCCTGTTCATTTTCTCTGAAGCTAATTCATATTTTGCATATTATTTATATAATGTTAAAATTCTTTTAAGAATATCACGCCTTTGTATTTACTTGAACTTAAGTTTTCAATACACCAAGTTTTCAATGTTGGTGTAAGAAACAAATAAGCTTCAGAATAGTTTGCTCTTCTACACATTGGTGCATATACCTTCTACTATTTTTGCTTTGGATTATACAATTAATACAGTAGCACTTTTATTACTTTCATCTCCTTTCGATACTTTTTGGCTATTTCTTAACGTTGTCGTTGCATTTTTAGCCGTATTTTCTCGGAACCTCCTTTAATTTTTTTTTTGTAAAGACATTTCTATAAAAATTTATTATTTCATTTCTAAGAGCTCTATGGTTCACCCTTCCATAAAAAATATCAAGAATACTAGCAAATGCTACGTTATTAAGTTTTTATAAAAGTAACTATATTACAAGCTTGTTTGGAAAATTGTTTTGATTTGATATGTATATTAATAAATGTGCTTTTTTAACTATTTGAGAGATATGTAATAAATGCAAATGTGGAACAAAGACTAAATTTTGCTAATTAAAACTGTAAGGGATCATTTTAATTTGCTATACGGCAACCGGTCCCAAATTGCACCGGCCCTTCTGGAATTCTCCAGATCCTCCAGTATGGCCAGTCCTCCACTGAAGGTGAAGAGGTTGAATGGTAAGATGTTGCTTGTCCTGGCTGAGGTTTTTACCTGAACCTATTAGTACAAAAATCGGACTCACTAACCATTACACAATAGCCGCTATAGTAACGTGTTTTTTTTTATATGTAAGTCCGACCTATTTTAGAATTCACCCCAAAAAATTTCTAATTACGCGCCTGCTAAAACTACACTGGCTTCTTTACCTGTTCGCACCACTAAACAAAAAAAAAACAAGTTTGTTGCTTTGCATTCCATATCTTATACCAAAATTTCCGAGGATTAAATACAAAGTTAAAATATTTACACATTTTAAGCGACAACCTACTTTTTGACATAATTGTTTTCAGTGAGACTTGACTTAACCTAATACCCTAAATAAATCTAATAATTTCAATATTTGCCGCAAAGATAGAAACGCTATTGCCTGAAATTCTTTTATTGGCGGTGGCGTTCTAACTGCCGTTAAATCTCTTATTTCTCACAAGAACTAATAATTCCAGAGGCACCTGATATTGAAATTTGTTGTGTTCCTGTAAAGTATGGTGCGTTATATTTTTATTACATCAGGGGCGCAACCAGAATTTTTTTGGGGAGTTTTATAATATGTTGGACTTACATAAAAAAAAAACGTAACTATAGCGGCACTCATAGTTCCTGGTAAAAACCTCAGCCAGAGCAAGCAACATCTTACCATTCTACTTCTTCACCTCACAGAAGTAAATTGAAACTTTTGGGAGTAATATTTGTATATGAAAGCATGGTCCACCACAATGATAACATACATAATAGCATAACAGCAGTAAGACGAAAACTCGTCGAAAAGTACTTCAAATTTTCCAACTATGTTAGTTTTGAAAAATATGCTTTTAACTTGGCAGCATTTTAAGATCAGAAATAGAGCCAGGTAAAGAGCTGGTTCTAATTTTTGTTTTAGCATTGTGAATAAAATGGAGCCACGCTCTAGACCAACGAACACTAGAATGCAGGTAATAATTTTTCATAAAAAGTGTTTTATTTGTATGAAAATATAATTAAAAAATTTAAAAAATTGTTTTTGCTTTTTATAGAAAAAAAACGTTAGTTACAGGATTGTTATGATTAAGATTAACAAAATAAGCCAAAACTATATTTCCAAATTCAGCATACGCTTACTTTCAGCTAGTTTATCTAAAATAAAATCCACTGACGGCATCATATCTCTGTACATATTACGCAATGTGAGGCCGTTTAATCTATCCTGCAACATCGCGCTTCTTAAATAAGTTTTGAGTCGGCGAAGTACTGAAAGTGTCCGTTAATTTTCACACACAGTGACTGGAAGAGGTGCAAGGATGATTCGTATATGAATTGATTAGAGAATATTGCTTCATTGCACAGTTCTAAGGCTTAAAAAACTGTCTTTTTTTCATCGTGAGTTTTATTACTAACTTTATACCATACATTCGATTTAATTTTTAAATCATCAAAATCTCCTTCCAAATCATCTTAATGAAATCCAATTAGTTTTTCAAAAGCTAAAAATCTAACTCTTAGGTTTGAAATACATCAAACGCTTGTCAAAACATTTGACCAGAGAAAGATCCAACCGTTGATTACTGTCAAATTAATTTTTATTTTGTTGGCTTTATGCTTATAATATAATAAATAAATTTTATACAATATTATATTGTAACGTAACAAATTGAATGTGTGGAAATTTAATAATAAAGAATTAGTGCTTCAACCACAGCTCTGTCTAGGGAACTAAACGCCCTTTCACCTTAGTTGGTCATTCAAAATGGCGCCATTGCAGTGTTGTTTTCCATAGTTTATGCACTTTTATATTAAATACTCGTATACAAATAGTAATACAAAAAATAAAAATTTCACAAACTTCGTTTGCTAAAGGGTTTTGCTTAAAATTAACCATCACCTGTTTTTGACAGATCTAGCGACATTTTCGGTGAGAGAGATACGCTACCAAATAGAATGAGAAAATACGCTACAACCTTGTTTCTCACGCCATGCTCTAATCGACGAGAATTGTCAATACCCCAAGTGGTCAGAATTACAACTAAAAAATGTAAACACATGTATTCTAAACGAATAAAATATGGATAGTTTAAAAGATTACGGTTCAAAAACAATAGATTTGAAATTTATATTTTGGGTTTTCATTCTTTTGATAAAAACTTGTGATTACTTTCCGTGTGAGTCACTTTGTGCCCTATTTCGTTACGGTAAATTTTTTGGGAGGAGACCCCACATCGGAAACCTCAAAATCTCCCCTTTGATTGCGCTCCTCTGGAACATATTCATATATTCCTCCTGTTTCCGACGAAAAGGTTTATACACCAAACATTTGGTTTCGATAAATAAAGTATGTTTAAAACTTCAGCCTTATAATCACATTCTAATAAGGGGTGACATTAACCTTCCCGTGTCTTTTAGCACTGCTGCACCGAAAATCCAGCAGTATTATTGTCTTCGTCTGAATGTTCATCTGTTAATTCATTTTTAAATGAGCTTTCAAGTCAAGGTCTTTTCCAGTTAAACAGTCACTATAATAACCATAATAACATAAAATATATAAATAGTAACAAACATAATAATAATAACAGTACCATCCAACTTTAGAAATTGCTCTTAATTTTCCTAAACAATCAGTAAAGAATCGTATTACTCATCCTCCTACTGAGTTCAATTTTAAAAGAACAAATAATGTTTGTTATAAAACCATTTCTCTAATATTAACTAGTCATCCGTTCTTAATATGGTTAACAAAAAACATCGCCAAAACCTTGATTCGGCTGTCACTGCTTTTAATAGAACCTTTTTAGAACTTTTTTTAGATTGCTTTTTAACATCAGTACCACAGAGAAAAGCCCGTTTGATATCTAGTCCCGTATGGTTTACTGATGAACTTAAAAAATTAAGAAACTTAAAATCCAAGCATTATTAAAAATATATCAAAAACTCATAACATTACTGTATTTGGTTCTTATACCTCTATTAAGGGCTTACTAAAGTTTTTTAAGCGAAAAAATCCCTGTATTAAAAGTTTTATTTAAGAAGATTTTAGAAAAATGTTGATTTTACCGAAATAGCGATTCTAATCAGTCTTTTTTTTTAAGTGACTCAAAACTTTCTGAGATTATTTTTATAATGTTATACATTCAAAAAATGTAAAAAAAAATTTGAGTTTTGGTCGCCGAAAAACTTAAGTAGGGCCTTAAGTATGTTGCAAGTATCGTCAATTGTGCAAGCAATCATACCATATTTATTAAATAAAAGTACATCAAGTCTGATGCTAAATCATTCTGAAACTTTGTCAACACAAAACGGAAGACTCATATCCTTTTTTTAAGAAATATAAAACTGTTGAGTCGGATAGCGAGAAAAGCATTTGCAATTTTTCCGCTGACTTCTTCAAAGCGACCTTTTCATCATCATCCTATGATAATCTATGATATCCATTTAGGGTTCAATCTGGGGATATTTGTCTCCCAATAATTGATACTTACATGGTTTTACCATACTTACAGGCTTTTACCTTTCCTTCTTCATTACAATCCTGCTTATTTCCAGTTGCCTAGGAAACCGTCTTTTATTATTCCGTTGCACAAGTCTAGCAACAGGTCTTTAATTGATAACTATGTGGAATTGCAAAATTACACGCTAAGCTTCTCGAGGCAATCGTTACGTCACAATTATCACATAGTGTTAAATTTTATTATTCACCTCTCTTCTGCGACCTATTTTAGAATATGCTTCAATTGTTTGGTGCCCTCGACACAATTGTTACATTGACGACATTGAATCAGTTCAGGAAAAGTTTCTTCTGTTCTGCTTAAGCCATCTTTACTGCAGTTCTATTTATCAAATATAACCTTATGAATATCGACTGCAGGTTTTAAATCTTCTACTTTAACAATCGTTTTTTTACCCATTTGACACAGAAAGTTTTTTCAATTGAATTAATTTTTCTGTGCGGCCGTCACCTCCCTGCAGACAATGGCAAACCTCAGAGAATAAAAACTGCCATGAAAAGCTTCTTGAAAACATAAGCCGTTCGGAGTCGGCTTAAGAATTTTCACAACACGCACAACATAATAGATCATAAGAAACTCGTTCAAAGTCCTTTCAAGGGCTGAAATGGCCATTTCGTTTTTTTTTTTACTTTAAACAATCGGAGAATTATGCTTAAAGTTACTTGGATTTTTAAACATTTACATGGCTACGTATAAAGTCCATATCTTCTGAGAAGATCTTTTGAGTTTCTTGACAGGAACTTTTGTAGAACTAATTACGTGCAAAACGAACCACTGAGTAGTGCTTGTGGGGACTTTAATTTTGTTTGAGATGTAATTTCCTTAAATCATTTTATTTACTCAATTAAACATAATATTTTAGAGTATTTACGGTACCGCCACTTCCTACCTTCCAATGAATACTTATTATTTTCCTGCGGTGTTTGGCAATTCCTTATGCAATCCAAGCTGTATAGAATTAATATGACTATCCAGAGCGAGACCAACTCTGTCTCGCCTGCCATATGGTGGAGCTTGACCCCGTCCGTCCAACCTTGCATGTGTGAGCTCTGCTCTAAACCTTATTTATATAGATATACACGCTATAGACAGATTTTGATTATCCAGAGCAAGGCCTCGTATGTCTTGCCTGGCACATGTGGGAACTCGACCCTGGCATTTGTGAGCACTACTCTAACCAATCATTCAATTTACTTCTAAGATGCTATCCGGATTACAACACTTGGAAGCCTGCAACTTTTACATTTTTCTAAAAATTAGACTGTACATAATGAAATTGTAATAATTTGTTTTATATTGCTATAATAATATTATAATAATAATATTATAATAATAATTTTATAATAATATTATAATAATAATATTATAATAAAAAATAAATATCAGTGATTCCATGTCAAATTGGACGCTTTTCGAAACTCACTTATTTGTAAAATTTGGTACTTTGCATGTCGATAGTACTTAAAAAACTATAATGCAAGTTATACACTGTGAAAAACAAAACCAAAAAAAATATCAAAATTTGTGATTCAGACATTAAGGACATATTTAGGAGATCTTGATTTGATCTTCTTTGTGGTGTAGTCATTCCCATTTTTTAAGGTCAGCACCACTACTTTTTTGGTATTTTGAAAACATTGTCGTATTGAGAAGGCGCGCAACCAGAATTTTTTTTGGGGGAGTTTTAAAATAGGTCGGACTTATATATAAAAAAAAACGTTACTACAAGCGGCTATTGTGTACTGGTTAGTGAGTCCGATTTTTGCACTAATAGTTCCTGGTAAAAACTTCAGCCAGGGCAAGCAACATCTTACCATTTAACTCTTTACATCCAGTGGCGGACTGGCCACTGGAGGATCTGGAGAATTCCAGAAAATTATCCCTAACAGTTTTAATTAGCAAAATGTAGTCTATGGAAGGATGGACCATAGAGCTCTAAGAAATAATATAATAAATTTTTTATAGAAATGCGAAAGGATTTTCCGAGAAAATACGGCTAAAAATGCAACAAAAACGATAAGAAATAGCCAAAAAGCATCGAAAGAAGATGAAAGTGATAAAATTGCTACTGTATTAATTTTATAATCTAAAGAAAAAATAGTAGAAGGTATATGCACCAATCTGTAGAAGAGCATGCAAAAACATCTTGACATTTAAACTATTCTGAAGCTTATTTATTTTTTACACCAACATTGAAAACTTGGTGTATTGAAAACTTAAGTTGCTTCAGTAAAATATCTGAAGTAAAGTCTTTGGATCAAATAAATACAAAGGCGTGATATTTTTAAAAGAATTATTTACATTATATAAATAATATGCAAAATTGAATTAGCTTCAGAGAAAATGAACAGAAGGCAGCTTATGCGTTACAAGACGAGTTCACTGATCATGGACATTTTTTTAAATTTGGTTCGTTTAATAAGTAATATGATGTTTGTCTCAAAGAATTTCTTAAAAAGTCAATAGTCAAATATGCTATCAACAAATTATAAAGGAAGAGGATTCTTAATTTATATATTTTTAAAGGCATGTTATTTATATTTTGTTCCCACTCTTTTTACCCGTTTTAGGCTGGTAAAATGCCATTTGTCGTTTTTTACGCCTGCGTAAAATTTGTAGAAATGCGTGCAATTTTTTATTTTTGATTTTCTATTAGTATTGACAAATGCTATCGAGCTATCGCTTGATCCATTTGCGTTTTTATTTGAAACGTATCTTCTTCAGAACATGCTGTACCAAGTTAACACACAAGCAAAAAATTCCACCACAATGATAACATACGTAATAGCTGCATTCCCGTGACACTGGATCAGATGAAATCTCAGTGGAACAGTTTTAGTTCAACTTTATTAGAATTTGGAACCACACGCGATGAAGTGTCCAAATACGAGTGCGAGCAGTAAGACGAAAACTCGTCGAAGAGTATTTCAGATCTGCCAACTATGTTCGTTTTGAAAATAATACTTTAAACTTTGCAGCATTTTAAGATCAGAAGTAGAGCCAGGAAAAGAGCTGGTTCTAATTTTTGTTTTTGCATTGTGAATAAAATAGAGCCACCTCTAGATCAACGACCACGGGAATGCAGCTAATGATAACTAAAAATAAGTTTTTATAAAAAGTTAAAATACTTTTTATATTTTGTATTAAAATGTATATTTTTAAAATATAAAAATAAATACAGCAATTTGTATTAAAAAATAATTAAAAAATTAAAACATTGCAAACACTGTCTTTTTTCCATCTCTAGTTTTATTATTATCTTCATACCAAACATTCAGTTTCATTTTTAAATCATTCAAATCTCCTTCCAAATCATCTTAATAAAATCCAATTAGTTTTTCAAAAACTCCTAAGGCGCCATATCCAGTGGTTTTGTATCGTCAGGAAATAGTGTTGAAATGAATAGTGGAAATTGATGTTTTTAAAATTTAATTCTTATGTTTGGGATAAATCAAACGCTTTGTCTATAAATTTTGACATTAGTGTCAAATCAATTTATATTTTGTTGGCTTTATGCTAAGAGTATAATAACCCTTTCAGGCCCAAGTTAAGCGATTGTGAGATGTGATTTTAAAGTTAATTTTTGAGTGATTTATACAAAATTTGAAGTAAAGACCTAAAAGCATCGATTGTTTTATGTATTGTTTTGTCCACTGTGATGACTGAAGTGTTGCAAAATATTCGGCAAAAAATTAAAAATTCAGCGTCGTCGCATACCTCGAATAGAGGAAGCATGTCTGCGGGTGAGTATGCACAAATCATATCATGTTTAGTTTTGTTACGATTTTATATCGGGGTAATGTTTATAACGGTACTTATTTACTTATTTGATTTTTGTGGTTTTTCAAAATTAATTTTTCCAGATGCTGAGCCAAGTTCTACACTGAGGGAAATATGTGTTAAAATTAAATGAAATTGTGTTCATATTAAATGAATATGTTTTTGAAATGAAGATTTAAACAATTTCATTTGAGTTAAACACAAATGTTTGTAAAGTAAAATTTAAAACAAAAGCTTTTGATTTGGAAACAATGTTTCGAAAATATACTTTTAAAGTAAACATTTTTAGTTTAAAAAAATTTATTTAAAAATAAAATTTAAAACAAAAATTTTTATATCGAAAACAAATATTTTTAACTCCCATTTTTTCGATGCCATTTTTTTAATTTTTTCGCGTTTTTGACGTCAGATTCGTGATTGCGACCCCTGGGACCCCTCGAATACTAAATGTTAATTCCATTCGATAAAGTTTGTTTGCTTTATTCCTTCTAAAAATATTGAAATATTTTATGTATTAAAATAATTAATTAGATTTTATTTCATCTTACCTTCAAATTTTGTAAGTCCAATTAAAAAACATTTTCAAACAATCAAATGTTTTTTCTCAGCTTGGTCTCAATTGTCTGCTCAATAATTTTACTACACATAATTTTTTAATTCAATCTCAAATAGCGAAGTATTTTTTGTTATAAAAAAGAAATAATAAGAGAAAATTATACAAAAAAAAAAAAAATAAGCTTTATATGAGAATGAGAATATGAAATGAGTATTATACAAAAAAAATTAAACACACTTGTTTTAAATTTTGTTTTGCAGAAACACAAACGCGTTAAATTTATATTTTAAAATTTTTTGTTTAATTTTAAAGTATGTTTTTTTTCTCATTGTAGCAATCTTGAAGAAGCATTAATGCAAAATCTACCAAGAAAGGATGTCCGGAGGAGTAATGAGTTTCCGAATACTAATTTGCCTATTGCTCTGGCTGTCATAATTTGGTACAACGCCGTACACCTATGCAAATTTTTTTGTAGTTACTTCCTAGATCACCATTTTGAAGAAGCTGTGAAACATACCAAAGTATATGCACTTTCAACGATTGAACTGAATTTAATACTACAAAAACAGAATTGAAAAAATTTTACACATATTTTCGGAACGATATAATTTCAAACTCAATGTTCAGAAATGCATTTATAAAATTGCTAAACTTAATACATTTTGTAGACACCAGCAAACCAAGTATAACTAATAAACTCTGGAGAGTGCAGCCGGTTGTAGAAATGGTAAGACGCCGTTGTAATGAACTAGCTACTGAAATTACCTCATATTCCATCGACGAGCAGATGGTGTCATTCACAGGAAGATGTCCAGCACGGCAAGTAATAAGATCAAAACCTCGTTCTGTTGGACTAATCGTTGAATTTGAGCTATTTCAAGATGCTGGAACGTTTCCAGACTGTGGGCTAGGACATGGACCTTCAATAGTCTTATGGTTAACCAAGTTTTTACCAGTCCGCCGACACCTTTATTTCGACCGATTTTTTTCGACCATTCCACTTCTGGAAAAATTTAACAAACTAGGTTTCAAGGCCACAGGTATTATAATGGGAAACCGATTAGGGAAGTAAATTAATTTGCCACTGGACAAAAATATGGCATAGTGTGAAATAAGCCAGTATGTGAAGAATAACGAAGTGGTGGTGGTGAAATGGTATGACTCGAGGTGTGTTACAATGAAATCAGCAAAATGTGGAAAGGATCCTGTTGGAGAAATAGATCGTTGGCACCGAAATGAAAAACGCCGTTTACCAATCCCAATACCGGCCGTTATTGAGGAACTCAAATATGGGTGGTGTATATATTGGTGATCAAATGATGGAGTACCATCGAGTAAAAATGAATACAAAAAAATGGCTACTGAAGGTTTTTCCCATTTTCTCGATCTAGCAGTCTTTAATTCTTGGATGGAATATAGAGAGCAAAAAAGAATTTAGTCTTTTTTTAGATTTTAAATTAGAAATTGGCGAAGTGTTGGCAAAATCAAAGGATCCACCATTATGAGAACCACAAGAATTCTAATTATCTGAGGCTTATCATGGCACTAAATATCGGCCTCATGATGCTCCAGAAGACATAAGGTACGATATTCAACGATCATTGGCCCGAAATGGTAGATGGAACAGTCAAAAGATGTCGCAAATCGGTGTGTCAGTCGAACTAGAGCCAGATTTCAAAAATGCAAAATCCACTTATGTATTGCTAAGAAAAAAGATTGCTTTAAAAAGTCTCACAAATGACCAATTAACTCTAATTTTTTATTTAATAATTTATTAATAAAATGGAAAAAAATTATAAAAGCTTTTGTGCCGTTTCTGATTAAAAATATAGCATCATTTGAGAGCTAGATGCCCAAAATACACAAACGTGCGAGGTCTTTTTTTCATATAATAAGAATGGGAAATTATTTAAATTGTCATTTTGATTTGAAGATAGGGCAAGAAAATAATTAATTTTTGTGAAGTTATAACGACTTCTCGCCGTGGGCCGGAAAGGGATAAATAAATTGTAGACAATTTTATATTGTGAAGTAACAAATTGAATGTGTGGTAGTTTAATGGCAACTATTTACGGAGCTGAAAGGTTATGTCGAGCTGAGCAAAAAATCGTATGGGAGGGGGTCTATTTTCACATTCTTAGGAGCTACAGGGTTAATTAATATTTCACGACTTTGATTCACGTTATTGTTTCTAGCAGGAAAACTAACCTGAAATTACAAAATAGATGTTAAAAAAAATTTTCATTTATTACGCGAATTTCTGAGAAATTTGCACTCAAAATTGAAATTTGGTAGTTTCAATCGATTGATTTCATCTTCACACGAGCACAGCTCGGTAACCGTGAAGTTGGTGGGGTTTTTTGGTATGCCGTTAGAAAGGCGATTTTATTGCCTTCATAATGAGCTATCAAAATAAGTTTTATATAGGTTAGTTTTTCTGCTAGAAACAATAACGTAAACCAAAGAAATATTAATTAGCCCTGTAGCTCCTAAGAATGTGAAAATAGACCCCCCCCCCCCCTTCCATACGATTTTTTGCTCAGCTCGACATAACATTTTACCTCCGTAAATAGTTGCACTCAATTGCGGGACACCCTGTATATTAATACGCTAACACAAATCTTTAACACCCCTTTTTCTCAATTTATAGACAACAGATTTGGATGCAACTTATATCATTTGAAAGCTCTCGTTCATACCAAGTGCACAAATGTTTTGTCATTAAGATAGGTAAAAATTAAAAACACATTTTCCCCATATAAAAATGGCAATAACAAAATATGTTGCAAAGCTATACAGCTCTATTGAACAGCTTTGCTGTGGGAGAGTAGATTGCGAGAGTCAAATGCGAGAGTAAAACAAAGGCATAAGCTTTAACACAGCTGTATTGTTGTTGGTAATTTTTCTTTCCCACCTTCTCAGACACACTCGAATCGCGTTACTGAGACAAAACAAAATAAAGGATGTTGCAATGCAAGTGCATTTTTTGATTGAATTGAAAAGTAAACATGTTTACTTGTAAACAAGATACACTTGAACAAGCTCTCGTTCATACCAAGTGCACAAATGTTTTGTCATTAAGATAGGTAAAAATTATAAATTAAAAACAACTTTTTCTCATATAAAAGAGCAAAAACAAAACATTTTATACAGCTTTGTTGAACATTGTGCCTGTGGGAGAGTAGAATGCGAGAGTAACAAAAAAAAAAACAAATGATTCAACGGAGCTGTGTGGTTGCTGTCACTTTTTCGTTCCTATCATCTCAGACACGCTCGATCCGTGTTGCACATTGTAATAATTGCGGCTAAAACTAATTTGTATTCTTTTTTTTTAAGTATTATGACTTATTATATATCAATCGACAGACAATTCTTCAATTAAGAGAATTTTGCAAAAATTTTGAAAATACGTGAAGATTTGGATACACAGCATGAGCTGAAAATAGACTATTTTTTCTGTGAATTTACCAATTTTCGTCTTTGCATATACCTTCTATAGATAAAATATCATAACGCTCAAACTAGATGTTCAAAGTATATACAATTGTATCTTTTTGATTGTATCCTGTAAAAAACTATTTTTTGATTTTGCTTAAACTTTCAAAAAGTGATCTTTTATTTATTAAAAACTGAAGAAAAAAGATAGAGGTGCGATTTTGCGTTGTTTTATTTTTACGTCATTTTCGTAAAGGCTATTTTTGGGTAATTTTTGGTAAAATTTACATAGAAAATCTCGTTATTTCATTTTGGGATACAATTTTTTAAGCTTAAAGGAGTAATGTTTGTATAGAAATGAGTATTTTTTAAAATGTTTTATTCCTTGGATTAGCGCAAAAAAAATTTCGTAGAACCTACTCCCGAACACGTCACCTGAAAAGATGTGGTCCGTAAGAGTAGAACTATCGGTAGGAGTTGAGATAATTACACAAAACTTGGTACACATGTTTATATGCACCCAAATTCCTGGACAAGTGATAATTTTTTAAAACAGTTAAAACAGTAAAATAAACGAACACGCCCACCTCCCATACAACCAACAACAGTGTAAATACTATAAAATGGCTTATAATTGAGGTACATATATAAGATTTGGTATGTGTGAAAGTTGCATCGAAACTACGAAATATGCAAAAAATAGGCGTAGTCCGCCCACAAATACGACCACTTCCAATACAACCCTCAACGTTTAAAGCTATTAAAAGTGTTATATAGTATAGGAGTTAGAGAGAGAACATTTTAAATGACATTTTAAATCACATCATGTTTTGTACCAAAAAATCCGCTCACTTAAAACATGCGTAAAATTGGGTACAGTTATTTCCAACTTGATCTAACCCGTATTTATTTATCCAAAATAGAGCCCCATTAAATATTAATATTACAAACTTTTTGAATGCACACCTTTTTGTACTGCATAGTTTTAGGACGCGAATTATGTTTGATATCAGTCTTTCTGATCGTCAAAAACATATGGTTAATGCCGTTATCTTTGAAATAAGCAAAAGTATTTTTACCTAATTAAATCAAAGTCTTTCAAAGTTATCATATTTATAAGAAAAATATTAAAATTAAAAAATGTTAAAAAATATTAAATATTAAAATATTAAAGTTAAAAATTTTATCACATTGAGTGAATTTGTTTTTTGCTAACAAAACAATGCTTCAATTTATGGAAACAATCAGAAACAATCAAGGATTGATTTTGCAATTAAAAAGCAAGAGGAGAATATAGAAACATTTTTAAAATCTTACTATTCAGTGCCTTATTTAAGTAATGATACTCTTTACAAAGTGCACTTTATTATTTTTAAATTTAATCAAGAATTTAAAGCCAAAACATCATGATTGGCTCCAATCTCCTCTTATTTGTTTTACTGACAGGTTAGATGATTTAAGTTCATTCGCGTTTTAGTAATTTAACTCAGATTCTCCTGAAACAGCAAGTTGGCTTCTTTAGATTTTAACTTTAGGGCTCTGGAGAATTCGAGTTAAAGTAAACCTAAAATATTTTATCTATAGTTAATTACATAAATTCAAGATACCCAGTACCAGTAGAGGTATACGGAATATATCAGACACACAAGATACTCCTACTTTTAGAAAAACTGAAACCAAAAGGGGTAGAAAACCAATGAATTTCGAAGAAGCATCCAGTCGAACAAAGCGCCGAAAAGTTCAGCAATTAGTCAATCAGAAATCACCAAAAGAAATTGAAAGTGCAGCGAGTTTATTAGCCAAAAAGAAACTTATTGAGTCGACAAATCAATGTCTGACACTATTTCAAGCACTTGGCCCAATTACGACTTGAAATTATCGGTAAGGCGTTATAGAATATTGCGTTCGGTTGTAAACAGTCTTCATCCTGAATGTTACCTGAATGTTAATTTCAAAATAATTAAAACCCACAAAAACGACCTTATACCAAAGCCTATTATAGTTTCAGAAGTATCAGCTGAAGTAAGAATGCAGGACTTTCTGAATCAAACTGCTTCAAGTTTATTAAAAACTAGCTGAATACCCGGCTTAACTCGGGAGTTGATATAAATAATTTTCGATTTCATTCGTCGATTTGAAAAAACCTTTTCACAAACTTTAGAAGGAATTTCGTGTGCATCTTTCAAACCGGTTACTTCGGCCAAATGAGCAAAATGTAGCTTTAACATATGAAAATGATGAGAAAAAGTTAGGGAATTCGTGATTTGTGTGAGCGTGCCGCCCATAGCTTGCAAAAATATATTTTCAAGTTTTATATTGTATTCGATAGATTCCACATTTTTGAAAAAAATCAGAGTAAAAACGAATTTTTGACAATTTGCAAGGAAACTGGACAAAAATTAAATAAACAATGAAAATAGAAATTGAAATGTCAAAACAATGCCAACTTATGACGCAACTGACTTGCGCATGTGTTGATGCGTACTCCAATACCAAAGAATTCGGCATTAACTGTCCTGATTTGCAAAAAACGCAAGTGGAATATACGTAGGGTGCCTTTTATATTTCGGGATTTGGCAACCCTGGTGTTGCAATCTGTCAACTGAAAGCTCTATCGCAAAGTTTGACATTTGTTGGCTTATACGTACTCAGAACGTTTTGACATACGAGCGCTATTTGTGTTGTTTATAGTAACTTAAAAGAGTCATCTCGGTCTAAAAATGGAATTAAATCGTGAACATTTTCGTGCGATTATTTTTTACAACTTTCGACGTGAATTAACATAGCAACAGTGCATGGATGAACTTAATTCAATTTTTGGCGATGAAGCTCCATCAAGGACCAGTGTTTATCGATGGTATGGTGAATTCAATCGTGATCGTAGTTCACTCCAAGACGAATTTCGTGAAGGTCGTCCGAAATCAGCTGTTGTTCCGAAAACCATTGATGCTGTGCGCGAACTGATATTGCAAGATCGTCATGTTACCTATCGTGAGATTGAGGCAACCTTAGGCATAAGTGGGACCAGCATACATTCAATATTGCATAAACATTTGACTGTCAAAAAAATTTGTTCCGAAAATTTTGTGCCGAAGACGGATCACTCTTCACCACGACAATGCGAGCTCTCACACATCGGCTCAAACAACTGCATTTTTGAGCACCCAAAACATCGATTTGATGGGTCATCCGCCGTATAGTCCTGACTTGGCACCGAATGACTTCTTTTTATTCCAACCGTGAAGAATAAACTGCGTGGACAACGATTTTCGACGCCCGAAGAAGCGGTTGCGGCATTCAGAATGCATGTTTTGGAGATACCTCAATCAGAGTGGCAAAAGTGCTTCGACAATTGGTTCAAACGCATGCAAAAGTGTATAGATCTTAATGGAGAATATTTTGAAAAAAAATAAAGTGATTTTCGATGATTAATATTTGTTTTTGTTCTCTAATCCCGAAATATAAAAGGCACCACTCGTAAAAACACATAAAGAAGATATTTATCACCCTTCGCTCTTTGCTACGCCTTACTGTATTTTGTGGTACAGCGCCCTCTGGGGTTCAAGATATAGCAAAATACATAGCGCCAAAAGACTCACCGCACCCGAAAACCACTTATAAAAATCATACTTATTGGATGAGTGGTTTTGAGTTTTTTGAGTTTTTTGAGGTTTTTGCGGTATTTGTACAACCTGCGGTATTTGCGCTCTCTGGTTTTCGAGATAGAATAAAAAAATAATGCCAAAGCCTTTTCCATACTCGATAATCAAATCATATACAAATTTTTATCTATATCGGATGAGCGGTTTTGCGTGTTTCACGATTTCTTAAGTGATTTGTACTACAGCACCATCTGGTGTTTAAGATAGCGCAAAAAAAAAAGTTCAAGATACTCACCGTATCCGAAAACTCCTATGTACAAATATTTACGCAAATCGGATATACAGCTAGGAGTTTTTCGAGATTTTTAAGACATTTGTACTGCAGTGCACTCTGGTGTTCAATATAGAACAAAAAAGATAAGTCATAAAAACTGCCGTACCCGAAAACCCCTAAACACAAATTTTCATGCAAAACGGATGAATGTTTTCGGAGACAAACTATAATAACAAAATTTGTGGAACCCGATCACAGCGCCTCCTACCGGGACCAATTACGAATATGAACCATCCAGGGATCCACTTAAGCACACACAAAAAATTTCATCAAAATCGGTGCAGCCGTTTAGGAACAGTTTAATAACACACACACGTACAAATTGTACAACAGCACCCTCTACTTTTCGAGACAGAGCAAAAGAGATAACGCCAAAACAGTTGCCGTACACGAATATCCTTTAGTAAAATTTTTCGTCCAAATCGGATGAGTGGCTTTCTATTTTTTTCACGATTTCTTAAGAGATTTGTACTACAGCCTCCTCTGGTGTTCGATATAATACAAAAAACATAAGACCAAAACAGTCACCCTATATACTAATTAATATCGTATGAGCAGCTTAGAAGTTTTTTAAAATATTTGTACACAGCGCCCTCTGGTGTTCAAGATAGAACAGAGTAGATAAGTCATAAAAACTCACCGTATCCGAAATCCCCTATGTACAAATTTTCATGCAAATCGGATGAACGGTTTCGAAGATAAACTATAAAAACCAAATGTCTTCATGATTACATGATGGTAATCTTCCATCCCGTTCCTTTTCAATGGTGAATTTTATGTAGTTGTTGCATTTATTTAGTGTGTTTAATGTGTTGTCTATTTGTTCTCTTTTCACTAATGCAAAAATGTCGTCAACGTATTTGGTAAGTAGTCTGGGTTTGTGGCTTGTATTTTCCATGAGACTGTCCAAAATCTCCTCCATAACAATATCCGCTATTATTGGTGAAATAGGCGAACCCATTGGCATCCCTTTCAACTGACTATAATTTTTGTTGTTATATGTAAAATAATGGTTTTCTTTTACGCAGAATCTTAAAATGTCCATACAAAGTTTTCTTGGCATTTTCGTGTGTTGTTCGATTTTATGTGTGCATAAATATCGGAAATAAAATAATAAAAAACAGACAAAAACTACAATTCTTTGTCTTTTTATACGGCCACAGCCCAAACAAATATTTACAAAGATATAGCAGAAGGCCGAAAAAACATCAACTTTTAAAAATTTTATTTAATAAATAAATAAATAAAATAAAATAAAAAAATTTATAAAAAAAATAAATAAATAAAAAATAAATAAATAAAAAAAATATTGAAGGAGTCCAAAGATACATAGATTTTTAGCTTTGTCTTAAATAGTTTTGGCCACAGCTTATATGAAACGGTTACACTGTGCGTTGCTGAGACAAAACATAATAAAGGTAAACATGTTATGACAATTAATAAGTTATAGAAACAAACTTTCGAAACAGTTTGTAAAGATTATAGTTTATTAGGTAGTTTTACTAAAAGTGACCAAAAAATAATCAAACGACAATTACACTACTCTACAAAATTCCAAAAATGTCAACTATTTTCAAATCGACGGAGCCGTTTTCGAGTAATTTGTAAATTAAATTTTTGCAGTTTTTTCAAAAAGGTGATCTTGCCCAAGCAGCTCTAGCATTTGATACAATGACCCGATTTTCAAGTTTTTTTTTTCATTGTTTAGAAAAAACTTGTATTTTTTTTCATTCATACATATGAATTTATTTGGACCGGTACCTTGGGTACCTTAAATCGTTATTTAACTGTAATTTATAATATGTTCCAAAACTATATTTTAAGTTTTTCCTTTTCTCATTGATAGATGAGGTGAGTTTAAGATAAATTTCGTATGAATCCAACAAAAAATTAATTTTTAAAAATTTTTTCAGTAAATTTTGTCAATATCATTAAATTTTGAATTTTTAAACATTTTTGAAAATCGGTTTGGGATTTATTTAGTCAAGTCTAGAATATAAAATACAACTTAGAAATTGTTTGCAGAGTTGTGTGGACACATATTTTATCGAAATTATCGAACTCTTTGTCTGAAATATACTCGTTGTTTTCAGTTTCACTGTCAGTTTATTGAATAAAAACGATTTATATATTGTTGAATTATGTAAAAGCTGTACTAGTTTCTTTATTGTTTACTTTGAATAATTATCACTAAATAAAACTCTACTCACTGTTAATGAGAATTCGTGGAATAAAAAGAGATTAGTACAGTTTATTTAGGATACGTCCTCTTTTGAATTTCTGTAATTAGAAGAGCGAATGCATGCAACAATCCTATTCTTGTCCATACAAGGATATCGTATAGCCATAGCAGACGATGCTTGTTGTCAAAGTAGGTAGTTAAGTTATACATATGGTGTGAACTGCGTTCTATTCATGTCCTAGATAGTTGTGTAGACAAAACAAAATAAAGGGTGTCTCATTAAACGTGCATTTTTTTTTTTTTTTTTTTTTGATTGTCCAGCATTATGTTCCGATTCAGAACATTTTTCAAAAATGCCATAAAATTTAAATCGTGCACTCTTATTGGGACACTATATTTTTGTTCATACAAACAGGTGGCGACGGTTGTGCATATTTTGTTACCGTTTTTGTCTCACTTTCTTTGAAATTGTTTTTCGTTTTTGCTTCTTTTTTTATAATAGATATTCTATTGCACTTAAGAGTAGAATGGAAGAGCGACTCAGACACTTCAACAAAGCTATGTGGCATTGTTGTTATTGCTGCCTTTGAAGTGAAAACTTCTATAAGTGCGTTGAGCACTTTTTGGAAGGTCTAAAAGTTATGAATTCGCGTCAGCACTGTTAACGCCAGCAATGTTATATCGTCACCACTGTTAATATCATCACTGTTAACTTTAGCATTGTGAAGGCTTGCACTGTTAATGCCTGCATTTCTAATTTACTTACCAAGCAAGAAGAAAACATAGCAACGCTTTTGTGTTTTTTGTATTTGGACCCCCAGATGGGTGGCAGATGGTGGTAGGTGTGCTCAGAAGAAATGTTGAAAGCCAAAAACTATAGGGCCAGCTCATATATTTGACTTGTTTAGGGGTCAATTCGAAAGAGATATATCTTACAATTTGGATTATTGATGTTTTTTGTATGGTGACCTCCAGAAGTGTGGCTGATAGAGGCATGTGTGTTAATAAGAAATGTTGAAAGGCAAAAATAATAGGACCAGCTTATATATTTGACAGCTCTAGGGCTGAAATCGGGAGATACACACTATAATCTAAATAGTTTCAATAGGGTAAATCAATAGGGTAAATGTGTTCAGAAAAACTGTTGAAGGGGAAAAAATAAAAGAACCAGCTCATATAATTGACATTCATATAGAGTTTAGGTGTGTTTAAAAGAAATGTTGAAGCATCACCTCTTTGAGTCAATTCAGAAGAAAGTTTTTTTATTCGAAAATTTAAGGAATTATTCAAAAGACGGTTTAAAAGACTCAAAAAAATATTTACCGAAAAATTTTATTATGTCACTATGAATTTTATTATGTGGTTAAAAATCTTGGAGTAATTTTTAAATCAATGCTTGGAATAATGTATTTTTTAAACCATTTTTTATTAGAATAAATACTTTTCAAAATATTGGGGGTTGGAATTAGTTTTAAAGGTTTTCTAAGAGATGGCGTAACTATCAATAGATCGCATCGGGCACACCTGTGACTATATTCATTTCAAAGCACATTGTCTAAGCTTCATTTTTCAGTATGTGTCATTCCACTGAAGTGTAAACAACATATATTTTTTTCTCTCTGAACATGTCGACTTTCGTTCCAACAAAACGCAATTTGCGGGAAGGTTTACTTTTGTGCTTCCATTTGAAGAAAAAAGCGGTTGAAGCACAACGCACGCTTACTGAGGCTTACGGATCGATTTCTAATTGTGAGTACTGGTTCCGTCGGTTTAAAAGTGGTGATTTTGATACGGAAGACAAAGAGCGTCCGGGCCAGCCGAAAAAGTTTGAAGATGAGGAATTGGAGGCTTTGCTCGATGAAGACCCGTGTCAAACCCTTCAAGTATTGTCAGAATCATTGGGAGTCGACTTATCAACGGTCGGCAAACGCCTGAAGGCCATGGGAATGATTCAAAAGCAAGGAAATTGGGTGCCGTACGAGTTGAAGCCGAGAGACGGCTTCAACGGCATAAAAGGAAGAGTTTTTTGCATCGTATTGTCACTGGCGATGAAAAGTGGATCCATTACGATAATCCTAAGCGAAAAAAATCGTGGGGACCACCCGGCCATGCATCAACATCGACGTCCAAGCCGAATATTCATGCCGCCAAGCTTATGCTGTGTATTTGGTGGGATCAGAAGGGTGTCGTGTACTATGAGCTGCTAAAACCTAACGAAACCATCACTGGGGAACGCTACCAACAACAATTGATGCAATTGAGCCCAGCATTAAAGGTTAAACGGCCGGAATATGGCAAAAGACACCACAAAGTGGTTTTTCAACATGACAACGCACGGCCACATGTTGCAAGAACCGTCAAGGAAACGTTGGAGGCGCTGAATTGGGATGTGCTACCCCACCCGCCTTATAGCCCAGACATAGCCCCTTCCGACTACCACCTATTCAGATCGATGACGCATGGCTTGGCTGAGCAGCGCTTCACTTCTTACGAGGATACCAAAAAATGGGTCGATTCGTGGATTGCCTCAAAAGACGAGTCGTTCTTCCGGCGCGGAATCCATATGCTGCCAGAAAGATGGGAAAATGTTGTAGCTAACGATGGACAATACTTTGAATAATATACATTGTACCGTTGTTTCTAAATAAATGCTCAAAAACCGAAAAAAACCTTTAAAATTAATTCCAACCCCCAATACTAGAAATTTTTTTTTAACTTTTTTAAAAAAGTTGGAATAAAATTTGAACTTTAGTACCTATGCACAGTGGGTTGAACGATGACTAAAACGCGGATTAATTCAAAGGAACCTTAATTTTTAAACTATTTATATTTTTATTGACGAATACTTATTTATACACAAACAACTATTATTTAAGAAGAAAAAAACATAAACATTTTCTTTTTTGTTGGTATTTGTTATACTCTTTTTGCTTATTTTTTTAATGCTACTTAAACCACAATTTTCGTTGCAACTTTGGAACTAAAAGCGATAAATTTATTAGTGAAATTAAACAATATTTCATGCAATGTAATAAATCCAATAAAACAGAGGTAAATTTATGTGTTTATCAGAAAAAATTTGATTATAAAAACTTATTATAAAAAAGGTAAAACCTCGTTAAATCTTTTTTTAATAAGCAATGTCATTTTTTTTATTATTCAAAAATATAGCTTAGTACATCTTAAATATCACTATCATCCTTTTGATTAATATTTACTTCTTCATCATAGCCATAAATCATCTTCATTACCACTTTCATTTATCTCTTGTTCACTTGCTGTATTTGGTAAAATTAATAAATTTAATGATATTTGTGGCAACTCGTGTATTTTTTTTTTAATATCTACTCTTATTACTAATTAATGGACTTGAGCTAAGAAGAAACCTATTGAATATATCATCATTCGAACTCTCCCGACTGCATTTACGAGCATAGTTCTCCCTGTTACTTCTTAAATCTTTATTTCTAGCTTCTTGAGCTTACTCTGATAGTTGTCCTATTGGCATCAAAACATGTGCAATTATTTCCGGCCCATGAATAAGGAATTTATGTAATGTTGGGGGCATATACAACCACGGTTATAGTTTGACAAAATATCTTGCCGTGTTGTGAGCATAACTTCTAAACTTTTCAACATCAACTTTGTACCCACAGGACACAACAACAAGTGTCACATGCATTGGTTTTATCAATTTTCGTGCATTAATTTTCGTGATTCGTGCAGAAACATCTGCGTTTTGAAAGAAACGTCTAGAAGTGTTGCCGTCATTAGAGTTTCCAAAGCCAGGGTTTTGGTTGGTCAACGATAAGTACAGTTTGGTCTCTTAATTCTTTTTGAATGTGTAGCTTGATAACTGAATCAGTTTTTTTATCATCATCAGATTTATTGATTTATTGGAATTTTATATGATAAATGAAGAAGACATTCAAAAAATCGTATCCACCCATGAAGGATTCATAAACCATTCTGTATTTACTTCCATTCTAATCATTTTTTCCACTGAATTAAATTCCTTACTTGTTGCACCACAAACATAGCACTTTTGTGTGGATCTTGTATCTGTAATAGCGTTACACACTTTTCCATCAATCATGACTAACATTAGTTTGTGATTAATTTTTATTGATTTTTCACCTAATAAAACTACAGAATCCATCAGATGCTTAATTTAATTTTCTACTCTTATTTTTTCAAGCACTGCAGAATTTGCTGTTTCCTTCATATGTTTTATTTTTAAAGGCCTGCAAAACCTAGTGGATGATGGACGAGAATTTTCCCATATTAATTTATCATTACAAACTAGTTTTAGTGGGACAATGGAAGTAATTAACACAGCAGAATCAATAGCATCTAAGCCGTGAAATGCTTGCTTATAGGAACTATGTAAAGAGCTTCCGTCAAATCCCCACTTAACATATAATGTTAGTTTGGATAGTTCTTCATCGTTTAGGCAAAGAATATCGTTTTGTTTGAACTCAACTAGGCGCTCAACAGTATGATCTAAAAGTGCCTGCAGACTTTCACGAATTTTTATATGATCTCGTTTCGGATAACATTTTTGTTTAGCTTGTTGAATTTTGGTGTATGAAGGAAATTTATCGGGAGCAGCATTTCTTATTATATTATATTGGCTACGAGTTAATTTAGCTTCTATTAGAACTGTAAGAGCTTCTTCTGCGCTTAATTGTCGAGATATATCCTTGACGTTTTTTTTATTTGTTGTTGCTTTTGTCTGAGATGATGTAACTTCTTTAAGTATCTGTGAAACACGAGTTTGCCCAGAAGCTTTCAAACTCATTTGCGTTGCATGTGTCAAAATATTCAAAGGGACACTATCTCGAATTTCTCTACATTTTTTGCTTTTGTATTTTATTTACATTCTTCAAATGAAATCTCCTTTCTACCGCGTTTTGTTGATGCTATTTGCATTGGAGGTTCAGCAAAAGATATGGAAGAATCCAACCAATTTGCACTGTTTTTAAAAAAAATTGATTCCATTCGATAAACTTTAACCGACCGAGCCTTAAAATCTGTACAGAAAACATGAAATATTTTTTTGAAAAATGTCATATTCGTTGGATTAGATTAATCCGTTTGACTAGCTCCATTCTCAGATGATTGATCTTGTCCACATGTTTACCAGACTGCTTTTTTTCATTATAACGTAAAGTTCTCGACGAGAAATGAAAACTGTGTTGCGACTTGTTCCTAAAAAATAAACGTTTTTAAATTTTCAAGAACGGTTATTCGTTTTCCTTTGAACCAACTATCAAATAATAATAACACTGTAAACATTTATTGTATATCTAAGTTAAAACAGCAACAACAACAATGACAAACAAAACAAAATAAACTAAGACAACAATAACAACAATTGCTGAAACAAAATAACAAAAAAAAAGCAACAATTGCAAGCAATATTGTGTGTAAGTATAAGCATAACTTGAAGCTGTAGACTCAAAAGAAACTTAAATATTTCACTATTATGCAAATATCTGCAAAATGTTTTTTACTTAAAGAAGAGCTGAGTTGTTATATTTTATTACTGTTTAAACATTTTTGTCAACGATCACCCACTTACTATTTGAAACTTAACTTATGGGCATTTCCGTGGTGGCGCACGTGACGATGATACTACTTTAATGAGTGAAAAAATAATGAAAAATTTAACTAACAAGTTCCTTATTTTGATTTTCCAATAGCTTACTAAGCACTCTATACAAGGTGTAAAACCTAAGAATTCTCAAAAGTTCGGCTCTTAGATAGAAGCCACCAAAAATTATACGTTACGTGACAAAAAATAGAAGTGGTTTTTGACTTGGATCACAAAATTAGTAAAATTCTGTAAATTGGCAAGAGTTTTCGTTTAAAACATTTTTTAGAAGGATTTGAAATAGTATAAGTTTATTTTGAAAGTAATCAAATTTAAAAACCTTTTCTCGTTTTTTTTTTTTTTATTGGGCTTAGTATGAAACGTTACGTGACATGGCGATACATGACATTTTTTGTAATTCATTTGTAATTCATTTGGGTAATTAAGTAATTATGTGATTTAGTTATTAAAAAACAATTTAATATATTCTGCCTGTCCTTGCCTCAACCATTTTTCATTATTTTTAGCCAATGCCTTAAATTTTTACTAAAACAAAAACGTTTACGAAACATTTACAAACCATTAACTAAAAACAAAAATTACATTTGTGAAACAGTGCAGACGATTTGATCATCATGGTAAATGAATTATATTTAAATTGCTTAAATCAATAAAATAAAAATGTTTCTCTAAGATAATATCAATTAATAAAAGGTTTAAAATGACTTTTAATTTTCGTGTCACGGTGGACTTTTCGGCGGAAATACGCATACATATAAAACAAACACTTTTTTTCAACAATTTTAAAGAATGTTTTAAAAATTATTTTTACAACATTTTTCTAAACAAAAATTAATTTAGAATATTTTCTAATACCTGAACTTGATGGATCCATTTTAAAAAATATTTTAGTTTAAGAAATTTGAAAAAAAAACCGTTGTTTTATTGCTTATAATATTATATTAAACTTGAATATTAAACTTGACAGATAGTGATTGTTAAGTATTGAAATGAAGTATTAAAAATTGCAACCGTGCAACTTATCGCAGTCTGCATTTCACCAATTGACATTTCACTTCAAGTTCGTTTTCGTTGAATTGACACTTTACTCGTAAAGGAAAAAGACCACGTTGGCAAAAGTCATTCGCTAAAGTAAAGTGCAGACTGCGGTAAGAAATATTGTGAAACTTTTATATATTGAAATTAATTTGAATTATTAATGAATTTACTTAGAAATTAAACAATCTACAAGTTAAATTTCGAAGCTTTACTTTGGCTAACATCTTTATTTCGCATTTGTGTCACACCTTGAGGCATTCATTCACTGTTTGCTAAACGATGAACAGAACTCTGCCAAGAAGGAGTCCGCGTTTGCAGGAATTAGAAGAAGTCCCACGAACCATGGAAAATAATGCGTTCAAGATTGCAGCCGACGCAGCACCCGCCGTTGATAATGCTGCCAATGACCATAAAATGCCGCTATATCTCGTACCCTCTGCCACCAGTCTTGAGATTAATGCTGCCTCTGCCGCCAGCTCTGCTTATACCACAGCCGCTAGCATCAACGATGCATCCGCAGCCTACGCCAACGCTGCCTCTGCCGCCAGCCATAGCCTTGTCGATACCTCAGCCGCTATTATCGACGCTACGCCTGCTGCCTGCGCAAACGTAGCCTCTGCTGCGCTTACCTCAGCCGCCAACATCGACGCAGCGCCTATTGCGATTAGCTCCGTCGCCAAAACTAACTTTGCTGCTACGCCTTCTTCTGCTGCGCATTTTTCTACCACGCATCTTCTGGCAAAGCAAAGCGCCGATTTTCTTACAGCCGACAGCAACAGTATCCATGCTGAAAACGTAGGTTCGTACAATTTTGTTATTAATCAACAATTTAAGCTCTTCTCAACCATGCAAGAACAATTAAACTTATTGACAAGCCAATTTCGTGAAATGCAATCCCATTTGAACGACAGCAAGTCGCAAAAATCTACAACACAGTCTATCGTGACATCGGTGGTAGAAGCTTCGGCTAATAAAAACACTGCGAATTGCGATCATGATCCCAATCGTCAACAACCTGTGGCTTCGCTCCAAGATTCCGTTTTTTTGCCGCCTGTTGGTATACCTATACGTAAACTGTATGACTTGCCAGAGTTTCACGGAACTCCGGAAGACTGGCCACTATTTTATAACAACTTCATGCAGTCTACGAACGTGTATGGCTACGGCAACTTAGAAAACAACCAACGCCTACAAAAGTGTCTAAAGGGTGATGCCAGAGAGGTGGTGAAATCATTATTAATTCACCCACATAATGTTGCCGCCGTAATTGAGCAGCTTAAATTTAGATTTGGGCGCCCAGAATTATTGATTCGTAGCCAATTAAATCAAATAAGGGATATCTCAGCTATACCCGAAAGGGCAATTGATAAACTAGTGCCATATGCAACAAAGGTGAGAAACTTCGCCACATTCATGCAGTCGGT
This sequence comes from Coremacera marginata, assembly GCA_914767935.1. NCBI lineage: Eukaryota > Metazoa > Arthropoda > Insecta > Diptera > Sciomyzidae > Coremacera > Coremacera marginata. The sequence goes on from OU612046.1 coordinate 127,830,083, forward strand.
CGACGGTCAACAACACCTAGCTAATCCAACATTGCTCGAAGAGCTCGTGGGCAAGTTGCCCATGAGTAAAAGGCTCGACTGGGCTAAGCACTCGATGTCGCTTAAGCCATATCCGACAATAGAGGATTTTGCGTCGTGGTTAGATAACTTAGCAAGACCTGTTTGCGTAGTTCAGGCGTACGAAAATCCTCCAGTCGTACTGCATGCCGTAAATGAGTCGAATGTAAGTTCAAAAGATAATCATCCTACCAATACTATTAAATGCCGTATCTGTCAGGGACCTCATCGAATATACGACTGCGACAAATTTAAGCAATCTTCTGTGGCTGATAGGTGGCTAGCTGTAAAACGCAACCGCCTGTGTTTCTCATGTCTTAACTTTGGACATGTCGTTTTCGACTGCCACCGTCGAGTAGAGTGTGAAATAGAGGGTTGCAAACGTCGACACCACAAACTGCTCCATGAAGTTCACAATGAGCCTTTAAACAACGCCAGGGGTGAAGCAGTTCTAAGCTGCCAAGCAGATATGACTGCACAGAAAGATGTATTGTTTCGAGTAGTGCCAATAACATTATTTGGGCCGCGTAAAAGTATTGATACATACGCTTTGCTAGATGATGACTCGTCTATAACTACGATGGATGAAAGTCTTGCATGTGAACTCGGTCTCCAAGGCGAAAATCATAATGTATGCTTACAGTGGTTCGAAAATAAAACAAGTAAATTTACTGCGTCAATTGTTAGTCTTCAGATTAGTGGAAGAGGCATGCAAAAACGCCATAAGTTGATAAATGTACATGCAATACCAAACTTTAAATTACCAACGCAGAGTATTAATGAACATAATTTGCGTGGACTGCCTGGAGCTTGTAAAGATAAATTATTATGTTTTTCAGATGCCAAGCCGAAAATTCTTATTGGTCTTGACCATTGCCATCTTGGCATACCGTCAAAAGTGCTTCCAATTGGGGTATCAGGACCGTACGCTGCTAACACGGAGCTTGGGTGGTTAGTTTTTGGACCTGCCAACAGTGGTTTACAAACGCAGGCTTGCTTCTTCATTAATTCATCCAAAGAAGAACATTTACATAAGAAAGTTGAAGAATACTTCGCTATTGATAGTTTTGGCGTGAGATCTGCACCCGCTGTATTGAGCAAAGCTGATCTTCGGGCGCAACACATTTTGCAAACCACAACTGTGCGAGTCGGTGGACGTTTTCAAACGGGTCTTTTATGGAACAACGATAAGGTCGAGCTACCCGACAGTTACGGGATGGCGGAAAAAAGACTTATTGGAGTTGAACGTAAAATGAAAAATGACGAAGCCTTCGCATCCGCATATAAAAATATTATTTCTCAGTATGTCGCCAAGGGATATGCGCGCAAATTAGATGCATCTGAAGTGACCATAAAGAATCCAAAGCTTTGGTTTTTGCCGCACTTCGGCGTTGTAAATATTAATAAACAAAATAAACTGCGGCTCGTTTTTGACGCAGCCGCAATGGTTAACGGAACGTCATTGAACTCTAATTTGCTGAAGGGGCCACAAGATTATTTGGCAACGCCGTCAGTCTTATTAAATTTTCGCATAGGTGCTGTCGCCGTTTTAGGTGACATTAAGGAAATGTTCCACCAAATATTAATTCAGCCAGATGACAGGGTGGCACAGCGATTTCTTTGGCGCGATGGCGATAGTTCTCGGCCTCCAGATGTTTATGAGATGACGGCAATGACATTCGGTGCAGCATGCTCCCCTTGCATCGCCCACTATATTAAAACTACAAATGCCTTAGAGTATGTCAAACTAAGTCCTAGAGCTGTGGAATCAATCATCGAGCATCATTACGTTGATGATTTTGTGGATAGTTTTTCTACCGTCAACGAGGCCATAGAGGTTGCGAAAGCAGTACGAGATATTCATGCCAAGGCATGTTTTGAATTGCGAGGATTTATTTCTAATTCAATAACGGTGGGTAAGGAGCTGAACGGTAAGGATAATGTGCCGATTGCCACCAGGAATCTTGAAAATCAAAGTGTATCAGAGAAAGTCCTAGGAACATTTTGGCAGCCTCAAGATGACACCTTTAGATATCAGCTTAATTTTAATAGAGTTGACAAAACTATTCTTACAGGAGAAAGGCGGCCTACAAAAAGAGAGTTTTTGAGTACTGTGATGTCCGTATTTGACCCTTTAGGTTTCCTTGCGCATTTTATGGTTGCCGCTAAGCTCTTGCTTCGAGAAGTCTGGCGCCTTAGTATATCTTGGGACGAGCCTATTCCAGACGAAATAAATAATTTGTGGCAGAAATGGCGAAATGCATTGAGTGGGACGGCTTCGGTAAAAATTCCAAGACACTACTTCGTTACAGGTATGCCAGTTGAGATTCAGCTCTATGTATTCGTAGATGCTAGTGAGCATGCATTCGCTGCTGTAGCGTATTGGAGGTATATTAATACGAGTGGTGAGGTCAGTGTTTCGCTTATATGTGGGAAAACACGATGTGCGCCTTTAAAGCCCATGACGATACCGAGGCTGGAGCTTCAGGCTGCAGTTTTAGGAACACGCCTTATGCAAACAGTGGTTCAGGAGCATAAATTGAATATAACAGATATTATTCTTTGGAGCGATTCATCAACAGTACTGCGGTGGCTACGATCTGAACATTGTCAGTACAAACCATTAGTGGCCCACCGAGTTGCCGAAATCCTCTCAAATACTAGTTCGGAAAATTGGAGATAGCTTCCAACCAAAGAAAACGTAGCTGATGAGGCCACAAGATGGAAATGCGATTTCGATTTTCAACCGTCACCACGCTGGTTCGCAGGTCCTGGATTTTTGCATCAAGATCCAGAGGTATGGCCCAAAACTAACAACAATACTGCGATGCCAAATGGTAGCGACGATGAGATACGAAATAGTTTAGTTCTCATAGCTGTCAGTTCCTGTCCCTTTAACATGGCAAAATTTACGAGTTATTATCGTTTGAAACGCATAGTAGCGTGGGTATATCGCTTCATTAACCATTGCCGTAAAAAATCGCGTGAATACCAATCGTACGGGTAGACAGCATCCGAAGTAAACGACGCCGAAATTCTGCTTTGCCACTTGGCTCAACACGAAGTATATACTAGTGAATTACGAGACCTCGAAGCCAAAAGAAATGTACCTAAAATAAGCGCACTGCACGATTTGCTGCCATTTATAGATGCACAAGGTATTTTGCGCGTAGGTGGTAGGATAGAAAAGGCCGACTGGCTGCCTTACGCCGTTAAACATCCAATTATTTTGCCTCCAAGCCATACGCTGACATTGCTTATCGTCAATCATTTACACAAACTAATGAAGCACCAGAACATTGAGGCTACAATTGGAGAAATCCGTAAGACTTTCTGGGTTCCACGCCTGAGAAGCGTTTTGCGACGGGTGATAACGAAATGTCAAGAATGTAAAGTAGCTCGATCCGTGAAAGCTCCTCCACTAATGGGAAGTCTTCCAGAGGATCGGTTAACGCCGTTTATACGGCCGTTCACATACACTGGCGTGGACTACTTCGGCCCTCTAACAGTCACAATCGGTCGTCGTCATGAGAAACGTTGGATAGCTCTTTTCACTTGTCTCACCGTGAGAGCAATACATTTAGAGGTAGCTGCTGATTTATCAACTGATGCATTTATTCTCGTTCTGCGCAACTTTATAAATCGACGTGGGGTACCGCTACGTATCCGCAGCGATAATGGGAAAAACTTTGTAGGAGCTAACGAAGAAGCAAAGAGATTTAGCGAAGTGTTTGATTGCGAACGTGTTCGAGACGAAGCCCCCACGAAGGGTATCGATTGGAACTTTAATTGTCCCAAGAACCCATCCGAGGGAGGTATATGGGAACGAATGGTGCAGTGTGTGAAGAGAGTTTTGGGGCAAACATTAAAGGAACTGGCTCCTCGTGAACACACCTTGCAAAGCTTTATTATAGAAGCTGAAAACATCGTGAACTCGCGCCCGCTGACTCATTTGCCAGTGACTCCTACAGAAGAAGAACCGCTCACGCCGAACCATTTTCAACGAACTTCATGCTAAGGTTTACGTCTATCGAAAGCAGTGGCGCATAGCGAGACAAATGCGGGACCACTTCTGGAAGCGATGGATCCTAGAATACCTTCCGACTTTGACGCGACGGGCGAAATGGTGTGAAAGGCGTGAAAAGATAAAGGTCGGAGATTTGGTATTTATATGCGACGAAAATATGCCACGCCGAAGTTGGTGCCGAGCTAGGGTAGAAAACATCCACATCGGCAAAGACGGTGAAATAAGGCGAGCAGACGTCAAGACGGCCACCGGCGTCCTCTGTCGCCCGGTATCAAGATTGGCGGTTCTGGACGTTGATTGTGGTGAATCTGAATCGATTCACGGGGGTGGAGGTGTTAAGTATTGAAATGAAGTATTAAAAATTGCAACCGTGCAACTTATCGCAGTCTGCATTTCACCAATTGACATTTCACTTCAAGTTCGTTTTCGTTGAATTGACACTTTACTCGTAAAGGAAAAAGACCACGTTGGCAAAAGTCATTCGCTAAAGTAAAGTGCAGACTGCGGTAAGAAATATTCTGAAACTTTTATATATTGAAATTAATTTGAATTATTAATGAATTTACTTAGAAATAAACAATATACAAGTTAAATTTCGAAGCTTTACTTTGGCTAACAGTGATGAAGAATTTTATTCTTTGTTACCCGGTAGAAAAATTTATTTAAATTTACCAATTTAAATTTTTGAATTAATCTTTATTTTAGTTTCTTGTTAACCCATTACTTCAACCCAGGGGCGGCCGTGGCGTAGTGGGTAGAGAGTGTGACTCTTACGCCAGAGAACCCAGGTTCGAATCCTCCATCTGACAGAAAATTTTTTCAATTGAATTAATTTTACTGTTCGGCCGTCATCTCTCTGCAGACATTGGCAAACCTCAGAGTAAAAACTGCCATCAAAAGCTTCTTGAGAACATAAGCCGTTCGGAGTCGGCGTAAAACATGTAGGTCCAGTTCTCGATCATTTGTGTGCAAACATTTCAGATCACACACAACACAATTGATCATTAGAGGCTCTGTTAAAGTCCTTTCAAGGGCTGAGATGGCCATTTCGTTTTTTTTTTTTTCAACCCATTGTGCTACGGTTTAAAATTTAGTATTAAATAACTAAAAAGTAATAAAATCGGTTTCAAAAAGTAGTACAATTGGAATAGATTTTGAATTAAGATAGCCATGATATTAGATTTAATACAAAATGTATTACATTTTAAGTCATGCTGTATTATATTTCAAGGGGAACAGGGGGCGAACTTTCAGATGGCAACGTGTCTGATTGCCTCAACCTGGCGAGGCCAGCATTATCCATGTCAAAATCGTCCCAAGTCGACTCAAACCTCCACGTGGTGTTCCCTGGGCAACGGCAAACTGGCATCCGTCAGTTTGACAGCTAATTTGAGCGGCGGGTCTCCTAGCCTTAAATAGGTTGTGCGTCGGGTTTGAAGCCCACCACGTAAAAAAACCATTTCAATGAAAAGTTATAAAAGAAATATGAGAAAAATGATCCCCAAATCTGATGACGACCACCGCAAACGAAAAACTGATAATGATTTACGGATATGCACCTGGAATGTCCGAACTCTTAATTGGGAAGGTGCCTCTATCCAACTGATTGATATCTTGGAAAGATACACAGCTGATATAACTGCAATCCAAGAAATACGATGGAAGGGACAGGGTTGCTCTCGGCAGGCATCCTGTGATATCTACTACAGCGGCCATGCGGAGAAGCACGAGTTTGGATGCGGATTTGTAGTTGGCAAGAGATTACGGAATCACGTCCTGCGATTCACTCCTGTGAACGAACGACTTGCTATAATCCGCATCAAGGCTAAATTCTTTCATATAAGCCTAATATGTGCTCCGACAGAGGACAAGGACGATGAGATCAAAGATACTTTCTACGAGCGCCTTGAAGACGCTTACGAGCGCTGCCCCCGTCACGACATAAAAATTGTGCTTGGTGACTTCAACGCCAAGGTGGGCAAGGAAAACATCTTTGGTCCAACAGTCGGAAAGTTCAGCCTCCACGACAGCACATCCGATAACGGAATGAGGCTGATTGACTTCGCCGCAGCACGAAACATGGTTATAAGTAGCCCTAGATTCAAGCATCTCAATGTTCATAAGGCCACCTGGTTGTCCCCTGACCAAAAAACGCGCAACCAAATTGATCACGTTTTGATTGACGGAAGGCACTCTTCCAGTGTATTAGATGTACGCACGATCCGTGGTGCTAACATAGAATCGGATCATTATCTTGTCGCAGCTAAGATTCGTACACGTCTGTGCGCTGCAAAGAATACGCGCAATCCTACACAGAGAAAACTAGACGTCGACAGGCTGCAATCAAAACGTACAGCCGAAGCCTTTGCCACTCGACTCTCACTCCTGCTTCAAGAAAGCACTCCTCCGATCGACGATATATGAGCGCAGTGGGCACACATCTCCCACTCCCTGCGTACGGCTGCCGAAGAGGTTATTGGCTACCACCGTCCCCGCCGAAACCAGTGGCACGACCAAGAGTGTCGCGACGCCACTGCAGAGAAAAACGCCGCCTACAAAGCCACCCTGCAGTCGGTTGTAACGCGTGCTGCTAAGGAGCGATACAGAGAGAAGAGGAGGGACGAGAAACGTCTTTTCAGGCGGGAAAAACGAGAGGCAGAAAAGCGTGAGTGTGAGAAGATTGAGATGTATGGTGACAGGAACGAGGCCCGAAAATTTTTCGAAAAGATAAGACGCCTGGCCGATGGCTCTAAAACCAAGGCCTCTTTCTGCAAGGATGAAAACGGGAATCTAGTGACAGATATCCAGAGTACACTGACGTTATGGAGGGAACATTTCTCCAGTCTTCTGAATGGCGATGACGACAACAATCCCGCCAATAAAGATGATATCCCGGAAACCCCAATTATGGATGACAGCGTTGAAGTTCCGCTGTCCGACTATAATGAAGTCTTGACAGCAATAACACGGCTTAAGAACAACAAAGCCGCGGGAGCCGATGGTCTACCGCTGAGCTGTTTAAGAACGGAGGCGAAGCTCTATTTAGATGCATTCACGAGCTTCTATGCAGAATACGGTTGGAAGCATGCATTCCAAACGATTGGAACCTCAGTGTGCTCTGCCCAATCCACAAGAAAGGCGATCCCACTATTTGCGCCAACTACCGTGGGATAAGCCTCCTAAATATCGCTTTTAAGGTTCTGTCCAAACGAGGTTTCAGACAAGGTGATTCTTTATCGTGCGACTTTTTTAACCTAATTATGGAGAAGATCATTAGAGCTGCTGATCTGAGACAAAGCGGCACAATATTCTATAAGAGTGTTATGCTGCTAGCGTATGCCGATGATATTGATATCATTGGCCATAACACACGCGAAGTCAGTGCAGCATTCTCCAAATTAAAAAAAGAGTCGAGTCGCATGGGTCTTGCAGTAAACGCAGATAAGACGAAATATCTGGTGTATTGGCACCCACGCGTATTGGCACCCACGTCACTGTTGACAACACCTCCTTCGAGGTTGTGAAGGACTTCGTCTACCTCGGTTCCAGCATTAACTCCACCAACGATATCAGTAGAGAGATAACGCGAAGGATAACTCTTGCCAACAGGTGTTACTTTGGGCTCAGTAGGCAATTGAGAAGCAGAGCCCTCTCTCGACGAACAAAAGTCACGCTCTATAACTAATCATGCCCGTCCTGTTATATGCAGCACAAACCTGGACGTTGAGCAGCTCTGATGAAAAGATTTTAGGAGCGTTCGAGAGAAAGATCCTTCGTAAAATCTACGGACCAATCTGCGTCAATGGCGAGTACCGAATACGATGGAACGATGAGCTGTATGAGCTATACGCCGACATTGACATAGTAAAGCGCATAAAGATCGAGCGGCTTCGCTGGCTAGGTCATGTTGAGCGGATGGAAGACGACGCTCCAGCGAACAAAATATTCGATTCAGTACCCAGCGGCGGACAACGCAGAAGAGGACGACTGCATCTCCGTTGGAGGCACCAAGTGGAGGGCAACCTGACGAAACTTGGAGCTTCCAACTGGCGCCAGCAAGCGCAAAACAGAAATGGCTGACGCAATTTCTTACAACAGGCGGAAACCGACTTACGGTTGTAGGCGCCATCTAAGTAAGTAAGTAAGTATTATATTTCAATACTTTCCGTCTTAATTTTCAGATTGTTAAGATTCAAACATCTTATGATTCAGAAATGTTACTGTTTCGGTTAACAAAGCTTTATAACACATTTTTTGTGAACCATTTTTTATTTGATTATAGCGCACAAGCAACGTTTACTATTTTAATCTCAATGATGACGTGAGTATATTTACGTGAGTATTTTTATACTAATAAAATTTTAGTATAAAAGAAAAGAAAAATAAATTGTGTAAACAAAACCAGTTTTGTTTTTAGTACGTTATGGTTTAAAATTGAATACAAATTGTAATAAGGTTTTTAATCCACATCGGGAATTGCAATTTAAGCCCATGCGGGAATAAAACTTAGTTTTAGTATTTCGCGTGGTTTAAATTTTAATACAATTTGGGTGTCGTCGTATATATACGTACAGTACAGGATTTACTAAAATTTAGTCCAAGATTTTTAACCGGGTAGTGAAGACTTTGATATTAATTTTGATATGGCCGAATTTCGGCCGCTAGTAAAGTATTAGTACTTCAACCATAGCTCTGTGTAGGGAACTAAACGCCCTTTCACCCTAGTTGGTCATTCAATGGGTGGCGCCATTGCAGTGTTGTTTTTCACTTTTTTTTTAATTAAATTTATGCACTTCTTTATTTATGCACTTTTTAATTACTTTTTATTATTAATTATGCACTTATAGATTAAATAATCGTATATTGTTAAAAGTTAACAAAAAACACATCTTTCACAAACTTCGTTTTGCTAATGGGTTTCGCTTAAAATTAACCATCACCTGTTTATAACAGATCTAGGGACATTTAAGGTGAGAGAGATAAGCTACCAAATAGAATAAGAAACTATGCTACCGCCTTGTTTCTCACACCATGCTCAAATCGAAGAATTGTCAACAATACCCCAAGTGGTCAGAATTACAACTAAAAAATGTAAGCACATGTATTCTCTTTTGATAAAAACTTTTGTTTACTTTTCGTGTGAGTCACTTTGATTGTGTCCTATTTCTCTTTTTGCTACGATAATTTTGGGGGGGGCTTAAACCCCAAAATCGACCTTTGGTTGTGCTACTGGTATTAAGGCATTCATTCTAAATGGATTCCAAAAATTTTTAGTTGGGCCATGAGTACTTACTATTTTAAACGAATTTTTAAAAACGTCCTACACAATTTTTACATACAAAATAGGAACTTTTATTTTTAATTAAAAATGGGATTTTTAGTATTTTTTGTACTTACCGAACTTTATAATTTTTCAGCTAGTCGTATACCTTTGACAACATTTCCTTTATCAAGGCTTAAAAAAAAAAAAAAAAAAAGGTATAAAAAATAAAAATATTTATAAATTTTAAGCGTAAGAAAAAGCTGTTGGAAGTTATTACCAACATAAGTAGAAGATCAGTTCAAGATCTCTAAAATATGTCCTCCACATTTTTTGTAGGGCTAAGGATTTTAACGATATTAGCTGTGTTTTTTACCAAGCGAGCTGTAAAAAAACGCCCGCTTATCATAGAAATACTCGCTTAAATAACACAGGAAACTAATAGTGGCTTAAAGTTAAGCGAGCAAACGAAAAAAAGTGCTTCCAAGTCATTTCTCAATTATTGTGTATGCTTTCTATGAGGGTGGCTACTGTGACTTCGGATTTGTTTTGTTTATATTTTTTGTTTACATTTTTGACAAATCAGACAATGCTTCCAAGTTTTAAGAAACATTCTTAAGCAACTAAGCAGTCGTTTTTTGACTACTCGCTTGGTAAAAAACACAGCAATTGTTGTTTTACTACCTGGCCGAATACAAATTTCGATTTTTTTTTTTATATTTCCACAGCGTATAACTAGCAAAAAAAAAATTAAACATTAACAGACCTATTCTGGAAAATTACCAATAGTTAACCAGTATTTTTCATATTTCAATATGTTTGTTGTAATTTTTTGATCTCAAAATAAAATTTGAAACTCAAAGAACAAAATTTGTCAATATAAAGCAGCTGACAATTTTTATCGAAATTTATTATTTCTGAGCTTCAAATTTTGGTTTGAAATCAAAAAATTACAACAAACACATAGAAATATGAAAAACACTAGTTACTTCCTTACTAGCTTAGGTGACCATAACAACCCGTGTTCGGGTTTCGGCCGACCTCATCAGCTCCCGCCAGGCGCTTCTGCTTTGCACGGGCCTTCTCCAATCGGATACACCAAGTGCGGTTAGGGCTTCCTCGGCCTGGTCCATCTATCAGAGGCATAGTCTCCCTCGTCGTCGTCGTTTTTTTAAATCTGAGATTCCTTTTTATTCAAATCTGGCATTTTTTTTGCAATCGGACAGATGTAATATTTATTTTTCAGCTGCCGCGTCTTGGATGTGTCGGCTGATACATTCCAAGTTAAATATTGCATGGGCTAAAAGGGTCACAGTGGGTGTGAATTTAATACCCCTTATACGTAAACAGTTGTGCAAAGACCTTACAAATTGTACCATACGTCATACATTTGATCGAAGGCAAATTTCCGAACACACCCCTCAGTATTTTCTTTTGTATATGTCAAAAAAAATTGGAATGGCGAAACTTCCGCCCGAAAATAATTTCTTTGGGAACAGCGAGCGAGAACAGCAACGTCGACAACAGGAGCCACCTTTTTCTTAGACCATCACCGCAGCAGCAACTCAGGAACGCCAGGTATGTGCTTTGTTGAGTCTGTTTGCTGGAATTATGATGATATTTTAACTCCCAGAAACTCATCCAACAAGCGCCCACAACTAGCGGCCAGGCACTCATAGCCACAGCAACGGCACCAACCAACGGTGTCTACAGCAGCGGCTACAGCCTCAGCGGCCCAACTACCGCAACCAACCTCCACTGCCAGCAGCACATCAAGCGGCGCCAACCTTGGGAGCGCCCACAGCACATCGTAACAACACATCAGCGCCATCAAGCGCCACACAACAACACCGTCCAATAAACGCAAACAAGAACGGCCATAAAAATAGCGCCAGCATCACATAAACAGCGTTCCATCAGCAGCTGGCATTACAGCACCACCATAGCAACAGCAGTGGCGCACCACAGCAGCCACTGGCAGCAGCGGTGCACCTCAACAACCACAGCAGCGCAGGGGCACTAAGTGCAGCTCAACACAAACAGTGCAACCGTGCACCACAACACAGCATCGGCGCACAGTGGCTCAGAATAAGTTTTCATTGGCCAAAATACTATAACTTTTGAACTGATTGAGATATTTGAGTAATTTTTTTTTTTAACAAAAATATAATTTCTTGAATTTGTTGTGTTTAAAATTTTGTAAAATCAATTGGGTACTTATTGAAAAATTCAAGGTAAAAGTTGAACTTTTGCAATTTTGAACTCTTAGTATGAAATTATGCTTTTCTTATATTTTTAATCTTCTATATTTATTAAAAAAAGTCATATGTTGATAAATAAAACATTTCATTATTAATGATATTTTACATTGGGACCTTTTTTGTTTTTTAATTTTTTTTTTTTTTTGTATTTCTATATATATATTATATATATCTTACTAAAACAAGAAAAATCATATCTAAATTATTATTTATTTGGTTGGAGTATTGCTTGCAAATATTCCATACTCAGTTCTGAATTATTTTCGTCCTGTAGTAGCTCTTTATCTAAGTTCAGGTGTTCCAATTTCCATTTAAGCCGCATGCTAGAGATGAGCGGATCTGACGTTGCCAATAATATATTAAAAAGATCTTCATTTGTGCAATTGCGTGACATTTTTCTGGTCACGCAATTAGAGAACCAGATCAAGTTCTCTATAAAATCTGTAATCCTTATTCTTTTTTTCCTGAGCTTCCTCCGATAGATCTTCAAGTGGTACAAAATGATATTTAATGACATCTCCATGATAAAGGATTTTGTGAACTGTTGCAGACATATTTCTCCATGGGTATTTCGTTGTATATATTTTTGCAGTTTCCTTCACGTAATCACTAAATTTTTTCGCGTCAATTTGTTCATTGCATGCAAGTACATCGATGATTATTTAAAACCTGGAAATAAGGTTTAAATCAACTCCTGTTATTTCAGATGCTCTTTCCGAATCTGAGAAGAATCTTCGTGCTGTGTTTCTATCATTTGTATTGCCTGAACCTTGTTTTGGCTGATCTATAACTAATCTATATTTTCTATATCCATCTTGGACATTTCTTTTCTTTTTTAAACTTTGTAATTCCTTGTTGGTGCCGTTGTTTCTTACTGATCCTGTAGGTTCGAATTTCAAATCGTAACTAATTTTCAATATGTGTTCCATAAATCGTATTCTTGCATGTAGTGGTGATAGTCCGAATTTATATATGCATCAGTATTATCTATTGATTTGTCTGGAGCTTGATTTAATTGGCTTGATGTTGTTTGGAATATGATGCAGCTGGATGAACTCTTTGTTTCAGTTAAAGCCTGGCCTACTTTTCCATCAATCATTGTAAGCACTAATTGGTAGCTTACTTCGATTTCCTGTCCGTTAATTTCTAGTTGTAATGGATGGACCTGTGCAATTTGGGCTCTAATATCGCTAACTTCTTTCTTAATGGTATCCTGGGTTTCCTTTTTGAATTCAAATTTGGCGGGCCTGCCATCATCTTTCGTGGAAGATGGTGTGCAATTTTTCCAAATATCCCTGGTGTACGTTGTGCTGGTCGATGGCTCAAAGTCTTCCAAAATCTTTTTTAATCGCAATGGTACAAATGACACCATGAACATATCCATGTCCAAGGTATTTTCGCATAACAATTGCTTGTATTGTTTTTGTCCGGAAGAGCCATCACATCCCCATTTGCAAAAAAGAATTAACTTGCAGTTTCCATATTGCTTCAACTCATATTCTTTAAGGGATTATTCCTGGTTGGCAAAAAATTTTTGGATTGTTTTTTTTGCATATTTTTATAGCTTGGATATTTGAGAATATCGTCCTTAAAGGGTTTTTTTGAAACTCGAAATACTTTAGGAGATATGGCCTTTTTTGTCTAGCAATGTTTTCGCCAAAATACGATTTGCTTAATTTGGCTACTTTTTGAATGCAACGGCTTGAAGCAACCACCGAATTTCGTTCGACGCGTTCTTTAGTGGGTAATAACTTGTTTGTATACGCATTTTAAAAATAAATGAATACACATTTTAGAGCTTAGGTATTCGAATGTTGGCAGCGTTTACTTCGAATATCGAAAATATTTTAGCTGTACGTGACTTTAATGCACATTCAGCTAAAAGATTTGAATGTGGAATAACAGATTAAAAAACAATAAAGAGAAAAAAAAAATGATATGTTAGATTTTAAGCAAAGTTTATTAAATAAAGTTGAGTTCATATTTTTACAGCAAACAACTAAGTGGTGTTTTTCTTCTACGTAATTGGTGCAGTCGGTTTTTTCGGACCAGTTTTAGTTTTGTTAATAATAAAGTGAGAAACAATACTTAGTTCTATTCTAAGTAAACTTTACAGAATTACGAAGACACAACACTGCTTAACAAAAAAAAAGGACAGAAGTTGTTAAGAACAGTAAAAAAAAAAAAAAAAATATGTAAAAAAGAAAGAAAAAAGTAATTTGAATTAAAATTAAACAAACACAACATTAAATAACGAAATAACAAAAAGTGAAAAGTTAAAAAACTATTTTTAAACTAAATTAAAAAGAGCAGTTTAAGAAAATAAAAACTCTATTAAATCAAAATTGATTCGCGAAAAAAGGAGCCAGTTATTCGATCAACAACGCATTATGGATCAAGATCAACCAATTGCTGAATGCTTAGCAGCAATAACACAGCTATTGGTGCAAAATAATCAGCAAAGTTGGAGAACAAAAATTGAGAAAGAAATTCAATTTATGCCGGTTTAATAATTAGTTACATAGATGCTGTAACTGAAATTCTGGGAGATCATCCCAAGGAAGTATTCAAGATAATTTATAGCACGAATATCCAGGAAAAAGCAAGAAATGTATTAATGACGCGTTTCCATGTGATCTTCTATTATCTTCTAGTATCACATTTTTTGCAAGAAAGAAATAGCATGTGAACCCTATCTTATGGCATTGATGAATGTGAGTGTGAAACAGGCATACTTTTTCAATTTTTATAGCATGTGATATCCCCTGTGATTTCTTGTGATGCTAGGAGATCGAAAAAGTTCAACTTCTTGAACTTTTGCTATAAAAGTTGGTCACTTGCTATAAATATGGCAATCATTTTTATAGTTGTAGCTTGTGTTCTGTCAAGTTTTTTGAATTTGAGTTCAAAAGTTGAGTTTGGCAATATTACAAAATATTAAAAAGTTACAAGCTAATACAAATTGGAAAATAAATTTATTTTAATTTTTGCATTTTTTCATTTTCCAAAAATTTTTTTCCAAATTTTTTACGCATATATATCCATATATAATCTTTTATACCGCCAACATTTTTGAAGATACATTATTGAATTCATTTTAAAAGAACATATATTATTTATGAAGCCTGGCAGTTTTCAACTCATTTGGATGTTGAGAAATATTTTTAACATATAATTAAATATAACTAGAAAACTCATTAGCTAAAATTTCAAAAATATCATCTTTGGACCTTCAACATTCAAAAATTTTAGTATTTTTTTTAGAAAGCGGAGGCAAATAAAATTTTTTTCCTGACATCAGTGGATATTTCTTAAAAGTTCTACATGTTCAGAATCAAGAAATTAAATTTCGAATTTTTTCCGTATAGCATGCTATTTCGCAGCACTGTATATCGTAGAGATCTGTTTTTTCACAGTTTCACCACACGCCCTACCACAATTGGTGTCCAGCGAAAATCGAGCTCAGCGCCTAGATAAAATGCAAAAATTTCTGCAGTATGTCGATATTTACCACCATAGACGGGACCTTCGATGTTGGCATAACGTTCATGCCACTGTGGTTTGAAGATAAGCTTCAGATGATTAGCTAACTTAACGAGCAGCTTCCATTGTGTGCCCAGTTGGTGACTTTGGTTATAGGTTTGCGTCGAAGTGTTTGCAGGAGTTGACCCATTGAAGAGTCATACGGCGGATATATTTAATTTTCTTGCGGCCACTAGATAAGACATAAAGTAAGATGGATGACGATACAGGTAGGAACACTTGGTACTCATCCAGTTAGCAATATCCCATAGAAAAAACGCATTCTCATACGGCTCTGGTTTGTAGTTGCGAAGCAGCTTGTTGCTATACATAAAGAATCGAGGATTGCGATTTAAGTAGTACATAAAATAAAAGTTGGCACTGACCACCAGACAAATGAGTACCACAAGCGCGACGACTATTGCTATAGTAAGTTTGTTCGTCATCTGTTTTGTATTGTGACGGATGCCAGAATTTCAATGACTTTAATTCGTTTCACCTGGGCGTGTACAATTAATTGATTCTCACAAGCGAGTGTGGCAGTGAATGTTGGCGATTTTGCTGATGCTGCTGGTTCAATTGTTAAAGATTGCTGCTTGCTCTTCATTTGAATAAGTCTGCACAAATTGAGTAACCAAATTCTAAGTGCCAGCAGAGACACTTTAAATAATAATAAATTAAAGATATTACAACGCAGTTTAGAGCACGTAGACAAGAAGTTTTTTCAATAAGCACGTCTTGCAATAATTAAACTTGCAGAATATGATAAATTTATGATCTATTTACAAATTTTGCAAATGTCAAATTTTTATAGAAAAAGGTCTCGCTCGCTCTTTATAGCAAGTGTTTTGTGATATGGGATAAGACAAGATACTGAAAGATCACATGGAAACGCGGCATAAACATCAATTTACCAGCTAATTAGGAGGAATGAAGCAGCAAATAATAAAGCACTACAAGTCATCGAAGGATCAGATGGCAATTACGAAAGAAATTGGAAATTTTAGAGTATAAATCCATACAGTGATACTTTTTGATGACAATCATGGCAGCACAGGGGATATTGCAAGTGAACCAACTTAACACTAATACAGGATACACTATTATTCGATTAAGGAAAGTGCAAATAGTTAATAATACAATTTCAGTCTTGCACATTATAAATACTGAGTAAATTGGCCAGTTAATAAATGTACTGAAGAAAAAATTTTATACCCCGTATGATCGCAATCGTGTTCTTCGTGGTTTTGCTGACTATAGAAAGAGAGCCAGAGCAGCGGTAATGCTAAGAGGGGCTGGCTTTGATGCTGACTTCAAAGTCTCTATCTTTGAAAGTTTATGTGGTGAGACCAGGAAAATTCTTCAGGCTGGTAATAAGCTTAAACGTACTAAGAAGCTGTTTAACGTGTTCATGTTAGAACTAACAGAGGTGATGCTGCAGTTGCTATCCGAAGTTAATCTGAGCTTATTTCGCTGGCGTCGAATAATGCTTCCTCTACAGCTACTGATATTATTTAGATCTTACACTTACTCTTTATTCTTCCTGCTATTTACTCTTGTTTGTTATTTTTTCTACTGTTAAACTTCTATCTCCCCTTAGTAATCTTGTTACTTTCTGGTTTTTAATAGCTTTTAATTGTTCGTCTGACTTCTTAGTGTTTGAAATCTTATTTTTTCAGTGGCGTTGATGTAAAACGTGAACTTGGTTTTTAATAGCTTTTAATTGTTCGTCTGACTTCTTAGTGTTTGAAATCTGATTTTTTCAGTGGCGTTGATGTAAAACGTGAACTTTTAATAAACAATCTATGTAACAAATGTGACGGACTCTCCATCGTTCACTTTAATGCGCGTAGTTTGAATGTATCTACACTTGACTATATAAAATTTGTATTTGTCAACTCTAATGTCGATGTCATCTGTGTATCTGAGACGTGGTTCAATTCTGATATACCAAATAGTTTTTAAAATATTGCTAATTACACTCTTTTTAGAAATGACAGGATTGGTCGCAAAGGCAGTAGAGTTGCAGTTTACTGCAAATCATTTCTTAACTCTAAACTTATAAGGAAGTCACACGGGTCTGACGTAGATTTACAATCCGCATAGATCTTTTAGTCTTGAACCATTCTTTAGTGACTTGACTCAACGTTTAATGGAGTTTAACTGCTTTGCGATTTGTGGAGACTTTAATGTAAATATTCTTAATAAGGACAGTGTTACAGAGTATAATTACTCATCTCCAACGCACTTTGCGCCTAATGCAAGTCCTAGTTTAATAGATCTCTTTATTTTATCTGATGTATCCTTGCTTTTATTTTTGATCAATTTTCTTTCATATCTGATCATGACCTGCTATTTTGTGCTGTAAATTTTAAGTTCCATCGTATTTCTTCTCAAACATCTGTTACGAATCGTGATTATAAGTCCATTAATTACACTCGGTTGTATGATTATTTGTCTAGTATCTGCTGGAATGACTGTTGGTTCAGCCAATCTGTTGATGTTAAGTTAAATGTTCTCGTCTCGCTCGTTAAATATGCTTTTGATAACTTTGTTCCTATTCGTGAGTCTATAGTTGAAAATTAGTTATATCCATGGTACACGTCACATGTCAAAGTCGCCATTCATAAAAGAAACAAACTTTGTGTTAAATGGAAAAGACATCCTATTAATGAAAACTGGGAATTATACAAACATGCACGCAATAATGCTGTCTCTGTTATCAGAATGTCTACAAGGAGTTTGCTTTTTGTTGTGTTGATGCAAACGATGTAGTATTGTCTATTATAAAAATTAAGTCGGACGCCATTGGAAGTGATGTTATTCCTTTGCGTTTTATTAAAATTATATTGCCGATTATCATTAAACTCCTCACAACTGTAATCAATCATTGTTTCACTGTTTCATGTTTTTCCAATACTTGCTACAATAATACCAATTGCTAAAGTCAGTAATGCTTTCTCTATGTAAGATTCAGAGGTTCCTCAAGGCTCTATTCTTAGACCTCTGCTTTTTAGTTTATTTATTAATTACATTTTTACTACATGTAATGATATGACGATGATTGGACTACTTGAAGATTTATGCTGTAGGCTTAATGACGACTTAAGTGCTATTTCTAGGTGGGCTTCTGAAAATGATCTCTGCCTTAATGCCAAAAAATCGTTTACTCTTCCTATATCCAAGGATAAACTTGACTTCAACCAATTCCGACAATTAGTCTTAATGGCAGTCATTTACAAATAGTTGACAAAGTGAAAAAAAAAAATTATTATACGCTTAAGTGCCTGCGGTTAACGTCTAAGTTTACTCCTACTTTGACCAAAAAAAGACTTGTTGTTCAACTCATATTGCTTATAACTTACTCCGAGCTGGTCTACAGTAAATTGGACTCTCATTGCGAGCATAAAATTCTTGTTGCGTTTAATGACTTGACAAGATATGTATTTAACTGAAGATGTTTTGACCATGTATCTATTAAAAGTAAGGAAATTTTAGGATGTTGCTTAATAGGACATTTAAATGCAAGAAACTGCATTTTTCTGCACAAGTCTACAACTAATAAGACTCCATCATACCTTTTTGAAAAACTGCGTTTCAGTGCATCGAATAGAACTTTTAACTTTATAATCCCACGAAACTCGTGTTTACTGTCTAAGCCAAAGGTGTCCAAACTACGGCCCGCGGGCCAAACCCGGCCCGGCAGGCGATTTTATCCGGCCCGCCAAGGATTTTGAAAAATTTCGTAAAATATAAATTCTTCAAACTTACAAACTTCAACAACGTACACAAAAATATTCTAGCCATAGACATCAGAAAGAGCTTATGTGTGTGTTAAGGCTATGCATAAAAAACCGCGCCGTGAAATATTAAAAACCCACGCAAAACAATAACAACTTCTCGCTCCAAAATTCCGGACCGAAATTCATCAAAATTGTTATTGTAATCCGTGTATTTCGGTTCGGCGCGAGAATCCGAAGAAACAAAAACAAATACATAGGTTTTGCTATTAGCTCGTGCCGATGCGCTCGATGCACCCAATTCATCTGTGAGGTTTTGTTTGAAATGAAATTTGTTTTGCCACCGAACCGAAATACACGGATGACCCCACTCAACTGCACTGCCTGCAAAGCTACGAGATTGTCCACAACAAACCAAAAATTCGTCGGCCGCGGAGCTTATTTACATTCTTTACAGTTGATATATTGTAAATTGGTATGTTTAGATTTATATTTAAAATATTATAACTTCATTATTATGTTAATATTATTTTTTAAAGTTGAACATGGAAACAAAAAGAAGAAAAGTAGATGGCGAGTGCCGCGTTTTTAAAGAAGAATGGGGATTCAAATATTTCTTTGCGCAATCGCAGTCAAAGAATGGCAAAGCTATATGTGTAATTTGCAATGACACTGTTGCTGTAATGAAGGAATACAATGTACGTCGACATTATGAAACCCAACATGCTTCATCTTACTCACAATTTAAGGACAAGCAGCGTACTGAAAAATTTTAAAAAATGAGTCGTAGTTTGTCTTCTCAGCAAAATTTATTTAGGAAGGCAAACTCGGAAAATGAATCATTGACTTTAGTTAGCACGAAAGTTGCTTATTTGTTGGCGAAAAAAGGGAAACCCTTTATGGATGGAAACATCGTTAAAGAGTGTATGATGGAAGCTGTTGGGGTATTATGTCCGGAAAAGGTGCAACTTTTCAAATCGATAAGTCTTTCCCGCAATACTGTTGCTCGACGAATTGACGATATTGGCAATAATATACTCCACCAGATTTCTGGGAAAGCACAGCGTTTCACTCACTATTCTATCGCGATTGATGAATCGACCGATGTTAGTGACACCTCACAACTTTTAGTATTTGTTCGTGGAGTTGACGACGATCTTATTGTCACCCAAGAATTAGCATCGGTTAACAGCATGCATGGCACTACAACTGGAGCAGATATTTTTAAGGAACTACAACAGACGTTGACCAAATATAACTTGGACTGGAATCGACTCCAAGGTGTGACAATTGACGGAGGAAGAAACATGTCTGGTGGAAATATTGGGGTGGTTGGGCTAATAAGAAAAGCTTGTGAAAGCGCAGGAACAACAGTACCAATTTTTCTGCACTGTATCATCCACCAACAAGCCCTATGTGTAAAACATGTCGACATGAGCTGCGTTTTGAAACCAGTTGTTTCTGTCGTAAACTTTATTCGATCACGTGCACTCAATCATCGCCAATTTCGATCTTTCCTCGAAGAAATTGAATCTGAGTCTGTTGACTTGTCGTATTATACAGCAGTTCGATGGCTTAGCTGTGGAAAAGTGTTATTGCAATTCTTCAAGCTCAGAAAGGAAATTAAAATTTTTCTTGCGGAAAAGAATCACCCTGAACCGCTTTTATCGGATGCAGAGTGGCTCTGGAAGTTGGCAATTTTTGCAGATGTCGTGACACACGTTAATAACTTGAATTTAAAGCTCCAAGGTAAAAACAACTTAATTTGTGATTTATTCGAGCAAATCAAAGCATTCAGAGCCAATCTGATATTGCTCGAAAGTCATATGAATGCATGTAATTTTTCTCATTTCACGTGCTGTGAAAAATTTAGTACAGAAACTGACGAAAGATTTCCCACCATATTTGCAGTAAAAGTAATCGCGGATTTAAAACTAGAATTTCAAAAGCGTTTTTCTGATCTTGACATAAATTCAAGGGAAATTCGGCTGTTTCAAAATCCATATGACTGCAACGTTGGCGACGTTTCATGTCAGTTTCAAATGGAAATAATTGATCTTCAAGCTAGCGATCAAATCAAGAACAAATACAAGGAAGGAAACTTGATCGATTTTTACAAATTTTTGGACGCAAAAGAGTTTCCAAATTTAAAGCAATTGGCTGGTAAATTTATTTCTATGTATGGCACTACCTATATGTGCGAACAAACTTTTTCCAGGATGAAGTATGTGAAATCTAAATATAGGGCAAATTTATCGGATGATCATTTGCAATCATTGCTAATTATTGGTGTTTCCGATTTGAATCCCAACTTTGAAGAAATTCTCCAGGAAAAAATCCAGTTCCACCATTCCCATTAAAAATTGCATGAAATAATTTTATAATAATATAATTTAGACATGTTTGTTTAGTATTGCTATATCTGTAATTTACTATAAAAAATAAAATTCAATGCTGCTTTACTTGTAATAAGGTTTTTTAATTCACATATTTACAATGCTTGGCCCCCTCTAATGAATTTAAATACCAAACTGGCCCTCGCAGCAAAAAGTTTGGACGCCTCTGGTCTAAGCGACTGTTTTTCATTAACGCCATCAAGCTCTGGAACTCGCTTCCCTAAAATATTAAAAACAGTGTCAGTACAAGCACATTTAAGTCAGCTATTATACCTATTTCTCTAACCTTTAAGCGTCTTCCCTTTCACTTCTATACTGCTTTAATTACTTCCTTTTTCCTACTTTTACTCAGATAAGTTTAGTTCAGTTTTTAATTTCAATTTGATTTTTTTTTTATTTTTGTCTCTTATTTTTAAATTATTTCTGTTTTGATTAATTTTAATTACTAGCGTTAAGCTTAATTTTTGTGTTTTCTGTTGATTATTATGTCTTTAAATTTAAAATTTTGAAATTGTTGAACGCTAAAAGACCTTTATTGATCTTACTGTACTAATTTTTATTTCAAATAAAATAAAATAAATAAATTTCAAATAAATACAAATACAAATGCCAATATAAGTCAAATTCCTCCGCTTACTGTTCTTTTTAACCTGTTTTGCGCGCGCCGTCAAGTGCGTTTTTTTTTTTCTAAAATTGAACAGATGGCTTTGTTATTCTCGAGCCCCTCTCCTAGCTCTTTCAAATAGCTTCTATTGTATTTATTATGTATATAATATTATACTATATTATTGATGTAATAAATAGAATCATAATTTTATCACTCATATGCCCATCCGGCTGTTCTTCGGCTTATCACTTTTTTACTCGAAGTCAGTGCGAGTGAGTTGCAATCTGTTATTATAGTAAATGTGATTCCTTCTAAATATATACGATATCGTCTTAAAGCATATATATTAGCAAGCGTCTCTAATTCAAAACTATGATATCTCGACTGTGCAAAATAAGACACTGGGTGGAATTTATTATCTCCCTAGTGCCTTTTGAACTGGCATCCGTATGTAGCTCTGTTTCCTGAAGTGGGTCATAAATTGCTAGCACAGGACCATTTCTTAATGCATTTTTTAAAGCAGTAAAAGCTTCTGTACATTGATATTTCCAATTCAAAGCCCTATTTTTTAAATCCGTTAACGGCCTCGCGACTCTTGAGAAGTCACAAACAAATATTCGAAAAAATCCAAACAGCCCCAAACCTCGCTCCAATTCCTCGTGATTTTTAGGTATTGGGTATGTCTTTATTGTTTTAAAGTGCTCGTCGTTGGAGCGTATACCAGTTTCGTTCACCGGATATCCCTAATACTCCAATGTTTAAAACAATTTCAATCCTGCTTTCTTTAGGGTACGTAACACATCGGCCAAAATACTCAAATTCTCCTCAAAAGTTTCCGTCGCTTTGCAGATATAGTCAAAATATACAACTATTTTCGTCAATAATATATCCTTAACACCACATTAATAAACCTCTGAAATACCGATCCTGCATTCTAAAGACCAAATGGCATATAACAGTTCTCAAATTGGCCTAGAGGTGTCACGAAAGCAGTATATTGGATTGATTCGTCATGCATCGGTACCTGATGATAGCCATTCTCCAAGTCAAGTGTTGTAAAAAATATCTTATTACCTAAGTAATCTAAGCAGTCATCAATTATGGGCAGTGGGTAATTATCTTTCAAAGTGATTTTGTTAAGTGATCGGAAATCAATACACATTCTTAAACCTCCATTTCTTTTCTTTGTTAACACAATTAGAAAAGCATATGAGGACTAACTTGGTCGAATTATACCCTTTTAGAAGAATTTTAACAATTCTTCAAGTTTTATTTTTACCTCTAATCTCTCACGGTATGAAAGTCGCCGAGGTCCACTACATACTTGCACATCACTGCTCAATCTAATTTTCATACAATAATTAGTTGGCCTACAAACAACATCAACATTATTCAAATAGTTGCTTTCTATAACTGACTATCAATATTAATACTGTTTTCAGTCTCGATCGTACAACCTAATTTGCATTCATTCTTTACGCTTGTGGCGGTGCCTTTAACCCCGTCATTGATGTTTATATTAAATATCATGTTTCAGCTCATAGAGCACTTGACGACACTTTGTCGTAACCACACATGTGATCACACAAGTGATGATCCAAGCACATTCCTAGCCACCTAGTACATTGTTGCTGCCCTAAGCAGCAGGCACTTTAGCTATCGTGTGAATCATGCTGGCAACATAGTATAAACAACGTTCAGTAGAATTTAATATCGCGATAGTAATAATTCGGCCACTTGTATTGTTTATGTGTACAACACACAAGTGTACAACAACAACAAACGTGGCCCAGCGTAGAACGAAGTCACTGTCGCTATCGTTTGCTCCCCTCAATTAAAGTTGATTAATAGAAACTCTGTAAATATCTATGTATATATAAAATAAAGTGATAAAGTTTAGAAATCTACATTGGTGAGTGACCCCGACGTCGCGTATGCGAGTGTCTTTTTAATTGAGAATTTAGAAAAAAGACAAACAGTGTAAATTGTCGGAAAATTAAAAAAAGAGAAAGCCAAAAGGTGTAAATTCTTGCAGAATAAAAAAGGGCAAACAGTGCAAATTATCGAAAAATAAAAAAGAATCGAAATGCGTAAATTGTTCAAGAATTTCACAAAAAAGAAAAAATTAAAATAATTAGAAATTAGTATACGAATGAGCATCGCCAAACGTCGCAGTACTGAAATGGTCAAAAAAATAAAATCGAACCAGCAAAAAGAAAAAGGTCAGGTGTAAGCAGAATATGAGCAAGCAGAAGGCCTACTGAAGGCGCCCGGGATAGCAGAATTAAAAAAAAAATTTAATTTTTATCAAAAAAAAATGTTTGTTTTTTTCTTCAAACCACGTTTTTACTCTTTCTACTTAACATTTCTGCAAATACACTTGACCGATATTTATGTTTATGGTCTAGATTTTTTTGTTATGAATTTCTCTAAACGAAAAAAGAAATTAAAGATTAATTTAATCATTAGAAGTACCGAAAAACATGTTTTGAAACTTTAAATGCGTTTTTCTCGAAACAGGTTTTTTTGGATGGTATTCGTATTCTTAAATACTCCGTGATGGCCGATACTGATGGGTTTTCCGCAATTCTTTTTAAAAAATGTTGTCGTTCCCTTGTTAATCCGCTTAAATTAATTTTCAATAAATCCTTTGCTGCGGGTATATTATTATCTGGTTGGAAGATTTCATCAATTACACCTTTTTTAAAATCTGGCTTGTTTGTTTCGGATGGTCAAGTTGATACAGCTTACACCGATTTTTCTAAAGCGTTTGACAAAGTTTCAAAGTTTATCAGGTCAATAGAAACTGTTTTGTGAAAATTTAAAACTTCAGCTCTCCTGCATTTATAGCGACATCAGGAGTCGCGGGCGTAAAACGAAAATGTTAATTTTTTGTGCACAAAATTGAGGTCGTTTTAGGCCATAAATAAAAAAGTATGTATCCAAAAAAAATCCAACGATTAAACGCCCAACAGATCTTTACTAAACCGAAAAAAATATATTTTTTTTCCACGCAAACCAGTCTGCAGATATCTTGCTTACCGCAAATTTGTAAGGTCTTTTACGGCAAAAATTTTAAAAAGGTGTTATTTTCATCAAAAAACTCCCGGAGGCCCCACTTTTTTGGACTAACTGTCCTGAGGCATGGTTCGCACACACTGAGATACAATTTCAAGCCAAACCAAATACAAATACTTGGTAGCAGCTCTGCCACAGGAAGTAATCGTCACAGTATTAGATTTTATACAAAATCCACCGTCCACAAATCAAAACAATGGACTCAAGAAAACACTAATTGACAGACTTTCGTTGAGCGAAAACAAACGTCTCGACAAAATCCTGTCGGATTCTGAGATGGGTGATCAAAAACCATCCCAGTTTTTCCGTTCACTACTCTTGCTAGCTGGTTCCTTAGTAAGTAGCGAACTCATATACAAACTTTGGTTACGAAAATTACCATAAAGTCTGAATGTTGCCTTGACCGGGTCAGACCATGAAGAACTAGACGTTCTTCTTAAACTAGCAGATAACTAGCAGTGGGAAGTTATAGCTGGAGGTGAAACCTCCTTTATAAATAAGAAATCCCCAAATGCTGAAGATTTAGTTGCAATCACGTTAATCGCGGTAGCATGTATTTCTACGGGAGTCGTAAGGGGATTTGTTACCAAATCAAATAATGTTGGTTCGTCACCACTACCGGTGTGAGGTGTATGTGTAATAGAGTGGGGTGTGTGTAGGGGTGTTCGCTGCATTTCTCAATCTTCCCAATAATGTACCTATTAATTCCCTAGTGCAGTGTAGTGCCTACGAATATGATACGATTGGGTATTTAGACCTAGTCGTATAATATTCGTGTAAAAGCTAAGTGTGTGCCTCGTGAATAATCTAAAATAACAACGCAACCTGAAAAAAAATTTTATAAAATATGACAAATAAAAAAATTTTACAAATTAGGTATATAATTTTTTATATGAAAAAAAAATCTGCTGCTGTTGTTGTCGCTGTTGCTAATTGTTGTTGTTGTTTCTTATTGTCGCTGTTCCTGTTGTTGACCAATGGGCTGTTAGTGTTGTTGTTGTCTCTGCTGATTATGTTGTTATTGTTGTTGGCACTGCTGCATATGTGGGTTTTAATGTTTTTATGTTGTTCTTGTGATCAGCGCAAGTGCTGCTTTTGGCACGACTTGTTGTAGCTATAGCCGGGTTGTGGTTGTTATAGTTGCAGACGTTAATGTTGAATCAGAAAGCATGTGTTTCCCATTAAGCGGGAGGAAGGAGGACTCTGATGTTACTGTTGTTGTATGCAAGGTTGATTTATAAGGTTGTCGCAGGGCTGATCGTGCTCTCTTCTCAGAACCCATAATTGTCAAAACCTGCCAATTTTGCGAATGACTACCAAAGAAAAACGGATGATAAAAGAGAGCACTTGCAGATTTTCTATGACCTGTCAACTTCGATTTGACAATTATGGGTACTCGCTCTCTCCGTTGCGACAACCTTATAAATCAACCTTGGTTGTATGCTGTTGCGGGTTAGTATTACTATTTGTGGCAGTTGAAATTACCTGTTTTTTTTTTTTTTGTTGTTGTTGCGTAAGTAAGCCAAGAATTTCCATTTGAATATATTAGCGGCATATTTATGCTCAATAAAAGTTGGTGATATTGGAGATTAAAAAATTGCTTCCATTGTTAAGCGGTGGCACTTGCGATGACGACTGATTGTTGACATTGTTCGAAGTAGTTGTCAGTGGTGTCAGCGGTGGAGGAGGTGAAGCAGAAGTAGCTGCTATTGTTGGTGATGGTTTGATGTTCCGTGGGGGGTTCGTTGGCAGGATCGCCAATATTTAGTGCAAACAATTATATTTTTTAGAATAGTTTTAGTTTTTATATAAATTTTATATTTGAACACATATTTTTTTTTTTTTGTGATATTTTTGTTTCAATATATTTTTACAACTGAATATAAAAATTGTATATTTCTTGATATAAACAGGAACTTCTTAGATTTAAACCAATTTATAAATTAAAGTATTTATTTGATACAGTATATTTAAATAGTAAATTTATTGTGGGACACCACACATGCATAAAACTTGTAAATTAACAAAAAAATAGTTTTAGGGAACCACCCTAGTGTCAAAAAATATTTTTCAATGCTTACATCAGATATGAAGGCAGCGACTCCCTTATTCTACCAGCCCATCTATAAAACTTGTAAATTAACAAAAAACAGTTGTATGGGACCACCTTGGGTCAAAAAATTTTGATTTCCTTACGTCAGATACGAAATCAGCAACACTTTTAAGTACAATCTGTCCATTTAAAACATATTTTTTAATGGTAACCTCCCTAAAAAAAACCTCGAAAAAATAGAAAAAGCGCCAAAACCAAAAACCAAAAAGAAACAAAAAGCAAAAGTTAACAAAACCAAAATTAAATGAAAAGCAACAATTAACAAAAGCAAAATTAAATGAAAAGCAACAAATTATTTTTATTGCTGTTGCTGTTGCTGTTTCATTTATTTTTCATTTTTATAATTCAATTTTTGGAAATATTTTAAGCCCTGGCTTGAAGTGTGCTAGCAGAAATTTGTTCCAGCTTCATAAGAACCAAGAAGAATATGAATATGTTCAAGAAGAATAAGCGAAGAATGTTTCGGATAAAGTTTTGTTACATATAATGCCAATAAAATTATATAAAATGTTAAATAACAACATAAATAATTTTACATAAAATTAACAGTTTCATTTTAAGACAATAAAATAATATGTCAAAGTATTACTTGTTTTACCACAGAGTTATTATATACCTGAGTTATTACTTAAGTAGTGATATTATTTTACTAAAAAAAAAAATCAAATAAGAGATATAAATTATAGCCACTTGCCTGACGTTTACTGTGTTCAACAAGTTTCCCAATTTCTGGAGCTATAGGGGATCGAGTTCTAAATATAACAACACATAAGTCAAGCTGCGATCTTTGGGATTTTTCTGAATTTCTTTGGCCTTCTTGAAATAATGTAAACTCGGCTTCAGTGGGTTCAAGAACTGTTAACAGTACACATGAAATAGAACATAGAGGTTGTAACGTGCCCTTTAAAGGCACGTTGTATCGTTTTAAAGATATATTAAAAAAATTTAATTTATTTATTTACCTGTAATCGTACTTCATTCCACTCACTACGTACTTTACAAATATCAATGCAATCAAAATAATTCAGTACATCCTCAAATGATATCCAAAAAACACCTTCTGATGCACCGTGTGGCATTAATTTTTCTCTCAATTCATCTGTCCAAAGATGAGAATCATCCGACCAGTTACCACACCAAGAGAAGTGTCCCCAAGGATTGCGTAATTTTAACAGTCGATGACCATTTATGTCTTTCACGTCTAAAACAGAGTAGGCATGTCTTGGGCGCAGACCTTTCCTTTGATATTCGTCTTCGTCGACTTTCATATTACCACCGCCACAGCTTGCACCCATTAAAAATTTCACACATCTGGAACTTAGTAACTGGGCCCAGATAAGGTCTTTATCTAATTCATCTTCACTTGGCATTGGTAGCGAGCTTGCTTGCAACGGTATACTTTCGCAAGGCGCTCCAGTTAATGTTGCAAGGCCTTCAATAGCACGTCCTGATACTAACGCTTCATAACAGCCATGAATTTTCGCTACAGCCTTCTCAATTAACGGCACCCAAAGTTGTTTTCTCTTTGCTTGTGAGTAAACTAAATTTCCCCTTTTATCACATGGTAGCAAGTCATCAATTAAAACAGAAATCCATTTTCCATCTTTGCACAAGCGCACCTGATATGACCCTTGCGGACAAATATCTTTTGTTACTAGCACTTCTTTAACAAGATCTTCTCGTTCTGCTAAAACAGCCAGAGCACTTAAAAGCCAACAATTACCCAAGACACCTTGACAAATATCTGATGGCAGTGGTGTTCGGAAAACAGCCCAAGGTGGAAAGTTTCCACCATCACAGCTTATATCATGCGGCCGTCTCCACTGAACAACAGGATTGTTTTCACTGCCAAATCCTGGATTATAATATAAGCTTTTTGGTGCGGGAGGGAACGAATCATCAACAAACAGTTCATTGTTTTCTTTGCAAAATATAATAATATTCTTCCATTTGTTAAGAGATTCGGTATCATCAATTTCTCGTAGATTTTCCATTTGTTTACATTCATATCTAACGTCTAAGGATAAGCTTGCAGTTTTTTTAACAAGAACTTCTGTTAAGACGTTTACTAAGCAACGAGGACTTGAACAGATATCACATACAAGTGATGCTGAACCATTTTCATAAGTACAAGCATTACAATGCCAAGTTTTTATAAAAGTTTCATTTTTATTATTTCGTGAATCTGAAGACAACGACATTTGCGATACATTTAAGTCTACTGTTCCAGTACTGTGACGCTATAAATAAATTAATTCCAAGTTTATTTCCCACAAATTACACTATTAAGAAAACACACCTCACCTTTGGAATAGCTCCTGATGAGGAACGAATTTGTCGAGGAGAATGACTGCAACTATCTGTGGATAGCAAGATAAG
The DNA here is from genome assembly GCA_914767935.1 of Coremacera marginata. NCBI lineage: Eukaryota > Metazoa > Arthropoda > Insecta > Diptera > Sciomyzidae > Coremacera > Coremacera marginata. The sequence continues at coordinate 127,859,523 of OU612046.1, forward strand.
ATTTGTGGTTTTTAAAGAACTATCCAAATTCGAGGCGATTGTATTTGGAACAGTTGCGCCCGAAGCATTCATTCGTTCTAAATCACTGGTGCAGCAAGTTGGAATAGCATGAAGGTTTTGATCTGAAAAAAATTTAACTCATTTAACTTAAAAAAAAAAAAAAACAAGAACTCGTGGATAAAGAAACATTAACACCACTGATGTTGAAAGATGACTCATTTCGCCAAGGTAACAACATCTTATATACAATATTTCAAAATAGATAGATTTTGCTTCAATTTACTTTCATTTTCAAAAAATAAGTTTGAATCAAGATAGCTATTATCTTTTTATGTCGCTGGAGTGGATTCAGTAAATGAATTGAAGGTATTTGAATTCTCGTTTAACTCGAGACATCCGAAAAAAGGAAAATAAGTATTGCCGTTTGGCAAATACTGGATGATTTGCGTTAATTATACTTAAACACAATAAATAAGCATATTTTAATATTAAAAATATACTCTTTATTTGCGTTTTATACCATAGCCAATAAGTGATGCACATCTTATGTTATTTCCTCTCCTATTCCTATCCATGATCTCGTGATCTTGGTCGGTCTTTGTATGTATGCGTATGCTTTATAGCAGTGGAGCTCACGAAATTTAACAAAATAGGCAATGATTTTAAAAAAACAAATGCAAAATATTGCACAACGTAACTTTTTGCAAAGAAATTAAAAAGCAAAAACAAAAACAAATCCTGTGTGCGTAAATAGACAAGTAACACGAGAGGCAAGCATTCGTTGTTTATACGCGTTCAAAATAAGGTGATCATCAACAGCGGCTTGTGATGTTGGTTGCGGGTCACTCGGGAGAGCTGTAGCTTGTGTAGTTGTTGTTTGGTTTTACTTTCGTATAAGCGCAAAGACAAAGCTCTTGATAAAAAAAAATTTGTGTGGCGAGCAACGCGCGCTAGATGGGCTACTGAGTGAGTATGTTTGCTTTATAGTAAATATTTTTTAAGTGTAGGTGAAAAAAATTTCACCAGAAGATCAGGTGGGAAAATAAAGCATTTCGTTGTTAATAACTGTGTATCAACATTGCGAATTATTTTGTTATGCAAGTAAAATAATGGTAATAAATAAATTGTGTTCTTTAATTAAGCCGAGGGCTGTAATAATATTTATACCTTTTTCTAAAACTGATAGAAGAGGCATACATCGCTGGGCTTTGCAGGCACTGCATACACCTGTTGACAGAGAATTTTTTAATGTGCATTGCTTGCAAGACCAAAATTCTCCTTTTCGCAGAGTCATATCTTCAACCGTTGACGTACTTTTCAATTTAGATCCACCACAAGCTATGCAAGCCGTTGCATTTGATGAATTTAACAACGTGCATTTTTTACATGTCCAAAGAAGATTGTTGCAAGATATAGAGGCTGGAAAATATTAATAAAATAAATTATAATTGATATAAAATTTATTCAGTATTCATTGAGATCGGAGTTGAAAAATTACGAAAATATGTAATTTTCATGGCAAAAATTTTTAAATCCTGTTTTTCTTTCAGTTCATTAATTTTAAAGACTAACAGTCTAAAATTGTGCAGCACATCATTGTAACTGATATCTGATATACATAGGCTTAATATGAGAAATCAACACTGGCTTTTACAATTTGGGTTAAAAAATGTTCACCATGAACTGTACTCTGTTGATAGTAAAATTATTTTTACAAAAAACTAAAATTTATTTTTATTAAAAAAAGTGTGCGTGTTAGCTCCGACGTGCGACTGGAGTTTACTCCTCTAGATCGATTACCTTGGAATTTGAGATGTATATAAAAGGCAAAGAGGGGTAAATAAGGCGTATCTTATTACTGAAAGCATTGTACACTTTTTAAATTTTAAAATATATTACTTACATTTACATTACGGTGGTCCTTATTTCTAAGAAAAATAATTTTTTTCTATTAATTTCATGGGACAACACATTATTTGAATATATACCATAAGAAACAAGTACATTTTTTTTTTTATATTTTTAAATGATATTAAGGGGTCGCTACTAAGGCACATTGGTACCAATGGCAGAAAAAAATCGCTAAAACTAGAAGACGACCTCGTATCTACATGAAATCAGGTACCTATAGATTTTTGGAGTCGATAAACCCGAATCTGGAATGGTTTCCAATTCCAATTTTCAATCTTTTAACAATTGAAAACTCAATATGGCGGGTCCAATATGGCATTTATTTGAAATTACGCACTTATGTGAAATTTTCGGACGCCATTTTGAACCTTATATCTGAGTTTCCGCACCTATAAAAAATACGTGTACCTTAGAATTTTTCAGTTTCTGACTTCTTGAAAAAGCCTTGCATAAAAACCTTATATCAAACTTTATATAAGTTATTGCATAAAGGAATACAAACCTTGTATAAAACAAACCTTGTATAAGCAATTTCTTATACAAAGCTTATTATTATCTTATTCAAGGCTTATTTAGGTGAAATTGTTACCTGGGCATGGTCACACCCGAAACTTGCGTTTTTTTTACAAAACACCTGATTGATTTTCTACTTTGTGATTGATTTTCTACTTCGTGCATTTTTCATACAAATATCGCTTAGCTATTACCAGATCAAAAACATGATAGTCTACCAAATTTATTGTCAGCACTTTTTGGAAAACAACCATGTTTATGTCAAATCAAGAAAAAAAGTTGCATGCTATATTAGGACTATTTTTGATAAAATTTTGGAAGTTTGGTTACCTTTTTTTCTTTTATTAATTATCAGAGCTGTAAAGGACTGCATTCAGTTTGATTTTATTTACAAAAATTTAAATTATTGAATAACGATCATATCATCATTAAATATCATTCAATCAATACAGAATTGATTCATAAATAAGATTTTTAAATTACATTTAATTTTCAAAAATTGGTTAATTATCATCATCATCATCATCATCATCATCATCATCATCATCATCATCATCATCATCATCATCATCATCATCATCATCATCATCATCATCATTACTATCATTATTATCATTATCATTATCATTATCATCATTATTATCATTATTATCATTATTATCATTATTATCATTATTATCATTATTATCATTATTATCATTATTATCATTATTATTATTATCATTATTATCATTATTATCATTATTATCATTATTATCATTATTATTATTATCATTATTATTATTATCATTATCATTATTATCATTATTATCATTATTATCATTATCATTATTATCATTATTATCATTATTATCATTATTATCATTATTATCATTATTATCATTATTATCATTATTATCATTATTATCATTATTATCATTATTATCATTATTATCATTATTATCATTATTATCATTATAATTATTATCATTATTATCATTATTATCATTATTAACATTATTATCATTATTATCATTATTATCATTATTATCATTATTATCATTATTATCATTATTATCATTATTATCATTATTATCATTATTATCATTGTTATCATTATTATCATTATTATCATTGTTATCATTATTATCATTATTATCATTATTATCATTATTATCATTATTATCATTATTATCATTATTATCATTATTATCATTATTATCATTATTATCATTATTATCATTATTATCATTATTATCATTATTATCATTATTATCATTATTATCATTATTATCATTATTATCATTATTATCATTATTATCATTATTATCATTATTATCATTATTATCATTATTATCATTATTATCATTATTATCATTATTATCATTATTATCATTATTATCATTATTATCATTATTATTCCGCAATTTTTTTTTTTAATGCAGACCTACCTCGAAACTCACTGTCAAAAATGTAATGTTAAAGACCACATAAAACTGGTTATATCTTCAAAACAAAAAAAGTTAGAAAACAGTTTGTTCACAAAAAATGCAAGTCCTGAATATTTCCGATATATTTGCAGAAATACGCGTTTGAGTGTAACGTTTAGGAGAAAAAAGTTTACCATATGATTAGTCACTACGCGGCCGTGGCGTGTGACTCTTACGCCAGAGAACCCAGGTTCGAATCCCCCCTCTGACACAGAAAGTTTTTTCAATTCAATTAATTTTTCTGTTCGGCCGTAACCTCTCTGCAGACAATGGCAAGCCTCAGAGAAAACATAAGCTGTTCGGAGTCGGCATAAAACTTGTAGGTACAGTTCTCGATCATTTGTGTTCTAACATTTCACAACTTCATCGATTATAAGAAGCTCGGTCAAAGTCCTTTTCAAGGCTGAAATGGCCATTTAATTTTTTTTTTCATATGATTAATTTTTATGTCTCAAATTAGCTCAGACATTAACAGTAGAGGTGAGTGCCTTTTAGAATTTATAAATAAGTATAATTTAGAAATTCTGAATGTAGGGAACCGTCCCACTTTTATAAATAGAATAAGAGAAGAAGTCCTTGACCTCACACTCTCAACCCCATTTATAAAAAACTTTATCGTAAACTGGAAGGTCTCAGTGGAAACGTCCATGTCTGACCACCAACAAATTCTTTTCGATATTGAGAACCAAGATCCACAGATTGGGAGTTATATAATAAACTGGAAATCGTTAAACCGTTGCAATAGGAAGGTAAGAAACATTGATGACCTTGAAATAGCAAGTGACAATCTTATCACAGCTATCCAAACTTCCTACCATCAAGCCTGCCCAGAGACCACAAAAACTGGAAATAGGCACACTCCTTGGTGGAACAAGAAATTGGCCAAGCTTAGGGCCGTAACTAGGAAATAATTTAATAGAGCCAAATTAACTGGTGATTGGTGCAGCTATAGAGAAGCCCTCACCAACTATAACAAAGAGATTATAAGTGCAAAGAGGAACTCATGTCCTTCTGTGAAAGTCTTAAAGACACGACCAGTAGTGCAAAAATCCACAGAGTTCTATCTAAAACTCACACAAATGACATCGGCCTGCTAAGGAGACCGAATGGAACATTTACCAATGATCGCCTCGAGACTCTAAAGCTCGTTGCCGATACCCACTTCCCGGGTTCTACTACATTGACTGGAACTCCAACGAACCTATTACAGACAGGGCATAGAAGGCCAAACATAATAGATTGGAGATTATCCAGATCGATCTTCAACGAGGTCAGGATAACATGGGCTCTCAGCACATTCCAACCATACAAGGCAGCTGGAGCAGACGGCATCTTTCCCGCACTCTTGCAAAATAGCCTAGTGCTAGTTATGCCTTTCCTAATAGCTATTTTTAGGACGAGCTTCGCATGGGGTACTATTCCCAAAGTCTGAAAAAGGGGCAGTATACCTTCGGATCAACCAAAATCGTATAGACCAATAAGCCTCACCTCCTTTCTCCTAAAAACTATGGAGAAAATTGTTGATCGGCATATCAGAGAGGGTTGTCTTAGAGACCATCAGCTGCATTAGCAACAATATGCATATACACCAGGGAAATCAACGACTCATGCTCTTCAGATCCTTACAAACAAGATTGTAAAATCACTGGGGAACAAAGAATATGGAATCGGGTGCTTCCTAGATATTGAAGATGCTTTTGACAACACCGAATACGCTCATATAAGCGAATGCATTCAGCGCAAAAGGTGTTGTGATGGAACAACAAGTGCTTGGGTGCATAACGTGCTATAAGTCAGGAATATGAAATCAACTTTGGGCACGGTAGCACTAAGAGTACTCGCCGCAAAAGGTTGTCCACAAGGAGAAGTTCTCACTCCAATACTGTGGTCCATTGTGGTTGATGAACTCTAAGAGCTTCTTAGCTCAAATGGCTTCGATGTGCAGGGTTACGCTGATGACATCGTGATCCTTATCAGAGGAAAATACGAGGATACCTTCTCGTATCTCCTCCAGAGAGCGCTCAACATAGTAGCTAAATGGTGCAGGGAAACAGGGCTCAACGTCAACCCTAAAAAAACCAACATCATCGTCTTCACCAAGAAAAGAGTCAGAGAAAATCTAACTGAACTTACCTACTCTTCTCGGTTAAACTATAAACTTCGCAAAAGAAGTCAAATACTTAGGTGTGACGCTTGATGATTAACTCACATGGAACCCACACCTTAACAACACCGTAAACAAAGCAAGGGCCTCATAATGGGTCAGCAGAAGCTTTGTAGGTAAAAACTGAGGCCCAAACTAGCCATGTGGATGTATACTTCCATCGCGAGACCTATCGTCTTATATGCCGCACCAGTATGGTGGAGTAAAACGATCAAAAAAAACAGCTTAAGCCAAGCTCAGCAAATTGCAACGACTAGCTTGTGTATGTATCACACGAGCGATGCGTTCTGCTCCAACTGCTGCTTTGGAGATTTTGCTTGGTATACCACCATTACATCTTCTAGTTAAGAAAGAAGTCTGCCTGTCTACTCTTTACAGACAGGCTCATCATTGACAACAATTTGATTATACCAAGTAATACTCACTCAGCGCTGTTAGACGAAATAACCAAGGACGAGAATCTAAGGTTATTACCCTGCGATCTCTGCCTTCCAAAATTCAACTTCTACAAAAATTACTGATAAGACTGGATTACGAGGAGCATCGGTCCCCTTTGTGCATGACGTGTCCTGGTCAATAAAAAAGGATTCAAAATATTTTTTTTTTTTTGTTAAAATATCATTATAATAATATTTTTTGTACTTTTCTGTACGTAAATATGTATTTAGAAGCTAATAAGACACACTAAAACAAATTGTATGATCAGTAATTTTTTTTAATTTTTTCTTTCCAGTAATTTTGCAAAATAAATATACTTTTTGAATAGTCGGCAGATACTGTTATTTTTTATGGTAGTGGTATATGTTGTGCGTACAATCCTAAAGCTGTTAATATTGAAAAATCACCGTTGTGAGAATCGGGGATGGTGCAGGTGCTTATATAGTAGCTTCAGCGTAGCTTCCTTACAACTCTCCGGACCAACCACCTTCAAAAGAGTTGGAGAATCTGGTATAGTACTGTGAGGAAAGGAATATAGGAGTGATAATAGGATGTGATGCCAACGCGCACAATACTGTGTGGGGAAGCAACAATAACAGTGACAGAGGAGAGCAACTGCTTGAATTTGTGGAGAGCTATAATCTGCTGGCAGCAAATAAAGGAGCATAGCCGACTTTCGTTGATGCGAGGCGAGCGGAAGTCTTCGACCTCTGCACCTCATTTGCAGAAGGATTCTGAACAGAATAGAAAACGGGAGGGTCGTGGATAGGCTAACCATGTCTGACCACAAATCCATTCAGTTTGAATTCAAGTATGGAACCCGACGCCAACAGAATAGCAAGAAGGTCAGGATCCCCAAGAATACAGATCCTGTGAAATAGAAGGCGAAGTTGAGGGAAACACTGACCCAAAAAGCTATAAAAGTACCAGCGAATACAGCGGAAGTGGAAAGCCATGACAAACATCTTAGTTCGGCCATGGTCGAAGCTTACGAGGTGGCATGTCCTTTATCTTCAGTAGACGAGGGTAATCCGACGCCATGGTGGTGCACGGAACTCGGATCCCTGAAGAAGGTTAGGAAGGCCTTCAATCTGCACATGAGAGGGGGTACCCCAGAAACATTGGCAGACTACAAGGCACGGAAAAGGGATCTGAAAAACCTCATACGACACCGTAAAAGGCAGTCGTGAAGAGACTTCTGCTTTGGGATGACAACTATTTCGGAAGCATGTAGGCTTTAGAAAATGGTTTCAAAAGATCCATTCTCCAAAGTGGGACTTATCCGAAAAACGGCTGGAACCTTGGCAGAGAACTTAGAGGAGTCGATCCAAGTTCTGATGGAGGTGCATTTCCTGGAAGTTTTAGGTCTGACGACCCGTGAACACCCTTGAAGAAAGGGATGCACAGGGTTGACAGACTGGAAACCGAAAGAATGATCACTATAGACGAGGTGAGGAGTGCTATACGTTTATTTGCTCCGTACAAAACATCAGGGATGGACGATATATTTCCGACTATGCTGTAGTGGGGCGAAGATCTCATTGCACCTAGGCTGTGGGGTATATTCGTTACTTGTGTAGCAAATGGGTACGTTCCGAGAGTCTGCAGAGAGGCGAAAGTTGCCTTTCTTCCGAAGCCCGGAAAAAAGGATAATGCGGAGACGAAGTCGTTCAGACCGATCAGCCTTACGTCTTTCCTCTTGAAAACGATGGAAAGAGTGATGGTTGACTGTCATAAGAGCACTTCGGTGATGCATAATCCTCTGAGTAGATGCCAACATGCGTATATAGCAGGTAGGTCTACGGAGAGTGCTATTCTCGAATTAGTAAGAGTTGCTGAAAAGGAGCTGTTTTCAGGAGGTACGAGGGGTGCCTTTTATATTTCGGGATTAGAGAACAAAAACAAATATTAATCATCGAAAATCACTTTATTGTTTTTCAAAATATTCTCCATTAAGATCTATACACTTTTGCATGCGTTTGAACCAATTGTCGAAGCACTTTTGCCACTCTGATTGAGGTATCTCCAAAACATGCATTCTGAATGCCGCAACCGCTTCTTCGGGCGTCGAAAATCGTTGTCCACGCAGTTTATTCTTCACGGTTGGGAATAAAAAGAAGTCATTCGGTGGATGACCCATCAAATCGATGTTTTGGGTGCTCAAAAATGCAGTTGTTTGAGCCGATGTGTGAGAGCTCGCATTGTCGTGGTGAAGAGTGATCCGTCTTCGGCGGTTGGTTTTCCTGATTTCTTGGAAGACAACTGGAAAACAAATGGTTGTGTACCACTCAGAGTTGACTGTTCTGCGTTGTTCTAGTGGTACGGTTGCGACATGTCCATATTTTTCGAAAAAACAGGCGACCATTTGCTTGGAAGTGCTTCGTGCGCGAACAACTTTTGTTGGATTTGGCTCATCTTGAAACACCCATACAGTCGACTGCTGTTTACTTTCGGGCTCATACGCGTAAATCCACGATTCATCACCTGTCACGATGTCATAGACGTGTTTCGAAGCACCGCGATCGTACTTTTTGAGCATTTCCTTCGACACGAGCCTTTTTTTGAGCGATTGACAAATTGTGTGGGATCCAACGCGAACAAATTTTTTTGACAGTCAAATGTTTATGCAATATTAAATGTATGCTGGTCCCACTTATGCCTAAGGTTGCCTCAATCTCACGATAGGTAACATGACGATCTTGCAATATCAGTTCGCGCACAGCATCAATGGTTTTCGGAACAACAGCTGATTTCGGACGACCTTCACCAAATTCGTCTTGGAGTGAACTACGACCAAGATTGAATTCACCATACCATCGATAAACACTGGTCCTTGATGGAGCTTCATCGCCAAAAATTGAATTAAGTTCATCCATGCACTGTTGCTGTGTTAATTCACGTCGAAAGTTGTAAAAAATAATCGCACGAAAATGTTCACGATTTAATTCCATTTTTAGACCGAGATGAATCTTTTAAGTTACTATAAACAACACAAATAGCGCTCGTATGTCAAAACGTTCTGAGTACGTATAAGCCAACAAATGTCAAACTTTGCGATAGAGCTTTCAGTTGACAGATTGCAACACCAGGGTTGCCAAATCCCGAAATATAAAAGGCACCCTACGTATTGCGATGACCACAATTATGGACATCGAGGGTGCTTTCGACAAAATATGCTTTGAGAGGCTGCGGCAAGCCCCGACAGAGCGCGATGTAAGCCCAATAATAGTAAATTGGGTAGACAATATGCTCAAGCACAGGACGGTCAACATGCCGAATGGTAGAGTCAAGACTAGAGGTAGAGTAAGTAGAGAATGTCCCCAGGGCGGGGTGTTATCGCCAACCTTGTGGAACATAACTGTGGACTCACTACTGGTTAGACTGGATGAATCGGGCATAGACACGATAGGGTATGCAGATGACATTGCGTTGAAGGTCTGTGGTAAGTTCATTCACACCATTTCAGACATCATGAATGGAGCACTCCGAATGGTGGAGGAGTGGTGTCAAGAACAAGACCTTACCGTAAACGCAACAAAATCAGACAATATTCTCTTTACTAGAAAGAAGGCAGGTCGGAGGAGAGAACCACTCAGACTTTTTGGAGCTTAAATCAACATGTCCACGAAAGTTAAATATTAGCAAACTGAACTATCCCAAGAGGGTTCTGTTTCAGTGTAGATGCGTTTGTGGTCTCAAATGGAGACTAAACGCAGAGTCTATGAAATGGGTCTATACTATGATGGCTAGACCTGTCATCACGTATGCTTCGGTGATTTGGTGGACAAAAGTCAGCCAGAAAACCATTAAGAACAGACTGGACAGAGTCTAACGGCTGGCATGTATTGGAATAACAGGTGCAATACGCACCACTCCAACAAGCGCAATGGAGATTCTGTAAGGTATGCTACCTTTGGATTTAAAAATAAAGAAAACGGCGGCGCTAACAGCCCTCAGGATGTTGCGAAATGCTACGTGGTATGGATCAACGGCCCTACATGGTCATATATACATGGTCATGGTGATCATTACAGAGAGTAAGGATAACAGAAAAATGTTATAAAACTCTTATAACAGATGGAGTCGTCTGTGAAGAAATCGCTGGTAACGATATCAGTATATTCACAGACGGCTCTCTGATGAATGGCAGAGCAGAGTTGAGCCTATCCTGTGTACTGAGGTTAGGTAGGTTTGTGTCTGTGTACCAGGCGGAAATGCTTGGTGTGGTGCATGCACTGGACCACCTGATAGATGACCGGGTCAATGGAAAGAAAATTGTCATTGCCCTTGACAATCAGTCGGTGATAAGGTGCATGCAGCGTACAGGCGTCACGTCCAGGTTGGCCATAGAGTGTCTTATCAAACTCAATAAGTGCGCTCAGATAAATGAGCTCACACTAATGTGGGTGAGAGGAACACTCTGGCATAGAACAGAATGAAAATGCTGATTCTTTAGCGAGAGAACGATCAGCAGAAGAGTTCTGTGGACCAGAGCCACGTATCGCCATAGGCGACAACATGGTGGCAGACCTTATTAAGCAATGGACGGACTCGAAACACCGTACTGTTAATTGCAGGCAATCGAAGGCGGCCGTGAAGTGGTCTCGTAGTGAGGTAGCAAAAGTAATCCGTTACAATTGAATGACTTTAAGCTGGCTTACTGCACTGGTCACAGGACACGGTCCCTACATGTACTACCTCAGGAAGATGACTCTGACCGAGGACGATGCGTGTAGGTTATGCCTAGAGGAACCGGAAACAGCAGCACACATTCTGTGCCAGTGTCCGGCGTTGGCAAGCATAAGATTGACAATTCTGGGACGTCCATTTATTAGCGAAGCCAAGATTGGTCAGCTGACCTGCAAGGATATGCTTGGGGTGACAAAAGATGCTTATGTAAGGAGCATGCTCACGTATGAGGGCTCCGAGCGGTAACATCCTTTGCCCAATGGGGACGAAAAGGGACCCACTGTGGTCCGCTTAGGCCAATCCCCGATTTATTATAAAGGGTGGTTAAATTTTAAGGGCCGATGTTGAATGTGAACCACACATAAACGTCAAGTTTTTTTCTGCATTTTATTTGAAATTTCTCAATTTCAGACTAACTCAATTTGAACCGTGGAAAGATACACAATCGGGTAACGCGTTAAAGTTATTCAGGCTTATGAAGAAAATGGGCGTTCAAATCAAAATGCATATTGTGCACTTCGTGATTTTAAAATTCAATTTAATCGTCCAAATGTGCGTACAATCGGAAAAATCGTGCAAAAATTTAAGCAAACCGAGTCTGTAGGAGATGTGAAAACACCAGTGCATGCTCGTACAGCTCGTACTGCAGAAAATATTGCTGCTGTTCGCGATAGTGTGACCGAAGAGCCGTCCACCTCAACTATCGCTATCGTGAGATGATAACGAACTGATATGTGGTTTCAACAGAACGGTACCACTTGCCACACAGCTAACGAAACAATGGCTCTTTTGTGCGACAAATTCAATGGCCGTGTAATCTCACGTGGTAGCGATGTCAATTGGCCGCCAAGATCAAGTGATTTGACACCGTTGGACTTCTTTCTTTGGGGTTATTTGAAAGAAAAGGTGTACGTCCACAAGCCAGCAACAGTTCAAGAGCTAAAGGATGAGATTATTCGGCACATAACGGCACATTAACGGCATAGAACCTCACCTCATCGAAAATTTGATCCATCGGATGGAGGTGTGCCGCCGAGGTCGCGACGGCCATTTGGCCGATATTTTGTTCCATACATAATTGAACCATACCAATATTATCATAATAAAAAGAAATGGCAATAATTTCCTAAATAATTTGTGTTTTATTCAAAATCAACATCGGCCCTTAAAATTTAACCACCCTTTATATGTCGTTATTCAGTTCTTAAAATTTTGAATATGAATTCCGATTATACAGCTCCGTTAATTATTTGTTCATGGTATGCTACACTTAATTTTCTGTTTGATAATAGCAATATTTCTTTTTCTGTTTTCTGTTAAAAGCCTGTTTTCTGTCTTTTGTCGAAATTGTTTTCAGCTTCGGACCGTAAACAAAATTTGTCGGTTGCCGGCAAGTGCTCGGATGTAAGAGAAGCTCTCATACTTCAGTTTTTTATTTGTACCCACGGAAACAACAACAAAATTTGCCTGTGTCCATCGGGCAGCATGCACCTGTAGTAGTAGTAGTACTTTATTGAGTCTTTTACAGCGATTTTTACAAGTAAATTATAAACTTTTGTTATTGATTATTTTGCGGCTGTAATAGTATGGCCAGCATATTCAGTTACAATTATTGAAAATTAATAAATCGATTGTCACATGACTAATATAGTAATACTGATTATTTTACTCTTGCTCATGGAGTATTTTAGATTTTCTTTTGACGTTTTGTCGTGAATGTACAATTAAAATAAAAATAAGTACAAAAGAGGGAAACAACGACTGCATTGATATGAGAACATATGCACGCACAACTAAACATATTATATACAATGTCGTTGTCACTTATTCAGGTACAATTTGCCCTTGTCTAGAACGAGATAACAATATATGTCTATTTTTAAACAGATTAACGAGCACACAGATTGTGTTTATATAAAATTATGAAAACATTGTTGTACAATGTTCAGTATTAAAACTTAACATTTTTCTTTTTAAAATTTTCAATATCTTTCAAATCATTTATCTTATATTATTTCTTATTTTATAATTGTAAATAGTACAATAAACAATATAAGGCATCCTTTATGAAAGGAAGGAAGAAAATATAGCTTATAAATGTAAGAAATAAGTAAGAAAGGTAAGTTTTGCTCTCCAATAATATCACTAGAGTAATTTAATAATCTTCAAAACGGAACAGAATCAATTTTAACCACGATTATGCCCGGGCGCAGCTTTTAAAAAATAAGGTAAAGGTGACTGAGGAATCGTATCAATATCCTCAAGGAGAATTTCCATCGGCGAGTGATAAAGAGTGTTAATCCAAGAGGTTTCGGATTGTGAAGAGTATATTTCTCTAATTATTTCATTTTCAGAATTGGAGTAATATTAGCTTCTCCGTACACAAAGCTATTGGAATACCTTTTGGTCCTGGACTCAAAGTTTTTATCAATGCATAATCTTAGTATCTTTCTTTCAAATATTTCCATTTCAGAGTCAACAGTCGGCGAAATCGAGAACCAAACAGGAAAAGCATACAACAATACGGGTCTTATAAGCGTTTTATAAAATAACAGTTTGGTCTTCTTCTGTAGATCTTTACTTCTCAACATAGGCGTAAGGACATTAGCAACTTTTCTGGCTTTGTCAATGTTCCCTCTAGCATGCTTATTAAATTTAAACAGTACGCTAAAGTTCACACCCAGGTACTTAATGCTTTTTTTAAACGGTATCGTGTTACTATTCATTCTCAACGCAAGGCCACGACTCTCCCTTACCACCCCTTATCAGCATGCACCTGTCTGGTAAGAAAAGTGACAAGTGACTCACAATGTGGACAAATTTGTTGTTGCATTCGCGGGGAAAATAAAAAACTGGAATTTGACTGGGAGAAATTCTCTTTCATTTCCAAGCATCAAGAATGTTAATTTCAAGAACATTTCCAAGCAACCGACAAAATATGTTCACGGTCCGAAGCTGAAAACAATTTGGACAGCTGGCAGAAAACAGGTTTTAGAAAATAGAAAACTATGTGTAGCATACCGCGGACAGAACAATGAGCGAGAAAAAAAAGATGGCGAAAATTCCAATATTTGACAGACAAGCAGACAATGTGCGGCAAGCGCCAATGCTCTTGAATTTTAATGAAAAGTGGCTATGAGCGTTTTTTTGTTACACTGGGTCTACACATGCAAGTAATCACTTGAAAGTAGAGAAAACATATTGTTTTCGAAAACAGTGCAAGTGAAATTTCATTTCGATATGTCGAATAGGGTTCTCCCTGCAATTGGAGTATAACTTGGAATAAGAAAGTTTGGAAATGAGGAAAACATGCTACCAGTTTTGCTTCTTGTATAAAATTGCAGAAATCCCGGAAAAATCCCCAAAAGCACAGCAAAAACATTAATTTTATCCCCTTTTCTGACATTTACTTACCCTGCGGCCACACGTGCAAGTAATCACTTGCAAGAAGATAATATATATTGTCTTCGAAAATGTGAGTGTGTTAGTAAAAATGTTTGAATGTATTGAGTTTTCAAATTTTTCATATTTTTTCTCTTTTAGTTCAATTTGTGAACATATTGTGTATTTAATGTCCCGTTATGTCATCTCCATAAAAGAATCTAGCTAATTCTATGTCCAGTAAGTTTAGTTTAATTGAAATCGGTTGAAAAATGATCGAGTTAGTCAATTTGAAGTATTTTTACTTTACTACAAAATAACTGTTTTGCATCTTCTTACTTGCGAAAAACTCGTTTCAGGCAAGACAGCATGAAAACCCACGATTTTGTGCTGTTTGGAGCAGAAGTATTTATGCTTAAAATTTAAAATTAAATAACTCTGATCAAATAACTGATTTCAATGAAATAAATATTGATTTTATAATTAAGGGACATTTTATCTCATTTTTTTTTTTTTGAGAATCGAATTTTCCTTTTTTATATAAATCACTTCATATATGTCTCAAGAATATGTAAAAAAATTGCAAAATCTTTTTTCTTAATTCCTCCTCTAACTATACTTTTTAGCCTGTTTTGCTCGCGCCGTCAAGCGTGCTTTTTTTTCTAAAATTTAACAGATGGCTTTATTATTCTTGCGCCCCTCTCCTAGCGCTTTCAAATAGCTTATATATATGTATATAAGCTTATATATATGTATATATACATATATATGTATATGTATATTTGAGGGTCTTACTTTGAGTTTATTTTTTTAAAAAAGTCATCAACAAATTTTTACAGCTACTTTTGTCCTACAATTTTAGGCCTTTTTGAATTTTGACTTTGTGTATATGCCATTTTTTCTAATTAATTTTTTTGAAAAAACTCTTAGTCAGCCTATCAAATAAGGTTTAAACTCTCACCAAATCCTTTTCTTTTTTGTTTCAGTTAAGCGAAACTCGAGATATCCTGCAGACCGTTTTTTCTATTTTTTATTTACTGCTTCATTTACGCAGATGTGACGCGGAAGTGACGTAACGAAAAAAAACAAATTCTTTTGTTAATTTTAATACTTAATATTTTTAATCCTTACTTAAATAACTCCTAAAATTTCGACAAAATTAGATAAAATTTCCCTTAACCAAGCTTTTATATTATTAACAGTGATAATAATAGGGTCTTAAATACAAGTAACGAGTAATGGCTACGATGCAAATGCGCGCATATTCAAACACACAAAACAACAAAATTTTTTGTGCTAGCTGAGCATTAAAAGAGAAGAGCAGAGAGCAACATGAATTTTATTGAAATTCTCGCAACACAAACTCGTCAAAAGAAAACGACCAAGCAATACTTGGCATCGGCGATGATTTCATACAAATCTTTACATTTTAATGAAATATACTTACTATTAAAATGTCGAAAGGAAGATACCCCTTTACTGTGCTGAAGAACAAATATAATATTCTGAAACTTATTTCATAAAAATCGGATCATTACTTTTGGAGTTTTACAAAAATTTGCACTTCAATTTTATATAATAGCAAAGATTGCTGCGCTGTTTATTTTGTTGGTATTCGTTGTTGGTATTTTGCTGCCCATATTCGTGCGGCTGAGAGCCGAGCACCACAACTGTCACTAAAGAAGGAATAATAGAAGTAACAAAACAAAACATCCAAGCTGAGTTCAAAAACGAAATAGGATTGATAATTGATATAGTAAAAAGTGGATATGGTTCAACAAATGGCGATGACACGGAGAGAACATTTTTTGAGAACATCGAAAAATCAGCAGAAATATTGGGTGTTGATGTGTTTACTTACTTGTTAATTTACTTTCTAGTGGACATAACATTAATATTCGCACTTTCGAAAAGCTGCTACGAGAGACTTTTATATGTATGTAAGATTATACCCTTGGTACTACATGATTGCTTCAGTACACAAGATTTTAGTTCATGGAGCAGAAATAATTAAACGCATTTTAATTCCAATAGGATTAATGTCTACAGAGTCATTAAAAGCAAATCGCAAAATAATAATGAAATGTAGATTGGAACACACAAGAAAATGCGGCCGAAAAGAAACAAATTTAGATATTTTTCATTTTAAATAACATTGGGGGACAAAATGAAGACTTTTTTCTTCGGCGTAACTTTTTGAAATCAATTTAGATACATGGGATAATGTCGATTTAATCCTATAATTCACATTGTTTGAATTGACTCTAGTTCTCATGATAAACCGTTATTTTAAAAATTAAGTAGATTTTACCACATATTTCAGCATAACTCGAGAACAATTTGTCCGATTGGGTTAAATTAAAAATTCGAAAATCCGCAACTAAATTATCTTCATAAAAAAAATTTATCAAAATGAGAAACTCACTAAACTATGAATTAAACCAAAACTTGTCAATCGATTTTATTTAAATAAGGCTTGTTTTATTTGTAACATATCTGCGTTTAAAAGAAGAGATGAAAAAATAGCAATTTTAACCCTTTCGATTTTTTATGAATTTTAAACCATCAAAAAAAATTTAAATTTTGCATAATAAAATGTTTTTTCCGGAAACACTTCCTGAATATTTCCGAAAGTGCTACTCAAAAAGCAGTGCAAACGTAACTTGAAGATAATTTCGTTGCGGATTTTTAATTTAACCCAATCGGACAAATTGGTCTTGAGTTATGCTAAGATATGTGGTGGAATCTTCTTAATTTTTAAAATACCGGTTTATCTCGGGAACAAGAGTCAATTCAAATAAAGTAAATTATAGGCTTAGATCTTTATCAACATATTTACCAAAATTGACTAGCAAATCCCATGCCGCAGAATCAGTGATACTATGTGTAATTAATACCTAGCCAATTAGTTCAATGCTTCGTCCATTAAATCTTTTATCAAAGAAGCACTCATTCAACAACATCACAAATTATAAACTATCATCCGATAAAAAAGATACAGAAAATCGAGGGCAAAGTTCAGAAAGGGCCATTTCTAGTGAATAAAAAATAAGCATTCCTTTCAGTTATCACAATTGGTTAATTTATATTAATTTTATTTAAATCATTCATTTTATAATAAAAAAATTGTAATGAATTACAATTCCTAAATAAAATAAATTTTTACTTTGAAAATACTTCTCAATTGAATTTTATTAATTTTGTTGACAGTTCTTCTTCCTCCTTTTCCACACAAAGACCAAAAGAGAATTGAAAACGTGGTTTCAAGAAAACTTGTCGTGTGAAAAAGAGATCTAAGTAATAAAGACAAGACAAGATGCAAGTTAAGTTATTTTTCGTTTTTGCCACTGACAGTAGAGAGTATAAACACTGTAAGAAAAGTAATGCAATTTAACTGTTGATTTCATTAATTCCATTTACTTAGAGGTATTTAAACGTGGTAGAAATTTTAATATATGATATGATAGTAGTATTTTATACAGTAAAATTATTTTGTAAGTATTTTTAGGCAGTTTTTTATCAACACTATATGAGAGGTAGCCGTCTTTTCTGTCCGATTTAAATTTTTGGTGGTAACTCTAAAGTTAACCCACTGTCTGTATGAGTAATATTCCTTTAATGTTTTTTTAATAATTTTATTTAAAATAAAATAAAAAAAAAGAAAAAGGATTAATTCATTCAAACAAAATCTTCAAAAGAGTTTATAAATACTCGTATACATGTTTAGCAAAACTGAGATCATTGTCGCAATGCACAGATGTACTTTGCATTTTTAGCATCTAGCTCGTGTCCTGCTTTCACAACATGGATTGCGACACCTCTTTGCTGCTCCATCTATGAATTTTGCCAGTGATTATATCCGTAATACCTTACATCATCTAGTGCGTTGCATTGGCAATGTTTGCTCCCATAATGATTATCTGGTTTCTGATAAGGCTCACCGCATATGGGTTCAACTCTTAACTTGCATCACGTTTCTCCAATTTCAAGCTTAAAATTAAGACATTTTTTCATTGCTTTCGGAAACACCGAGAACTTTGACAACTTTTCTGTACTCCATCCAGCTATTGTATATAGCCAAATTCAAAAAAAAAAAAAACAAACGAAATGGCCATCTCAGCCCTTGAAAGGACTTTGAACAAGCTTCTTATGACCAATTGTGTTGTGTGTGATGTGAAATGTTTGCACACAAATGATCGAGAACTGGACCTACATGTTTTACGCCGACTTCGAACGGCTTATGTTCTCAAGAAGCTTTTCATGCCAGTCTGCTATTGCTAAATGCTACCAATTGCTATCAATAGCAGGTAGTCTTCTCTTTATATCCTTAGCCAAGCGGTTAACTCCGCCGATGGGTCTTTGTCACATATTGTTGATGCAATTGTTACACACTTGGAGTAAAAAGTAAAGTAAAGTAAAGTAAAGTAAAAGTAAAGTAAAAGTAAAGTAAAGTAAAGTAAAGTAAAGTAAAGTAAAGTAAAGTAAAGTAAAGTAAAGTAAAGTAAAGTAAAGTAAAGTAAAGTAAAGTAAAGTAAAGTAAAGTAAAGTAAAGTAAAGTAAAGTAAAGTAAAGTAAAGTAAAGTAAAGTAAAGTAAAGTAAAGTAAAGTAAAGTAAAGTAAAGTAAAGTAAAGTAAAGTAAAGTAAAGTAAAGTAAAGTAAAGTAAAGTAAAGTAAAGTAAAGTAAAGTAAAGTAAAGTAAAGTAAAGTAAAGTAAAGTAAAGTAAAGTAAAGTAAAGTAAAGTAAAGTAAAGTAAAGTAAAGTAAAGTAAAGTAAAGTAAAGTAAAGTAAAGTAAAGTAAAGTAAAGTAAAGTAAAGTAAAGAAAAGTAAAGTAAAGTAAAGTAAAGTAAAGTAAAGTAAAGTAAAGTAAAGTAAAGTAAAGTAAAGTAAAGTAAAGTAAAGTAAAGTAAAGTAAAGTAAAGTAAAGTAAAGTAAAGTAAAGTAAAGTAAAGTAAAGTAAAGTAAAGTAAAGTAAAGTAAAGTAAAGTAAAGTAAAAGGTACCATCTGTTTATCTAATGAATATGTTGTAACATCAGTAGCAAGCTGATAGCAGCGGTTCTTACTCACATCAATAATTCACTAGACTCTTCAAAGCTTATTTGCTGTATTGGATCTGCTGGTATCCACAAAGCGAATTGAGTTTCGTAACTGAAGAAATTTATTTCTGGACGTAATTAGAAATAAGTTAATTTCAGAATCCCAGTGCATTCGAATTTGTGAATAGCTCTGGCAGCTCATAGAAATCGTTTCTGTTAAATTTACTGTTAAGAAAGTTGTTTTAGGAACATAGATTTTCGTCCAGCAGCAACTTTAACAAAATATTCCAAGGGAGTGCCAAGTATTTTTTGATTAAACAGCCTAACATTTGAGGAATATTGATTTCTGGGAAAGCATTTTGTTTTCATACTGCCTCTCTTGCTTTCAATTTAGTCGGAATGTTCTTTAGAATATTTCTACAAGTGTTCTCTATAATTAAAGTAAGAACACATGATGAAAAATTATAAATCACTATAAAAGCATTTATTTTGTTGAAATTTTACCTTCTTCTGATAGTGATGAGCTTTCGGAATCATCTGGACAATCAAAACCCACTTTTATGGTTGTTCACATACAATCGTCGCTATCATCATCAGAGATATCATTATCTGAGTTTTCCAGCATATTCAAAACATATTCGAGGACTGCATCCTTTGAATTATTCATCTTTTTACCTTTAATGCAATAGATAGTACGTTTGTGAGTTTGTATGTAAAATTACACTAGTGCCCGAACAACCGAATTGTGTTATCTGAATTTTGGTTCCACGAATCACAGCTTAAGTTAAATTTCGTTAAATTTTTTTTTAAATTAGATTTTTAAATATATTAAAAAAAATTGTACTAATTATTTATAATTACAAAGTGGCATACTTTCAATCCAATCGAGTTGTCAAGAAGAAGTGAGCTTTAAATCTAGGCAACAGAGAAAAATAGTGACGACACAATGAATGATTTTTAATTTTTAACCAACAAATCAAAACTGTGCCTTTTAGTGTATTTTAAAGTCAGATCGCACAATCGATTCAGTTAGGTCTCAAAGGGTTATAGGAGGTGGGCGTGTTAGTCCGTCAATTTGGTTAATTTTAACACCAACTATTTTCTGCAGCAAAAACACTTTGTATACAAAATTTTATTGCTATGGGTTAATTTTTTGGGGAATTATACCAGAGTACCGATTTCGGTTATATGAGAGGTTAGCATCTTAGTCAACCGATTTGGTTCGTTTTCGTTTTCACGCCAACTATTTTCTGTGACAAAGAAATCATATATGCAAATTTTTGTTGTCCTGGGATCATTTCTTGGGGAAACATACCAGATTACCGATTTCGGTTACATGGGAGGTGGGCGTGCTAGTTGGCCATTTTGGTTTATTTTCACACTAGCTATTTATGCCTACAAGAGAACTATGTGTACCATATTTTATAATTCTTTGGGTAAAAATAGCAGGTAACCGATTTCGGTTATATGAGAGGAAGGCGTGTTAGTCGGCCGATTGGGTTCATTTTCAAAGTAACTTTTTGAACCTAGACAAGAATTTGCAAAATAGAAATAGCTGCCGGAAGCTCTTACAACAGGCCAAAACCAACTTACGGTTGTAAGCGCCACCTAAGTAAGTAAGTAAGCCCACATCTCGCCCTCATTACATTACCGTAATTTAAAAATCACAAATTTTCAGGAGGCAAAAACTGAATCTGCAGATGCAACGAAACTAACATAAGGACAGACAAACTGAATTTTTCCAGTTAAAGAAGATAGTGATATAAAATTAATAATTGCCGTAGTTAGAGATGTGTATTATGATTTCTTAAAAAATTTCGATTTCGAAAATTTTGAGTTTTGACGGTTTTGTAATCCGTGTGCTATAAGATAATACTCTTTTTCACCGAACAAATTATTACTTAAGTCATTCTAAAAAAAAAGTGTTTGGAATATTAATTAAAATTCATTTAAAGAAAAAATTTTAAAAATTGGCTTAAAATTAATCTTTTTCTGTCAAAAAGAAGCACAAAAAGAAGTAGAAGAAAGAAGTTAAAAGAAGTACTTTTATGCGTACTGCGCTACAAGAAGTACATGGAGCAAAAAAGAAGAACAAAAATCCCAGAAGGAGTACGGTTGGTCATGTTAGTAATGCTATCTAATACGGGTCAGTTCAAAGACTTAGGCCTAGTCTTTGACAGAAAGCTTTCTTACGTTCCTCATTTGGTTTACATTATTCCAAAGGCGTATGCAATGCTTGCCTTTGTACGTCGTAATAGCTCTTACTTTACTGACACCTACATCCATTTCTAAAAATCGATTGAGAATTTTATTAAACACTATTTTATAAATCTTATTTTATTACATTTGTTATATCTCCTGTAAAAATAACTCCTGTCTGTTAGAACAACTGTTCATAGACTAATGTTAAATAAATAAATAAATTAAAAGAAAGCGAAATTTCATACTATAAAAATGTATACGAATAAAAGTTAACTTTTTAAAGTTGTAATTTCTTTGAAAATTCCAAAAAATTTAAGGTTTTTATTATCTATAATAATGGTTATGGCTTCAATCTCTGGTGCTATCTTATGCTTTTAGCACTAAAATATCAAAGATTTCCAGGAATAAACTGAAGGAAAGCAATATTTGATAGAATTATAGAAAAAGTATTAATTTTGGAAGGAAATTTTTTGGGTTTCATTTCATTTAATAAAATTTTATTGAAATTTTTTCTATACGAAATACTAATAAATTGTCTAAATGAAATATATATAAATACTTCCATTTAATGACTTTTTATATTTTAGATATTTTTTGAAAAGGTCTTTAGGTTTGAATTCTTTCTGTACAAACAGTACAATTTTTTTTTTTAATTAAAAAAATAAATTAAATTTTTTTATTTACTTTAATATGACATATAATTTATTGATAAAAATTGCCTCCGTTTAAAGCAAAATATAAGTTAATGCTTTTGCCGAATTATTTTAACACTGACCTTTGTTCTTGTTTTAGTGCCCTTCTAAAACCTGTCAGGCGTTTGTTTTTGCAAATAATAATGGTAAAATTAAAACTAATTAAAATTATAGATTTGTACGAATATGTTAGTCTAGTCCCTTTTTTACACTTTAAATCTCGCCAAGCGGTTTTTCGTAAATATAAGGAAAAAATTAACACATTGAAATTTTAGCTTTGTGCGAGCATGTTAGTCTGGGCCATTTTTTTACACTTTCTTTAACTTCCGGAGGTCACGCCCTAAAAAGTAACACGGAAGGTCGCGCCGCGGCTGCAATTTTTATCGACTGCAATTTTTTTTAATTTTTACCAAAAAATCATTAAAATAAAACAAGCAATTGGTTTGTAGTGATATTGCAATTTATTGTACGCATTTATTTTTTAATGTTTACTCGTTATCGTTAACAGAGACATTAATGAATTTGACACATCGTGAAATTTGCTTACAATGTTTTTTTGCAGTCATTTTTATTACAATTGATGCAACATATGGTACTTTTGTTCTATTATTTCTGTGCGGTCTACAAATATAGCAGATTCCTGATATCGGTTGTTGTTGCGCAGCTGGTTCGCCTGGGTATAGTGTAATGTTATTGTTTATTAAAATTGTGTTTTTTCTTTTTTTTTTTTTTTTTCTTAGTTTCCACTTTTACCTAATTCGGCTATAGCCAAAAGGGAATTATGCTGCGCTACCATTTACAAAAGTGACTAGGTCAGTGTAACAGCAAGTGCTTTGATTGCATTACACACACTGGCCGTAGTAAAAAGTGTTACGCTAGAATGCAAGATGATCAGCATTGGTGTGACGTACGAAAGAATGAATGAAAGGGAATAATTAATTTGTTATATTTGGCTTATTGCCAATGTACGATATAGTGGTCATGCTGTGCCACTACACCCTTACCATCAAGCGAAAAATTGTTACCTGAAATAATTTTTTAAGATTGGAGGAGTTTAAGAGAAATTAAGATTTTGGTAGATTTCTTTACATACTTAGTTATATCAGGTTGGCAACTAAGTAATTGCGGATTTTTTTTAGAAAATAAAAGACAATTTTTTCATGGAACGAAATAACTTTATTCTGTAACGTATTGCCTATTTTGAGCAATGACCTTTTGCCATCTTTCAGGCAGCATCATAATTTCACGTTCATAAAACTTCTGCTTTTTATCAGCAAAAAACTGAACCAGGTACGATTTGACATCATCATTAT
Organism: Coremacera marginata; assembly: GCA_914767935.1. Taxonomy (NCBI): domain Eukaryota; kingdom Metazoa; phylum Arthropoda; class Insecta; order Diptera; family Sciomyzidae; genus Coremacera; species Coremacera marginata. The sequence continues at coordinate 127,883,332 of OU612046.1, forward strand.
TATTGAAATTTTTACCATACAAGGAGTTTTGCAAAGATCGAAATAAAAAGTAATCAGATGGTGCAAGGTCAGGACTATATGGTGGATGTGGCAAAACATAGCAACCAAGCTCCAATAACTTTTGCCGAGTGACCAAAGATGTGTGTGGCCTTGCATTGTCATGGTGGAATACAACACCTTTTCGATTTGTCAATTCGGGACGCTTTTCTTCAACTGCATTGTTCAATTTTGTTAGTTTTTCAATGTAGACATCTGAATTGATCGTTCGGTTGGGTGGTAAAAGTTCAAAGATAACATAACTTTCTTTTGATGAATATCAGCTTTTGATGTTGTTTGAGCTGGTTCACCTGGCTTACTCCACGATCTTTTCCGATTGACATTGTTGTAAACAACCCATTTTTCATCACCAGTTATTAATCGTTTTAAAAATGGATCATTTTCATTACGTTTCTTTAACAAATCGCAGATGTTAATGCGTTGTGTTAAATGATTTTCTTTCAGTTCATGAGGAACCCACATATCGAGTGTTCGTACATAGCAAAGTTGTTTTAAGCGATTTTCAATGCATGTATGTGACACATGAAGCTTCTCTGCAATCTCACGTGTTGTACTGTGACGATCCGAATCGATTATTGCTTTGATTTGGTCGTCATCAACTTCAACTGGACGACCAGAGCGATTTTTATCTTTGAGTGAAAAATCACCAGAACGAAATTTGACAAACCAATTTTGACACTGCCGTTCTTTTAAAGATTCGTCACCATAAACAGCACATAACTTTTTGTAAGCGTGCGATGCGTTTTTTCCTTTCCGGAAATAAAATAGCAAAATATGACGAAAATGTTCGTTTTGATTTTCCATTTTTCAACAAACGCCAAACAAAAACTACAAAACCGATCAAACAAATTTTTTTACTGATTGACAGTTAAAGTACCAACTATCAAATAACAAAATGTGTTTGACATTTCGATTACGTCAGCAAACCTAAAAATTCAACTAAAGCCATCTATGAGTGAAATCCGCAATTACGTAGTTGCCAACCCAATAATATTAATGACAAATATATTTAAAATTACATAATTTTTATAGGTTTTGTTGTTCGTATTTAATATATTATTTGGACAAAATTTTAATAGCATTTATTATTAAATTTCTTAAGCATATTGTTGTGTATTTCTTTATTTTTTCCCATGATATTTATACCCAACGCGTACTGCGTAAGGGGTATATTAACTTTGTCATTCCGTTTGGAACGCCAAGAAGGAGGTGGCAGGTATAGAAATATGTATATATTTTTGATCAGCATCATCTCCTGAGTCGATTTCCGTGTGTCCGTCTGTCTGTCCGTCTGTCGACAGGATTACAGTCGCAATTTTAAAGGTATCGCGATGAAATTCAAAATATAAGTTTATTTTTAAAAAAGGAAGATCAAGTTCGAAAATGGGCCAAATCGGATGAAAACGCCTACCTTCCATACAAAGTGACTACCTTCCATACAAAGTGACTTTATATCAACCGTTAAATATCTTAAAAATCCACAAAAATTAATGAAATGCCTTGAAATTTTGCACTTTAGGTTTGATATATAATATAAACCATATCTATGATATATAGCAAAATCGGATCAAATCCATGCCTACTTCCCATACAAAGTGACGTCATCAAAATAAGAAAACTTTCGTTAATATATAAAACCGAATGTCATCGTGTATGTCGTGGCTAAAGACTTCGAATATACTTCAATATGGCCGCGGGGGGGTATTTTAGCTTCGGTACCCTGCCGAAGCTCCACCCTAACTAGTTTCTTTTTATTTATTTATTTTATTTATTTGTTCTAAGTCAATGAATTTCATCCTAACTGACTGCGATACATAAAATGACTATACTATAATTTTCTATATCTTAAATATTAATTCAAATATGAATAAAAGTTATATAAATAAAGTATTATGTATACAATTTAAATATGATTTTTTAGCATCAATTTCAAAGATTCTTTTGTGGAAGAAAAATCTATATTACATATTCTTGACATATTATTAAATTCATTTAAAGCTCTATAAACAGGTGAGTATAATGCATAATTTGTTGGGCAAGTGCCTAAATAAAATAAATCGGAGTATCAAGAGATCTAATTGGTATATTAAAATTTATTAACTTTAATTTATTTAAAATTGAATTTACTCCTTTTCTCTCTATTATTTCGTAAGGACCACGATATGGGCTTTGTGATTTTTTTCTAGTTTCTAATTTTACAAATACAAAGTCTCCTATTTCTAAAGCGATTTCATTATTAATTCTATCATAAACTATTTTTCTCTTATTTTTAACTTGTTTTATTAATTTCCTAGACTTAACTATTGAAGTTTTTAATCTTATTTTTAGCTCATTGGCATAATTATCTATGTCATATATTTTGTTTCCGTCTTCTAACAGGTCATTCAATAAGTCCGTACGATAGGTAAGAAAAAAGAAATTTTGATAAAACTCTATTATATTATTCAACATAGTTTCCTTCGAGAGCGATACAACGAGTATAGCGATTTTCCAAGTTTTCGATACCACTTTTATAGTACGATTTCTTTCTCGTCAAAATAGGCCTCAGTTTCAGTGATTACTTCATCATTGGACTTGAATTTCTTTCCAGCAAGCATTCTCTTGAGATCTGAAAACAGGAAAAAGTCGCTGGGGGCTAAATCTGGAGAATACGGTGGGTGGGTAAGCAAATCGAAGCCCAATTCAATCAATTTTGCCATCGTTTTCGTCGATTTGTGACACGGTGCATTGTCTTGGTGAAACAACACTTTTTTCTTTTGCAAATGTGGCCGTTTCTTGGCGATTTCAGCCTTCAATCGATCCAAAAGTTCACAGTAATAGTCGCTGTTGATGGTGGTTCCTTTTTGGAGATAGTCGATGAATATTATTCCTTTCGCATCCCAAAATATAGACGCCATCACCTAACAAGCCGACTGTTGAGTCTTTGCTCGCTTTGGATTCGGTTCGTTGACTGCTGTCCACTCAGCTGACTGTCTTTTGGATTCTGGTTTGTAATAGTGAAGCCATGTTTCATCCATTGTCACATATCAACGATAGAATTCGATTTAATTGCGGTTTAACAGCGCCAAACAATCCTCTGAAGCATCAATTCGTTGTTGTTTTTGGTCGACTGTGAGCTCACGCGGCACCCACTTTGCACAGAGCTTTCACATACCCAAATTTTCATGTAAAATGGTAAAAACACTACCATCTGATATCTTTACAATGTCAGCTAGCTCGTGCACCTTCAATTTGCGATCGTTCATAACCAATTTGTGGATTTTTTTGATGTTTTTTGGAATAACCGTATGATTTGGGCGTCCACTGCGCTCTGCATCATGTGTGCTGGTACGACCACGTTTAAATTCAGCAATTCACTTTTCTACCATTTGTCTCGACGGAGCAGAGCCCGAATAATGTTTATCAAGCCATTGTTTGGTTTCCACTGTTTTTTTTTTTCATCAAAAAGCAATGCTTTATCAAAACTCGAAATTCACTTTTTTCCATTTTTTTTTTTCCATAACAATGTCGTATCGTTTGAAGGTTGGTACTAAATAAAAATCATATGGAAAAAATCTAGTAACGCCATGTATGTGTCATCCTATAGACTTTTTGAACGTACTGTTATTATGTAACAGCAACAATTCAAGAGCTAAAGGATGAGATAATTCGGCACATTAACGGCATAGAACCTCACTTACGCCTCAGCGTCATCGAATATTTGGACAATCGGATGGAGGTGTGCCGCCGAGGTCGCGGCTGCCATTTGGCCGATATTTTGTTCCATACATAATTGAACCATACCAATATTATCATAATAAGAAGAAATGACAATAATTTCCTAAATAATTTGTGTTTTATCAACATCGGCCCTTAAAATTCAGTTCGTATGGTGAGTATTGTGTGTCTACGTGTGGGGCAGTGATGTGATGTGGCGGGATTTCGCCCACTTTTCGGTGAGTATTGTGTGACTACGTGTGGGACAGTTATGTGATTTGGCGGGATTTCGCCCACTTTTCGGGATTTTTTAAACTTTGGAGGACGGACTTGATTTTATGCTTTAAAGTGGGATTTTCATACATGTCAAAATAAAAAAAAATCTTAGTTGGTAGCATTGCCCCAAAATCGAACATAAAAATTCCTCTGAATATTGATAAGAGTTTATTTTAAGGATCGTTAGTATATATACCTGTAGCCGTTTGACAATCTTAATGGGCCTACAGTGTCAATTGGTATGCTTTCGAAACCTTTCTGTGGTGTGTCTGTTATGACTAATTTTTTTTAATATGCCGATTAGGTTTTATTTTTTGAACATTTCACGCAGTTATTTACAAATTCTTTGACCATTTGTCTCATATTTTTCCAGCTATACCTTTGTTTTAGTTTCAGGACTGTTTTTCTTATTCCCATGTATCCTGATGTTTTTGAAGTGTGAAATTCATTAATTAGTTTGTATTTTCGAATCATGCTATATATATATATGTATTGGAGCTTTGTATATCACTATTTTTATTGACGAGGATCTATTCATTTTTAATTTATCTTATTTTTCCTTGAATGCACTTATGTTAATAATCTTAAATATCTTATCTTTTTTCACACAGGGCTAGCTCCTTTATATGTGATTTCTTCAATAAACTATGTAGTTTCTCCAACATCGAATCTAGTTTCGAAGGGTCATTGCTACATGTTATGTGCACTTCATTATTATTCATATTCATAGAAAAGTTACTCTTTTCTTAAATTATAAATTGCAAGTTCACCAAACTCTTTACGTCATTAAAGGATCTGCACTCCCAAATACAGAGTTGATCAGACTCATCATGAGATGTGTTTTTCTCTTTAACACTTCCTTGGAGGTGTTGACTAAAGTGGTGGGCTGCGCTCTCCCCTTTATTTTCACTCGCAATATTTCTCATTTTATTATCTTTGTTCCTTGTATTCTTATTTTCATTTCTTGTTTTGCTCCTTGTGACTACTTTTAAATTTTTCTCTTCATCTTCCAATGTGGGAATCATTGTTTTTAGAATTACACTGTCTACTTTTACGCGTGATAATACGTCGGTAAGTGATAAGAATAAAGTGTTTTTCAGAGTTTGGATATTGCAATACTGCTGGATTTATTAATTTTTGTTTCAAAGTGTTGAATGCTTTTCCACATTCTTCTGACCAAATAAATCGTGTGCCTTTTTTGAGTAACGAGTTTAGACACTTTACGATTGTTGCAAAATCTGGTATGAAACGCCTATAGTAGTTACAAAATGCTACGAATCTTCTTACTTCATCTGCATTATTTGGTGTTAGGTATTTAAGAACTGCTTCGCATTTAAAGGGGTCTGGTTTTATACATTTATATGTTATAAGGTGTCCTAAATAAATTACTTCTGATTTAAGGAAATGACACTTGCATTGAGTTTTAAATTGTATTATTTCAAACGATCAAAGACTTTTATTAAGTTTTTTTATTAAGATCAAGTTCAAAGAACATCCAAACACAATTATATCATCGACATACAAAAATGCTTCTGAGCCTTAACAACTTAACGCTATAGTTAACATGCGTTGAAAACTTTTTGATGAAATCTTTAAACTAAAACGTAAAAGTTTAAACTGATAATGTCGGTCTTGTGTCGAAAATGCGATAAAACGTCTTCAATCTTGTTCAAAGGGTATTTGGTGGAATGAGCTTGTCATATCTAAGCATATCTAAAACATCTTCTAGTCTTGTTAAGGGAAATTTGTAGTTAATTATTTTATCGTTTAGTTTTCTAAAATCTACCACTAAATGTAATTTTTTGTTTTCGTCATTACTAATAGTAACGGTGCGTCGTATGGGCTAGTAGAATGATCATAATGTCGTCGTTCATTATATTGCGTCGTTATATTGCGAATGAGGTAGTCTGTAATTTTTTAAGTATACAGGTGTTGGTTCTGATAAATTTATTGCTTGTGTGTAGAAATTATTAGTCGAAAGTTGTTCTCCTTTGAGGTGAAAAATTGTTTGGTATTCTTTAAAAATGTCAGTCAGATCAGTTTAGATTGTTCATTTAGTTTTAGTTCAGTCATGAGTTTTTCAAAACGTTTGTCATTACTGATTCTAATTGTGTGTTTACCTGTTTTCATTATTGTGTAGTTTTTTAAACTCTCTGTTTTTGGCTTGATTTATTTTAAGGTGATCTCCGTATCGTTCACATTTATTACTTTTATGTGGCAGATACCTCTTGCTGGAGCAATTGAATTTGCTAAAAACACACCTTTCATTAATTCTTTGTTTAAAATGAAACTATCTTCTTCCACATTTAATTGTATGGCAATATTGTTTCTGACCGAGGTGGTATTCTAAAATTGTTTTGATTTGATAGTCTTGTATATAGAGGTATTACATTATCTTATTGTCCAAACATTATCATTAATGAAAAAGTTTCATAATCAATTTTACATGAAAAATGAATTAGAAAATCTCTACCTTATATGCCATCTGTTTTTATAGGGAAATTGTTTTCAACTATATGGAATTCATTTGTTGCTTTATTTACACCGAAACACAGGGATAAATTTGTTGTTCCTAAAGGGTATATCTCTTCATTAGTAATTCCTGTTAATTTGCATTTATTCTCACTATCTATGTTATAATTTTCTTCTATGTTTTTTCAGATCGAAATATCTGCTCCTGTAGATATTAAAAATGTGAGGTGTGGTTTCGTTTGTTCACAAATCAAAGTAAAATAATTTGTGAGATTCTTTGGTATATTGTAAATTTTGCTATTTATTGTTGGCCTACCGGAAGCTCCAAATTGTCTCCCGGGCCTTCTTCGTATCCCTTAATGTTAACTACACGCATATATCTTGTGTTGCCATTATGTCTGTAGTTATTGTTATTGTCTGTACCTGTTGTTATTGTTATTTGGTCTGTAATTGTTGTTGTTTCTGTTAGCATTATAATTGTTTGGTTTATAATTATTTCTGTTAAAGTTGTTATTTGGTCTGAATGTGTTGTTGTTATTGTTATCGTTTGTGTTTCTTATGTTGTTGTTGTTTTGACTATTTCTGTAATTATTTTGATTGTTCTTATTTGAAAGATTTCTGTGTCTGTTGTTTCTGTTTTGATTAAAATTTCTGTGGGTATTATAGTTTAAGATTCGACTATTACCAAGGTTATTGTTCTTTTCAACTTCTAAAGCTAGATTTACAGCATTCCTAAAATCTATGGTTTGTGCTGCGAAGATTGTTTGCTTGAGGTTTTCATCAAGACCATTTTTGAATACAGTTTAAGCATACTTTTCGTTTATTTTTTCAATTACTGAATTTTGTTCAGACGTTGCAGATGCACCGAAGTCGTCAATCTGTAGTTTTGTCAGGTCTGAAATTTATCTCAAAATGTTGTCTTTGTAACTTTTGTTTTGTATTTGTGCAGTTGATAAATTACTTTTATATTTGCTTTGTAAACCTTGTTTAAGACTTTCAAAAGTAATAAATTTACAAGTCTATCCTAGAGTTGTTTTTTTTTTCTACTGGACTTAACTTTACACTGTTTACAAATTCTAGTAGTAGTTTTTTGAATCTTCATTGTATGTATTGTATAAATATTCTGTTATTTTTAAAAATGATTCTAAGTCATTGTAACTTCCTGTAAAAGATGATATTGCTTTTAAAACAAGTTCTAAATTGAAATTAGAAATTTTGTTTAGTTCTGGATTAACTTTTGGTTTCAATAAATTTTTAATCTTATTTTCTAGTTCATTAAATATATTTTTCACGTTTATTATATTTTCGTTTTTCTTATCTTATAATACTGTTTTTAATGAATTCATCTTTGAATACACTTCTTCTATAAATTTTTGAGTATATTGTCTATTAGGTGCTTTTTTAATTTTGCATATAATTCTTCAATTTGCTTTAGCTCCATAAGCTATTCCGAATTTGTGGAGTTGAAACCATTCTTACCTACCATTTATTTACAAATATTGCACCTAAAGCAATTATAATGAAAATTATTTGTTTTGTGGCTTAAGTACCTAACTTTCCCAATATCAACAATTTTTTGTTGGCGATTTTTATATTTTTTGTCGAATAAAATTCCAAAGCATCCTCGGTAAATACATAGAGTAGCGAATTCTTTCATCTTAGATATTTTTTTTTTTTTCATTTACTTAATTTTCTTTATTGATATTTTATTTTACATTTTAGGTTACTTATTTAACATTATTATTCAAGCTTATATTCCTAATAAATTGTTTTCTTGCGTACGCTTTATAATGGTGATTAACCCAATATATTATTGCTATTATGATAAAAACAATTGATATAATGCCTATAAATGTGTTCGCATCGTTGCTGCTGTTGTTGTTATTATTGTTGTTTGTTACCACTTCCTTGCTAGCAAACCATCCCATTTTCTTTTATTTGCTCTTCCTTCCGTCGTTTGTTTTTTTGCTTTTGATCTGCTGCATCAGTCTCTTCCTTCTTTACCTGTGGTTAACGCTGCTACCCGATAGAGTTCCGCAACCTGTTGTCTTGCTTTTACCCATTTGCCGCCTCTTTTCTTTTTTTTTTTTTTTTATTTTTTGTTGGACTGACGCGTAGTATTGTTTTATTTGCTCGCTATGTAGTTTTTGTCTCTTCCTGTAGTCTTTACATGATATGGCCAAACCCAGCTGTTTTTGGTGTTGTGTGATATGTTCCCTAATGCCAACTTCGGCAAACTGTATGAATGGCAAATCTGCCGCTCTTAAAGATTTGTGGGAAGTTAAAAGTAAACATACTTGTTTAGTGCTCGATTAATTCTGTCTTTATTTTTCAAAAAATTTTACTATATATACCTTAAAATAATCTAATTCTATTTCCCCTACTTTTCTAACTCCTCCTATAAATTCATCTACACTCAATAGTGTTAAACTATTGAGTTACAATTTTTACTTTCACATGTTTTTTCTTCATGTGCTCATAGTCGGTCATCGCCAATCGGAATTATGCTGCGCTTGCGTTTATACAACAACTGGGCTATCGTAATCACATGCGCGCCGCTCATGACCGCTGTGACTCAATATGATATGTTTTAACTAGTACCATACATTAAGCATTGGCGCACGTGTGAATGAAAGGAAAAATTAAAACGAAACAAAATTACTTGTTGATATTATAACTTGAACTTCAGTTTAAATTGAAACAGTGTGCAGTGGCGGTACCACTACAGTTGGCACGTATACCGGGGCTGCTTCTAGCGCTTGTGCCGGCTTTGGCACGTATTCAAAGTATTTTGTCGCGTTGCTTAATGCTTTTGCGAATAGTGCATCAAAATCTGCCATATAATTTGTTGAATGCACACGTTGTCAAGGATTCGTTGTGAGTCAGGATCAGTATCTTCAGGATTATTCTTTAGGATCTGTTTTTGCAGGATCACTTTTTTCAGGAATCGAAGTCACAGGATCGGTTGTCGCAGGATTATTTGTTCATTATTCAGGATCGGTGTCCGCAGAATCGCCATGTTATGTTATTGTTTATTAAAATTGTGTTTTTTCTTTTTTTTTTCTTTCATAGTTTTCATTTTTGCCTTATTCGGCTGTTATATTTATTTTATGGCAAAAATGCCTCTCTTAATTGAGAAATGACTGCTCGGTTTTAGCTAGTTCTCAAATCTGATTTTAATTAATAAATTGTACCCTATTTATATTAAAAATAACAATATTCTAAATTCCCTACTTTCTTAAACTCCTCCTCCAATAATTTAATTCACTCAATTTAAAATATATTGGGTCAGTCTTTCATTAGTTTTTTTTCATTCATTAACTCATATTCTCGGCGCAGCCAAGAGGGAATTATGCTGCGCTAGCATTTACACAAGTGACTAGGCCACACTGCAAGTGCATTGATTGCATTACTCACACTGGCCGTAGTACAAAATGTTACGCTATAATGCAACATGATCAGCATTGGTGTGACGTGGTCATGCTGTGCCACAACAATAGCTTTAAAAACTTTAATATATCCCTTCGGAGGTCACGCTCTGAAAAGTTACACGATAGGTCGCGCCGCGGCTTATTAGCCACAAGAACTAGATAACCATTTTGCAAATACAAACAGCAGCTAAACGACAGAACGTAGCAACCAACGGCTAACGGTAAACCACGCTCGAGTAAAAAAAAGTCACTCGAGTGGCAGCGGCAGTCTACATGATTAGTATTTAAAAAACACAAATTAAACAGTTTGCGGCTAATTTGCAGCGGCGCGATATCCAAAGGGTACTGTATTAACACTAAATAACTTAAATACAAAAATGCAGCTTTGTGGCTTATAGATTAGTCAAATTGTTTCCTGGCTCTTCTACTATTATCTGTGAAGGATTAACCCTTTTGTTGACTGAATGGATGTTGACTGACTTAGATCAATTTGAAATTAAAACAAAGAATCAGAATGAAATACTAATTCCAGAAGTCTGATATTTTATGATATCCTCAACAGATGTGTTCGCGATCGAAAGCTATAAATAACATATTTTTTGAAAAAAGTGGGAGTTGAGTGGGATGGTTTTAAGGCATCCACCTCCTATGCATGACGGATTAGTCTGCATAGACCAGTAGAATTTTGTATGTGATTCATATAAAATTCGAACGGTTTTTTTTTTTTTTGTTAATTGAGCTTATAGAAACATGTTTGAACATGTTTATGAAGGTTTTGTCTATACGAAAGCTTACGGTATATTGTTCTAATATTTTTGAATGTAAATTTTTATTCCAGTTGAGTTTTAGCATTTGTTAAAGCAAATATTGAATCATTTTTTATAGTGATTTGCTATAAATTGTTTTTTTTTCCATTGTGCTTGTGATTTTTGATATAGTTTTGTAATAAGTAACGAGTTATATAATGTCAGTGTTGATAAGTTTTTTCATATATTTATTTATTTTATTATTTCGTATACATACTGCTTTTCAATATATATTTTATTTTAGTTTAAGAATGAAGTCGTTTGCAGGTAATGACGATAGCCGAGATGAAGACTACATTCCTGGAGACGGCTCGGGTAATCTATTTCAAACAAAAAATATAAAACTAGTAAAGAATGGAGCTTCGGCAGGGTACCGAAGCTAAAATACCCCCGCGGCCGTACTGAAGTATATCCGAAGTCTTTAGACGTCTATAAAATTTTCATATATAATCTGCAAAAATATTTGTGTCATACGCTTAATTTAATTTTACCCTTAGCTGCCACATAGAGTAATTTGTAAACAAAGTAAAATGCCACACCCACTTTTCTAGTTTAAAGACTCCACATTTTACCGAAGAATATATGTATGGGTTGAATAAACGACGTGGGCGGAACTTGGGTACTTACAGACGCGATGTCATTCAGTTTTTATATATTTACGAAAGTTTTTCCATTTTGATGACATCACTTTGTATTGAAGGTAGGCGTGGTTTTCATCCGATTTTGCCAAATATCATTGTTGCTGCACGCACAAGTTTTATTAGTTTTGTTCATATAATAAAACACAAAGGTTCACTGCACTTATGTCGTTCAAATAAAAGGTTCACCGCACATTTTTTTGTACACGCTAAGCGAACAGCAATTCGACACTTCTGCTAGCGAATTTCTGTCCTCTGCCTTAATGCTTCACAAAAAAACTGCATTAATGCATTTAACATTAATTAAAATTGTTTATTTGATACACATATTTACAAACATATATTTTTGCTTATTATGATAGTTTTTTTTTTATTATTGAGATTCTTATACTTAAGTGATTTGCTTGTTTATATTTTTGATATATTTATGTTAATTTTGTATAAATATTATTTGGCCATATCATGTAAAGACTACAGGAAGAGACAAAAACTACATAGCGAGCAAATAAAACAATACTACGCGTCAGTCCAACAAAAAAAAAAAAAAAAAAAAAAAGAAAAGAGGCGGCAAATGGGTAAAAGCAAGACAACAGGTTGCGGAACTCTATCGGGTAGCAGCGTTAACCACAGGTAAAGAAGGAAGAGACTGATGCAGCAGATCAAAAGCAAAAAAACAAACGACGGAAGGAAGAGCAAATAAAAGAAAATGGGATGGTTTGCTAGCAAGGAAGTGGTAACAAACAACAATAAAAAAAAGCAATGCTTTATCAAAACTCGAAATTAACTTTTTTCCATTTTTTTTTTTTTCAATAACAATAGTTGCACACAAAATGCTATAACTCACGAATCAACTATCAGATTGTTGTCAAATTTGTATACGTATCGTTTGAGGGTTGGTACTAAATAAAAATCATATGGAAAAAATCTAGTAACGCCATCTTTTTGAACGTACTGTTAAATAGGCGATAGCTCGTGTATTTTGTTTTTGTAAAACACAAACTATCGTCAAATTATCTTCCATGTTGTACCTTAGGCGTCACTTTTTGGCGATTGGCAATGAAAGGCACTTCAAAATACTGGCAGGGATACAGCAGGGATACACCTTTCTAATCTCAACTTAATTAGATATGGTCTACCCAGACCATTCCGTCACTACATGTTTTTTGAGTAAAGAGTCACCACAAGAGTTAAATAATATGTTAAATAATTTTATATCATTACCTAATATACTCAAAAGCAAAAAAAAAAATTAAAAATGCTCTATTTTTCCGTTTCTCTAATGGACATATAAAATTAACAATTACCTTCTGTTGGAGATATAATGTCAGGAGCCTTGGTAACAGTTATAAGACTTGGTTGTGTTAGAGATGGTTGACTTCGAATTGATTCACAAATTTCACATTTTTCAGTCCAAATTCGATTGTATGCATAGGAACACCTTGAACATGTCCACATTCGCTTAGGATTTGAGAGTAAATTATTATCGGTTGAAAACGAGTTCTTCGAGACATTGACACTTAAAAAAACAAAATTTTTATTAGATAAATTTTTTTATTATTCATATAATCAAATTATTAAAAATTATTTCATATAAGAGCATTTCAAATGGCTTAATTTTCATGAGTTTATTATACATTACAACATGAGAATAAAAGGTGGAAAGATTGTACATTTAAACATGAGAATAAAAGGTGGAAAGATTTGTATAAAATTACTTTCTAATTTTAGTTTTCGTTAAAAAAATTTTTGAGAATAAACATACTAGTTCATTAAAGATGTTTTACATGGTATTATTTACCCTCTGAGATTTATAATTATTTATTTATCATTATTTGTTGAAAACATGACATTTTTCGACTTTTGCATATTGCTACAAATATTATTGAGTCCATGAATGCATGAAATGATGGTCTTTAATAACCCATAAAAAGTCTTTTCTCCAAACAAAATTATTGCAAAGTTTTACAAAAAATTTTATAAAAATATTTTATTTTTAAATCACAATATTGCCATAAAAAAATGCTTGTAATAAGAAATAACTTATATAAAATCATTTGAACAAATCGCCTTACATTTTTGATTGACTAGGTTCCTTCGGACCCTTCCAAACTTTAGCATAAATTGAATGCTCAATATTCACAACAGCTTTCATATCAGAATACGATAAGCTGATTGGTTTACCACATTGTTGTGTTCTTGTTGATGATGGCTGGGAATGTGTCATGTTGACAATTATGTTCCTATTTTTTATTACTGTAGAAAGGGACACTTCATCAGTTAATTTACAGTTTGGAGATTCTTGTATTTTTAGCCTACTTTTGTTTGCTTCATTTTTAACCCTATTATTTTTTATAACAACTGCATATATAGGCTCATTCGAAGTTGAAGTTATCGCACGCATTCCAATTTGCATTGTTGCATTTTCAACAATTGAATTATTTTCGTATATATGGCAGGAATCTCTATTGTCAGAGCAAGCTACTGCATTCTCGCTTATTGAAGTCTTATCTCGATGTTTAGTAAAGTTGATTTGATACGATTTTGTGCAGTTGAGGGTGCCAAAGCGCTGGGGATCTTCTTCTGACCAATCTCCTACTTCAATAAAAACACCATTTCTTTGAGTTCCTCTTCTTTCACGCTCTTCATTGTCAGAATTTTTTAACAGAGTCGAAATTGTAAGGTTCCCTTTAGTTGCAGAAAATAACGAATTTCTACATGCAGAATTGCTTCCTTTGACATTTGCAGCATCACATATGTTTAATTTATTTTCATTATTAACGTTTTGAGTTATTGCTTGATTGCCTAGTAACAAAGAATAAAAGGATTTATTTTAGTGAATATACTTTTAAGAGTATGTAAAATCATAAAAAGGCTTCTTTTTAAAATGTACAACACCCTTCACTCTCTTTTAGTCCATACTATATCATATTGAAAAAAATATTAAATTAATGAACGTTTAAATGCATATCATCTTTATCTTTTTTAGGATTAACAATAAACTCCAAAAAAAAATATTTTTTGCAGTTTTGCTGTAATCGGATACTATTTTAAGAGACGAAATAACTAGAGGGCCATAAGTAACTTTTTCAATTAAGGATCTGATAGGGGCTTAAAAACGCAAGTCCTCAACCAAAATTTAACACATAAATAATAAAAAAATATAAAATATAAATCAGTTAAAATAAATATTTCATAAAAGAAGTTGCTACATATTGTTTGGAAATTAAATTTAAAGTGAGAATTGAAAGCGAATTTATCCTAACCTTTTTTTATCGAGTCTTCCGGTAAATTGAATATATCTTTCCGATTATTTACAAAACATATATGACAGCTCCGACATGAAAGAGAATTTTCAGATGTTAAACTTTGAGTTCGACGGAAATAATTCAACTTCTTTGAAATCCTCCTTGATTTTCCTACTGATACGAATCTGAATTCATTCATCGGTAGTTGAATTTTACGAGAATCGAGATCTTGCGTCGTAGAAAATTTTTTAAATTTTAAGTCCTGTCGATCATTACGACGACTACACAGTATATCTTGTTTGTTTTCGATAAATGACTCTTTATAAATTGGTGCAAGGTAACTGACTGTATCACATATAATACAATGCCATGTTACTGAGTTATTTTCTGATTCGCATGCAAGGCAAGTCCATCGTCGGTTCAATGAAGGGTTTGAAAAGTGATGAAATAATTCTATTGAGTTCTTTACATACTTTCTAGCTTCTTCGCAATCAACACAAGTCACTGGTAGATTATCATGATTTCGTTGAGGTCGTTTCAAACACCCTCGCAATAAAGATTTATAAACACGATTAGATTTTATTCTGAAATATAAATTACATTATATGATTATTTTGATATATTTTTTGTTTTTTTTTTTTCTTTTTGTTAATTTTTTGCTTTTACTGTTTTACAATAAAAAATTTTTAATGTACAAGAATTACCAACACTATTTTACATTTCGCCGACCCAAATGATGACTTTCTGCGTTTTCAGAATGTTTTCATCACTTCGATTTGCCTAAATGTTTTAAGTCGTTTAATTCTTTACAAAGTTATAGGCGCTTGCATGAAAAGACGAAAAATTCAAAGTGATATAAAAATTCTGTAATTACAGAAAGTCATCATATGGACATTTTCAAACGGGCGTTACGTACGATTTGAGCGAAAAAATATAAAAAAAAAGAAAGCCAAATTTTTAAAAAGGTTTCTTTTATTTTTGCGTAGTAATTAAGAAGCACTATATTAAGTAAAAGAATTACAATAATCGGTCCTAAGGATTTAAAGATATAAGCAAAACTATGCTTTGGTGTGACGTTACAAAAAACAGAAGAACAGATTTAAATATCGTTTCTTACGATATTTTGAGTTTAGTGGTTATTCCTTGTCGCCACAGATTTACTAACAAAAAAAAATTGTATATGTGAAACAGTGCAGACGATTTCATCATCATGGTAAATTAATTTTTCAGTTCATTTAGTTAAATTTTTCAAATTGCTTAAACTTATAAAATTCAAATGTTTCTCTAAGATAATATCATAAAATTGTAAGTTGTTAATAATTTTTCATTTTTGGCTCATGGCGGAATTTTCTGTGCC
The DNA here is from genome assembly GCA_914767935.1 of Coremacera marginata. Taxonomy (NCBI): domain Eukaryota; kingdom Metazoa; phylum Arthropoda; class Insecta; order Diptera; family Sciomyzidae; genus Coremacera; species Coremacera marginata. The sequence goes on from OU612046.1 coordinate 127,899,310, forward strand.
CATTTATTAAAACTTTATGAAATATATATATGGGAGGTCTTGTACAGTTTTCGTATAGAACATGTGAAATTAAACAACCCATATTTTCTTAATAAATTCATTCATTCATATCATTTAAATTATAGAAAGAACTCAAGAAAATTCAATAAATCTTGCATGATAATGCATCGCCATACGCTTTATATTTTAGAACTCTTACTTACTTAGGTGGCCGTAACAACCCGTGTTCGGTTTTCGGCCGAATCGGATACACCAAGTGCGGTAAGGGCTTCCTCGGCCTGGTCCATCCATCGGAGGCATGGTCTCCCTCGTCGTCGTTGATCAGCGACCCTCGCCTCGAGCACCTTTTCGACTGGAGCTTCGTCGTCCATACGATGGACATGACCCAGCCAGGGTAGTCGCTGCACAGTTATACGCCGAACTACGTCAATGTCTTCGTAGGGCTCATACAGCTCGTGATTCATTCGGATGCGATAGTCATCGCCGACTCGAAAAGGGACCGAAGATTTTGCGAAGAACTTTTCTCTCGAACACACCCAGAACAGCTGCGTCAGTTTGCGAAACTACCCATGCCGCGAAACTATCCTGCCATAAAGCAGGACAGGTAGAACGAGCGTCTTGTAGAGTGTTCGTTTTTTTCGATCGAGAGAGGTCTCTAGAACTTAGTTGCTTACTAAGCCCATAGTAGCACCTATAAGCAATTATTGTTCTTCGCTTTATCTCCAGGCTGACTTCCTTATTGTTATTAATGGCGATGCCAAGGTATACAAACTCCTTGACTACTTCAAAGTTATAGCTGCCGGATGAAACATGGGGTAGTATGAGCGCCGCGCTCCCTTGTTTGTAGACAGCATATACTTTGTCTTACCCTCATTTATTGTCCAACCCACTTTGGCTGATTCCTTTTCGATAACGGCGAAAGCAGCGGTAACATCTCTCTTGGTTCTGCCGACAATATCAATATCATCAGCGTACGCAAGGAGCTGGACACCTTTGTAGAAAATGGTGCCATTACGATGCATACCGGCCTTTCGTACGATCCCCTCCATGATGATGTTGAAGAGATCGGAAGACAGTGAATCGCCTTGTCTGAAACCTCTTTCGGTATTAAAGGTTTCGGAGAGGTAATTTCCTACCTTGACGGAGCTGCGTGTGTTGTTCAAGTCATTCTGCAAAGTCTAATCAACTTTGCAGGTATACCGAACTCAGACATAGTTTCGTATAGGCAATCCCTTCTCGGGCTATCGAACGCAGCTTTAAAATCGACAAAGAGATGGTGTGTGTCAATTTGATTTCCGTGGGTTTTCTCCAGGATTTGTTGTAGCGTAAAAATCTGGTCTATGGTGAACTTTCCAGGTCGAAGCCACACTGATAAGGTAATATTTTAGAACTCTTAAGTTATTTTATATGTTTTTTTTTAATATATACCATACTTATACTATAATATTGTTTTATAATTTAAATATTTTTGTATTAATAATTCTAAAACAAATACTATTTAGAGAGCTTAGGCTCTTTATTCGATTACTTTTGGACTTAAACTAACATAACAAATTTAATATCTTAATGCATTAACTTATTGCTACCTTTAGCTCTGCCGAAGTTATCTCCTGCGTTTGCCAGGTTTTCGTCGCTGTTGTTATTGTCGTGGTGGTCCTTGTATTCATGGCTATAGTTGTTGCTATTATAATTGTTGCGAGACGTGATTTTAGCGCTGCTCCCACGGAAATGCTGCAGACAAAGCGTCAGCGAATTTTGTGGACGCATTCTATGGAATTCTTGATGCTTATTTTGATCTATTTGTTTATAACTTATACATATACATATACATATACATATACATATACATATACATATACATATACATATACATATACATATACATATACACATACACATACATATACATATACATATACATGGGTGTCAAGGGGGTGGACACTGTGAGGTGAAAGAGTCTGTTTGCTTCAACCTGGCAGAGCCAGCTCAATATTCACAGTTAAATTCCAAGTCTACTCTCATGCTACCACATAAATATTTGTGTGCTAGCACGCTTGTCTGATGGCAAGTGCCTCCCCGTGGTGGCACCTGGGCGCTGTGCTACCAACCGGCAGCATGGTGGCGGATGAGAGGGGCGAAACCCAAAACAACCCAGAAGCGTTTGACCCATAGTGGGCGGCTCACTGGTCTGCGTCTGTACCGTAGCGGTCGGCAGTATTCACACCTGTCTGTAGGTATAAACGGATAAGGGAAGGTCACCCCGAAAATAAACCATTTACCAGGAATGTCGTGTAATAACGCAACTACTCCAGGTGGAAACCACAGTAGTGGAAATCCACCCGTGGGCAATCCCACGGTCGAGGCAAGGATTCTGGAGGCCTCAAACAACATTTCTGCCCCAAAAACTGCTGCAGCGGTGGCGCACTCGGCCGCTGCACCAGTCAAAGCTACGAGCAGCAACACTACAACCGAGAACCCATTTAAAATGAGGTCAAAGGTTCAGCGATCGCCAACTAGAGGCACACCCGAAAGATCAAAGCTGCAGCATAGAGAGTCTGTCATCAAGGCAACCCCTAAAGCAGCAGCAAGCGTCAGTGTAGATGACCCTGTCATCAAAAAGCTGGTCAAAGTGAAGACACTGATACAAGGTCTGGCAGAGTTCGTCAAAACCAAATCGAACGTCCACAATGAGATCCAGAAGCTTATAAGACTGGCAAATCTGGCCTGCGAAGACCTCTCAATTGAGCTGTTCGCCGATAACGCGAACAAAAGGTCAACGCGAGTGCTTCACAAGTCCATAAGGACTCTCAGACGGACCCAATTTTTGCGCATGGCTCCAAGGCTACTCCCAAAAGAGCAAGCGAACGCAGCAGTGACTCGCGGAAACCTCCGCAAAAAAAGACTCTACTGCAGCAGATTGCTGTCCAAGAGACTGCTCTAAAGCTATCCTGTAGCGAAGTGGCTAATTCGTCTCCTCTGCCAAAAACTCCGGCAAAGCGAATGGTTGAGCCTTGGACAAAGGTCTCTAGAAAGCCCAAAAAACGCAAAAAACCGCCTCAGAAGCTGGCTAGACCTGATGCAATCGTCGTAGCAAAAGCAAGTGAGCTTTCATATAGCGATATCATCAAGCGGATGAAACAGAAAAAATGAAAAGTTCGGCGAAAACGTTTCGAGAGCAAGGTGCACTGAAAAAGGTTAAATACTTATCCAGCTTAAGCGCGCAACCACCCAGTCAACCCAGGAGCTGGAGAAAGAATTTGATATGGTTTTCAATGGCCAAGCCGAAACGAGGACTCTCACGGAAGAAACACAGGTCGAGATCAAGGATCTTGACGAGGTTACAACACCGGAAGATGTCTGCAGCGCAGTCCAAAAGCAGCTCGGCGACTTAAAGGTGACAAGAGTGAAATCACTCCGTAAAGCCTATGCAGGCACGCAAACAGCGGTCATAAGCCTTCCAGCACTGCAGGCGAGGAAGCTGATAGAGACTGGCAAGCTCAGAGTTGGCTGGGTCATTTGCAGAGTCCGCGAAAAAGTTACGCCAACCAGATGCTTTAAGTGCCTCGACTTTGGACACACGGCGAAATCTTGCAACAGCACAGACCGAAGTAAGTGCTGTATGAAATGCGGCAAAGAGGGCCACAAAGCAAAAGAGTGTTCTGCGGAAGCAAGCTGTTTCTTGTGCTTAGGAAGAAAATGCTCGGAAACAAATCACCGTGCTGGAAGCTGGAAATGTTCGTCCTTTTCTGGAGCTAGCAAACCTAGGAAATGATGAGGTTCTTACAGTTGAATCTCAGCGCAGGATCCTTTAGCGCAAACCGTTCGAGATCTAAGCACTGATGTTGCTATCTTGAGTGAGCCTTATAACGCGAAAGCACCAGGAGTCTGGGCATCAGACATTTCTGGAAGAGCCGCCATATAGTCCTGCGGAAGACATCGTTCCCTAATGAGGCAGCATACACGTGCAAACGGTTTTGTTCGTGTAGAAGTTATGGGCACACATATTGTAAGCTGCTACCTTGCACCAAGTCTATCCATAGAAGAGTTTGCTGTTACTATCGACGCAATAGTTGACGATGTTAGAGGAATCAGTCCAGTTGTTATTGCTGGGGACTTCAACGCGTGGGCCGTAGACTGGGGAAGCCAGAGAACGAACCAAAGAGGGCTCGTTATTCTGGAGGCTTTTGCTTCGTTAGATGTTGTGCTTTTAAACACTGGAACGCAGTGTACATTCTCCAACGCGAATGGCAGCTCAGTAATTGACCTGACATTTGCCAGTTGTGACCTGAGCACGCAAGTACAGTGGCAAGTAAGCGACGTCTACACGCATA